>CM029117.1:29901779-30421779 GCA_016859345.1 Istiophorus platypterus
GGGATGAGGCGTGGGGCTAAATGAGGCGAGGGACTGGGAGGTCTGGGAGATGAGTGGTTTGTTTTCAGTTTCAGGACGCGATGTGAAAACCGCCCGGTGAAATCTATAGTTAGCAAAGTGCAGATGCATTTCCTATTAAGTGTTAATAAAAGGGTGGACATTTGTGCCCCCCCCCCGATAGCTGAGGTGTGTTTTAGCCCTCTTACCCGCCTGCATTCTCTGCCTGCGGTGATACCATGCCCTTAGAAACGATCGGCCGCTGGTCTGCTCTGCATCTCCTGGAAACGATGTCTGCTGTAGTGCTCAAACCACCAACTAATCGTTCATCCTATCCACTGAAAGTTAACAATCAATATATCAAAGATTTGATTAATTTCTCAAGTAAAAGGCCAAATATTTTCTGGAAAGTGCCAGATGTGAGGATTTCTGGTTCTTCTCTGTTTTTATCTCTTTGGAAACTGGGAGCTTTTGGGGTATCTTTTTTTGGATGGTTGCCTGGACAATCTGAGAAGACGCCATCTTGGGCTTTGAAAAACTTGTAACATTTTCATTTTCAATACTTTCTGACTAATCTGCGGAGATTCAGGGAAACTGCACAGACAAAATTACCTGCAGAAGCTGCCGTCTTTGACCCGAGGGATAAACTCCCACAGCACATTTCACCCTCCTCAACAAAGCGGTGATAGTCTCTGCTCTTTTTTTCCTTTTTGTTTGGGGGGGGGTGATAAAGGAGACAGCGTGGGCGGTATCATGGCACCTGAGAGAGGCTTTCATGCCGTCACTGGGGTACGATGAAAAGGAGGTGATGGAAAGGACGAGGGAGGGGTCAGAGGTAACAAATGTAAAGTTCCTAGAGACGCTTTGATTCGCTCCCACGGGACTTAAATAAAGAAAAATAATGATAATAAAAGCGGGGGAAGGAGGGACTCAGGTATCAGGTAGAGCTTCTGACTCAGTGAGCTGGAGTCCAACACCACAGACATCTGCTTAGATCTAAACACAAGGAGTTGTGGCTCTGAGGATGACAATGGACGTACACCGTCACCACACGGTCCTACAGCAAACACATGACGTATAAATATGTATATGAACTAAATAAACCTCAAAATACTCCACTAACTAGAGCTGAAATCATGTGACTATTCTGATATAGTGTCACGAGTCATATTTTAAAACAAACTCACCGCCAGTTCACCGCTTTTAGCTCCTATCCCGTGAATACCTACTAGTCTATATAGCAAAGTTCCTTTCCTTCCACACCGAACTCTTTTACACTGGAAGGTGTCCCTTTTGACCCTTTTTAGACCCAACAGTTAAAACGAGCCATCGAGGAAAACAGGAGGGAAATTGATTGATAATAGAAACCACCGTTAAAGCCCTGATAACGACGTATGTACAGATGACCTAATGTTGGAACGGCTGGCTGACAAACGCATGAAAAGGAAGGAAAAGTTGATCAGAGAATTTAATATTCATAATATAATAATAAAAAGTGAAACTGTAATAGTAATTCATTTGTTGCAAACACGAAAGTCTGAAAATATACATATTGTATCTATGAAATTGATCTACGTATATTTGTATGTTTGACACAATAACAAAAATGGTACGGTCTGACATCAGTGATAAAGGTATTAGATAATAAAGAGTGATAACTTCAATCCCAGTGATGCGAACTTTCACTGGTTTCCACACTGTCTAACACTGGCCGATTACAACTCGGAGGAAATTCCTTCTCTAGATTTCCCCCATTAGCCAATCGGGACACGGGAACACCACCCAGCAACCAATTAGAGGAGAACCCACCCCCCCATCAGCCAATCAGAGACACAGATATCTTGTCAAGGACGGAAAATTAGCACTTCAAAGTTCTGTCAGTCCCACCTTCAATCTCATTGTCCCTCCACCTTCTCCTCCCGCCCCTCCCACCCTCCTTCCCCCGTCACCCCCCCATATCACCTCTCAGTCCCCCAAAGAGTCACAGCTGACGCTTCTATTATTGGCTCCGACAGGACGAGCGAGGCCCGAGAAACATGGCCAAGAGTGAGAGAGAGGGAGAGTTTCTAAAATGGTCGCGTTCCTGAGGAAGCTTCCAGACCGGCAGGTGACACACCGACACGAGGCAGGACGCAAATATTACTACACACACACACACACACACACACACACACTTCTCCTGCTTCCCCCCTGGAAGAGGAGCGGTGGTTGGTGGTGATGCACCACGGTTTTGCATTTGCATCGCAGCCACTGGGAAGAACTTGGATTACAATAGGTTTTACCTTTACAATGAGATTTAGATATTTAGCCCCAGGGATTCGGCTCATTTCAGGCGTTTGGCTGGCTCCCTCGTCCAGAACCATTTAAACCTGAAAACAGCAGATTGAGATTCCCTTTTCCCTTCATCCTCGCGGTGTGAGGATGTAGGAAGCCACCGTGGCGTCTTCGCGACCATTTAGGCCTCATCGTCGTTTCTGGATTCTTATGGATGAACGTCGGAGCCGCAGCACCGGGAAAAGACTGAAACCGAGACCGTCCCAGCGTTAAACCAGCTCAGCGGTGGAAAACAATCTGTGCCAACTCGCTGTTTAGATGCAGCGTAGTTCATCTGCCCCCCCCAGCTCATAATTACATTTGTAATTAGCTCGGCTGAGTTTGGGAACTGGAAAGATCCAGCCACAATATAATTCAATAGAGTCACAGGAACACGATCAATCATGATGCAAATCCACCATCCAGTCGGGGGGGGGGGGGCTCGGCACTGTTAGCTGCTACACTGGAAAAAAAAGCGGATGGGCCATATGTGTGAACATAAGGCGGCGAGGAGAGGGCCTGTGTGTCATGCCAACACTGAACCAGCCTGAAAACACTCCCGACGACCCAGAGACTTATCAACCATGTTCACAGAGGACGGGGGGTTGTGGGGGGGCAGATAAGAGAAACACTAATGAAATGATAAATACATGTTAATTTCTTTTTTTTTTCTCTCCAACTTTCTAATCTGTGAAAAACAGATCCACTCACTTGATCCTTTGAGTTTTTGAATAAATTACAAATCACTCACTTGTTAATTCCATGAAAAAAAGGAAAAAAATTAAAACAAATTCATTAAAATGTCAACTCATTTCACAAACGGTGCAAAGAAGAGATAAGAGTGGAACAAAAGAGCAGAGTGGTGGGCGTCGGCAGAACAACAAACACGGATGTTATGGAAGCGAAAAAGGAGAAAGAGGTGTCCTGCGATGATAAAAGACGGAGGGTTCAGAAAAAAAGTACAAGGAACGACAGGTCGGCCGTCAAAGAAAACCCAACGACGAGCGAAAGGTCCCGGCCGCACCTCGGCCTCTGACGGACAGGTGGAAGCAGATGTGAAGCCGGGGAGTCCTGGGAAAGACGACACGACGAGCGGGGACTAGAAATCACCTATATGACCCCTGAGCGGGCCCCCGGGCGGGGCTGCGAACACGATCCGTCCCAGGACTAACGCGGCGCGGCGCTCCGCGGCGTCCGTCCGACGGCGCTGGACGAGGCGCGGCACAGATGTGTAAACGGTCGCGAAATCTAAGCCTGGAAAGGGAAAAAAGAAAGAAAGGGCGAAGTGATCCAGGCGCTGACATGGGATGAGATACAGAATGAGGTGAAACAGAGAATCATTATCAGCTCAGCCAATATCTGCAAATAAAGTAAAAGAAAGGAATTAAAAGATCAAATTGCAGCAAAATGTATCAAAGGTTCATGTGTGATGAAAGGAGGTGATCTAGGCATGGACGCGACGGGGAAACCGTGACCTGACATACTGAAGGTGGGTGGGGCGGGGCGGGGTCGGGGCTTTTTCCGGACCTCCCAGAGCTCTAACAACGCGAGGGGGAGGGTCTGTCTCCTCTAGAGTTACACAGACAACCTGCGGCGGCTGGGACGCCGTTTATTATCTCTGACATCAAGATCCTTATCTCTTAAATACACCCCCCCCAAAAAAACAGGATTGTCTCCCATGAAAGGATCATGCAGCATCTGGGCGGCGCGGCTAAACATAAAAAAAAAAATAACTCTTTTGTTGTTTCATCTGCGATATGAGGGAACAAATCAACCCCCCCCCCGAAAAGAAACCTGAACTTCAGCGAGATGAAAGAAGCATCCTATGGTTGGAAAATATTGTTCATAGCGGCATGTAAGTTTCTGCTTCCTGTGTGGCGTGCGAGCCCTTTGCGCCCCCGCGGGGCTCGGTGCGCTTCGAGTTCCTCGAAATGAGGATGTAATTTCAGGTGAGCAAAAAAAAGAAGAAAAAAAATGAAAAAAAATGAATAAATAACTGAATTAGAATGAAAAGGCAGGATCATGGGAATTGCGGTTCTTTTGCGAACGCAGCCAAACACGCGTCCACTTTGATTAGAGTCGTGTTCTGGAGCGTCGACGCATCAGCGCTTTCACTCCGCCGCTTACAGGGCTCGTAGGCTTTGGAAAGAGACGGAGGAAGTGTGTGTGCGTGTTTCCGTGTGTGTACGTGTGTGCGGAGGCTAGGAGCTCATGGGGGGGGGGGCTGTGATGCTTTGCGCATCTCAGTAGGCTAATTATAACAGTGCAACCACTGCAAAAATGAAACATGAAAGAATTAACAGTGAGAGAGAGAGAGGCAGAAAACAACAGAGAGAGAGAGCGACAGGGAGAGAGAGAGGGGGCAAGCGGGGGAAATACAATTATTGTTAAAGAACGTGTAGGTAGCAGCAGTAATTACATTTCACTCCAATTAGACTGCTGAAGTTGTGTTTTCTCGCTTGCTAGTTCACTGCGTGTGTGTGTGTGCGTCTGACTGACTATCTTGTTAACTCCTTGGTCTGTTTCTAATGCAAAAGCAGCAAAATGCTTCAGACACAAACACGAGGACGCGTCGGTCCCATATCGAGCTTCATAGTTCAAGGTCTGCGTTAGCTGTCAGAGACTGTGTGTGTGTGTGTGTGTGTGCGTGTGCTAGCATGTGTGTGTGTGTGTGTGTGACACCCTCGTCCTGGGACCACCAGCCAACACTTGAGATACACTGACAGCTGAGGGGGGGCAGCTGGTCACGTGTGTGTATGTGTGTGTGTGTTAGATAGACAGCTGGAGACAGTTGCTAGTGTGACTGAAAATGACAGCCGGGGCAACAGGAGACACTATATATGTGCTGCAACACACACACACACACACACACACACACAAACTCACTGACACACAAATGCCCTTGCCCCCTCTTCGCCTCCTTGCCCCTCGCCTCCTTGCCCCCTTTTCGCCTCCTTGCCCCCTCTTCGCCTCCTTGCCCCCTTTTCGCCTCCTTGCCCCCTCTTCGCCTCCTTGCCCCCTCTTCGCCTCCTAGCCCCCTCAGACAGTACTGCAGACTCGCTAATCTGTGCCCTTTAATCCGAGGGTTTGCTTCAATCCGTGAGCTTTCCCTCCCAGGTGCCGTGACAGCTCTGATTCGGGTAAATAGCCCGAGACTGGCTATTTTTGGAGTTAGAAACACGGTGGTAAGTAAAGTTACAGGAAGTTTTTAAAAAAATAGAAAAAAATCATCCCGGTTTGTGATTCATTTGAAAAAAGTCGTCTGACCTTTGCTCAACGCTTCAAAAACACGATCAACCCTCTCCTCAAACACACAGCTATTTTTTGTTGGATGAGTAAGCGGATACACTTTATTTCTGTATTATGAATCATTTCATAAGAGCAGGTGTCAGAGGGTTTTTTTTTTCTCTCTAACAAATGGGTGCTGGGTGTCTCATTTTTAGATGAAACAGTCTGACGCTCACAGCCGCATATTCACCTGGAAGAAAAGCATCAGGCTCCCTCCCAAAGCACCACATTGATTTTAAAAACCGGCGTCGCGCTCGACGGATTGATGCCTTCCACACTGAGTCGCTGTGGTGCGAGTCAAGACTCCAGAACAGCTAACTTTCACTTTATATGCTGAAACCGTCGGATGAGGAGAAACCAATCGGACGCAAAAAAAAAGAAAGACAGGAGGGGAAGCTGCTCCACGGAGTCTGTGGATTTATTCCGAGAAACCTTTTCCCTTTCGATGGTTTAATACACAGCTCGTTCGACTGATAAAGGCCCGAGCAGCTGTCGAGTCGCTGCCCGCCCCCCTCCGAGATTCCTTCGAGTCAAATCGATGGGGCCGAGACGCCACGATATCAGATGTGAGAGACTAATGACAGTTAAATGCATCTGACAAGGGATTTTTTTAAAAATCTGATTTGTGAGAGACTGTTATTTTTTGGTTTCCAGACAAAGTTGAACAGCGAATAATTTCTGGGGTCTCTGGGGTTACAACCCCCCCAGAACGGTAGCTGAAATCTCTCCCATGGGCCCTCAGGTGCCCCGAGTTCGCTCTGCCTCCCCGTTGGGCCTCCTCAGGCTCCACTTCCCTCCCTAATGTGAACGCACCCCTCGCCCCCTCCCCTAAGATAAACAGGACTGATCGGGGTCTTGTTCAGGTCCGGGTTCAGGTCCGGGCTCGGGTTTAGGTTCCTGCCTGCACACGCCGCCGCTTCAGCTCCCACCGCGACTTCCTGTCCAAGTGTATCGTTGCATTTTTTGGCATGTGTCCCTTCACATTCTGTGTTTGTCTGGCTCTATGCATCTGTGAGTGCGTCTGTACGTGGGTCTATGAATTTGTGTCCCTGTGCATTTGTGTGATGAATTTGCAGCGATAGCCACCCCCCCCCCCCCCCGACGAGCCCCCGGTGATGCAGGTCATCAATTCTCATCTCTGTATCTGTCCTATCTGGGCCTATACCAACCAAGTTATAAATAAACACACAAGCAGGCGGCGAAGCAGCCAGTCGGCAAAAAGCAGCTCACGGGGCCAGTCGGAAAGGAATCAGTCAGACAGTGTATACGCACCTGCGACCAGGTATGTATGTGATGTGCAAGCATTCATTTGAAGCTACTCCTTATCGATATTTATTTTTTTGGTCACATGTGTTCACCAGGTGTTCCACATATTATTTTCAGAATATGTTGAACTACATAACTTTCCCATCAGTTTGCATGTCAATGAGTTTTTATGCAGAAAAAAAACAGCTCTATGCAGCTTGAAATTATTGAAGTTTTGTGTAATTGTAAATCTATGATCATATGAACCTATAGAGTGTCCAGGGTTCCAGGAATAAAAAAACATGTTGTTGAGACACTCTGAGCTTTAGTTCTGTCCAAAAACTTACAGATAGTACATGAAGACAATGAAAAAGTCAATATTGATGGGTTTTGACACTTCTTTTCTTTCCATTTTTGGCTTACTTTGTACCTTTGGAGCCACGGTTCCCATAACAATTGGTGGTATGTAAACAGCAAGTATATTGTGGGTTAGCTGTGGGCTACCACCATTTTTTTTGTCATTATCTGTTAACATATTGGCGAACTGTCCCATTCAAAGCTGCTGAATCAGCTGTGATAAGCAAACTGCAAACTGCTTCGCTGTGGCCACGGGTTCAGTCGACCTGAGACAGTCAGTACAGACCATCAGTCAGAAAGAGTAGGTAAAACCTAGTACGTGGCTGGACCACGAACGGTCAATGTTTGAGATTGAGGACATAGTTAAAAGCTGTTGTGGAACCACTGTGAACAACTACTGTCAACGGAACGCAGCTAAAACCTGCTGGAAAAGTCACCAAATTCAGCTGAATTCCAAATGAAGTCGTTCCCATTTACATGTTTTTTTCTGTTTCTGTTGTCAGACAACTGAACAAGTATAAAATAGCGACTGAAACGTGGCCCAGTAAGTCGGCCTGTTAACCAAGACGTCTCCAAGCTGCTGCCAAAATCCTGATTTAAGTTGAAGATGACGGCTGAGCTCCGGTTTCAGCTTCATTTACCTGTAAAATGATCAGTCAGAGAGAGAGTTGGTAGCTCATTTACATCTGTGTCAGCTGCCGTGTTGTCAGTCGAGTTAGACACATACAGAGGTCGGTCTGCAGAGGGAAAGACCGACCTCACGCTCGCAGGGCAACACTGGCGACTCTCTTCTAAGGTTTGTAAAAAAATTGTTTGATTTATTGCTGGTTGCTTTTGTGAAGAAAGTTGCTGAAGGGTCTGAAAAGTTGATAAATCTAGCATCAAAGCCACTAAGGTGGCGACACTGCCGGTAACGCCCCTCGATGACGTAACAGAAACCGTTTACGTCAATTCACTTTGGAAGAACAGCCAAAGGGCAAACCATGGCTGGTCTGGACAAAATTCTCCTCTTCAGTTAGTAAACCACCAACTTACTGCCAAACAGCAGCAGTCAACAGGTGGGTAATCAGTCACAACAATCTATGTATTTAAGCAGTCAGCCAGGAAGTGTGTCCCTCAGCAGGCCGGCGGTCAGGCTGGCGGTCAGTCCACCGGTCGGTCCTCCGGTCAGTCCGCTGGCATGTAGGCGACTTGTTCCCTCAGTCAGTCACATTAAGGCTCAGCAAGTCACTCAGAGCCAGGCAGCCAGGATTTCACTTTCTGTGCCAGAAGCCAGTCTATAAGTTTTTTTCTTTTCTTTTTTTTTCAGCCACAAAGCACATAATTCACTCCGGCCACCCCCCCCCCCTTCCTCCCCCCTCCACCTCTAAGTCCCTCCATGGTCACTGCAGATGTCTCAGCTCCGAGGCTCCATTCTTTATCTCCATGATAATAGCGGGCCACGGCTGATAGCCTTACGGACTGAGCAATGTGACCTCCAGCTCCCTGGCAGGGTTTTAAAGGTACCACAGCGGGGTTTTTTTGTTGCCAGGCTAAAGATGTCCCCCATCTGCTGAATTTATCACAGTCAAATAGACCGAGACAGCTGGGCGAGGCCGCTAGGTTCGGCAGCCCCGCCGAGCCAATACTTATCACTTATTTTTCACCTTTGTGCTAAGCGTTACTTAATGCTCCGCTGTAAAAGGGATTTAGGTAAATGTCACCAGAAATCAAAGCTGAAACCTGCGAACTGTTGCAAATGAAAACACAGGGAGAACATCAGGACTCCGCATCCGGCTTCTGTTTTTGCCAGGGACGGAAACACGCCGTCGGTGGCGATACGGCAACGGTCGCACATCATTAACAACAGTTATGAGGGTTAGAGGAGGGACAATTAAAAGGCGGTTGAAATATTCCGGCTTGTTTTGTCTCTGACAGAGATTATGAGGAGAAAATGATGCCGTAAACAGAGTTTTACAATAAAAAAATGCTAAAAACCATTAGTGAGGAAAAAACTAAACTTTGCACTTGTGTAAAACTACGCATAGCGTCTTCGAGGTGGGTGAAGTTTCTGTGCCCAGTCGAAAGTTTTTGGGTTTTTTGTTCACATCAAACGCCTCAGCTTTTATACATTTTTTTAAAGTGAAGTGCAAAAAGCCTCTTTGATGATAATCAGCCAATTAAAATGTGAAACTCTTTGCAGGCTTTACAAGGTGTTTTGATTCGAGAGCACGGCGCCGCAGACGGTTGTGTCGAGGCGACGCCGCTCTCACAAACAGAAGAAAGCGATGACATTAAAGTGGAAAGAGAAGAGTGTTGGGGGGGCGGGGGCAGTGACAGGAGGGTTGAAAGCCTGAGAATCAGGCATTTTAGATGCTCGTCAGAGGGACGGGACGAAGACGGACGAATGTGGCCTGAACCGATCCAGGGAGCAGCTGGAGGCACCGATCCAGACCAGCGTTTCCAATGGGGGGGGGGGGGTGGGGAGGGGTAGGTAGTTAGCATCACGTAAGGCAGCAAGTCTGACACACAGCCCGCAGGCACGCACACACACACCGGCACATGTATATACATCCACACACACTCTGCCTGGAGCCTTCAGGGACTGTGGGCTGCAGCCACACCGTTTCAAACACTGCTGCTCAGCGCGATAGCTCGCTCTGTCTTTTCCACTCTCCATCTCCCTGCCCTGATGCCCCCCCGGGGGAGTAGGGGACAGTCCTTTACCTTCTGATATCATTAAAACAAACAATGAAGGGATGAGGCTTTGGAGGAATAACTGTCCTTTACTGCACTGTACCCCCCCCATAAAAAACTGACTGAAAACAACAGACGGTCCTGTCTTTTACCTTCACTTTAAAATGAACTGTAACAAACACAACACTCATTCGATGCGTCTTCAGTCATTTGGTTACTCAGTTCTGTGCAGATGCATTAAAAAAAATAATAATAAAAAAACAAAAAAAACGGGGTGAAGTAGGAAAATTAGATCTGTTCATTTCGAACTCGACAGAACTTTCATCAGTTCCTGCACGGTCGGCAAGTACAGCTATATCTGCTCATGCAGCAACAAAGACAGAGAGAAGCAAGAAATCATCAGTAAGAACAAATGGCTTCCACCCGTTTTCCCTAAAAGGAACAGAAAGCTTTTTTTTCCGGGGGGGGCGGGGAACTTTACTTTACCAGGAGGCCGCAAGGGGGTTTGATCCTCGTCCTGAACGTTCAAACAGAATTCGTATCATTCCAGCCGAGCCGGGCTGATTACAGGCCAAGCGCTTCAGAGGCTAAACACCTGGTTTGAGCCGAACTTCAAGAGAAAACCGTGGCTCAGCAGCAAATCCACCTGATGTGTCAGGATTTAAACACAGAGCAGATGATGGCGAAGCGCCGCCGGCTGCTCCGGCAAACCCCTTCTCTTTTTTTTTCCTTTTTTTCCCCTCCCGCTCTTTCATTTTCCTTGATGCAAGAGGCGTAACTCATTCTGGAGGTTATGAAAACGTTTTCTCTGAGGTCGCTTCTGGTGTTTTTGTGGTTCGGTCGTTGTTTTTATTTTTTGATCGACCACATTTCTGCCGTTTTTCTGGCGTTAAAAAGACTTGAGCACATCGTCTCCCCACTTGGTCGTACGTCAAACTTAATGGGGCGAAAAAAAAAGTCCTCTGAATGTTCAGATCCCGAACGCGGCAACTCGTCAAGTATCATATCTGAAGGGAACTTCGTCCTTATCTTCTGTCGAACATTTCGAAGCAGCTGTGAGAAAATCCCCCGACGCGTGCCACCCGCGAAAGACCTCCGCGGGCCCCCAGGGCCCATCTGGAGAAAATCACATTTCCTTGACGCCCCTGATGACTTTAACATTCTTACAGAAAAGCTGAGCTGGAGAGAGTCCATATCTTATATCCCATAATTCTCGCACTAAAAAAAGGGCCTGAACCCAAATTGCACTTCAGTAACTTTTAATCTCCTGAAAGTGAACTTTGCAGGAGACGAATTAGGTCCGTAAAGGCAGTTTTATGAGTTATTTTCTAGCGGCTACGTGCAGCCACCACCCGCAGCTCAGAAACGCTTTGTGAGCCGGGCTGCTCAGCTTTTAATAAAAGCGACGCCGACTGTTCTCATTTCTCCGCGGCTCCATTCAAAACGCCTCGCTCGCCCCTCAAGTGGCAATTTGAGACGAGCGAGTTTCCCCAGAGGTGAGTACACGTCGACGGCCCGTTCACGCGCGTAAAAACAGCTAAAAATACAAATATAATCACGAAACGGAAGACGCTGAAAAACCGTGAATAACCATGAAGATACATTAAAGCTTATTTTTCCATTTCTAACCAGGGTAAACCGAGCCTTCTAGGATAAAACTTGTAGGATAAAACCGAACTTCTGTCTGTTTTACATTATTTACAGGGAATCTAAAACATGGACGACCTCCCGTGTCACTGATGATCTCAGCGGCTTTTATTTGAGAACCTGCTCAGAATTTACTACGAAAAGGGAATCATTTCGTTTTGCCAGTGATTTTAGAGCCGAGATTAATTATGCCACAAAATTAAAAAATAAATATTTGTTTCCCATGTTTTTTTTCTGAGATTTTGATGTTACATGTGTGCAATGTTTCACGCCGATAAAAACTGGTGGAAAGCGGCGGCGAAGCAACACGGCGGCATAAGAACGCCACCGCCAACTAGTGGTCTTGAGGTGTAACTGCAGGGTAACGCCAACGCATAAGTATAAACACTCACGATGGCGTAGGCTCGATCCAGAAGCATAAATTCAGCTTTACAATGTCTTGGTAAAAACGGGAATAACTAACTGAAAATACTGAAAAAAAACAGATGTAAAAATTCTAAGAAACCTCAGGTTCCTTAAACCAGATAATCTCAAAGGGACAAAGCGAAACACCTCGGTGCTGAACCCAGCTGCTTTTTAGATTTTAGATCTCACTCGACTGTTACATTTGATAAACAGCCTCAAACCGCGGAAACCGAACGGCTCCGAGCGCAGCCACCGATCTGGGCGTGAGCTCCTTCCGCGTCGCAGTCCATTTGCCCTTGAAGATTATTGCCTTATTAAATTGTAATGCTCTTTGAAGCGGCAACTACGTAAACAATACCCCCACCCCCAACCCCAACCACCAACAGCAGACCCCCCCACCTGTGATGGTGCGGAGCCGCAGATGGAGGTCGAAGCGAACGCCGGGAGGATGTTCAGGGACGGTAAACCGCTCCGCCGCTCTGTTTCTCCCACCTCTGCTCACCTGTCCTTCTCTGCACAGCTTCCTGCTATCACACCCCCCCCCGCTCATTTTCTCTGTTGCTCTCCCTCCCTCGTTTTCTATTAACCCCATTTCTCTCTGCCTCGCCCTCCTCTCTGCTTTCTCCCCATCTCCGTGTATTTCTGCAGTCTCCGGGCCTATCAATCAAGACATCCCATTACTACATCCCTGTCGCTCCCAAATTCCTCCCATCCACACACACACACACACACACACACAAACACAGCCCCTCCTCTTGCCTCACACACACTCATACAAATAAAACACACACACATAATCTCCCTGCTGTGGTGTCCGCAGGACGTGAATCATCGGACGACGGCTCTCATCCCCCTTTTCTTTTCTGAATGAGCATCCATCAGAAGAGGCAGACTGACAGATGAATGGGTGAGATGAATAAATGGCTCTGTGGGTGGATGGATGGATGGATGGGTGGATGGATGGGTGGGTGGATGGATGGGTGGATGGGACGATGGATGGGTGGATGGATGGGTGGATGGGACGATGGATGGATGGATGGGTGGATGGATAGATGGGTGGATGAATCGTGAGTCCACAGATGAGCACCAAGGGGCCCCTCCACCCACCCGTGTTTTTACTTCAGCCGGGGCCCCGGACGTTCCAGCGTTTATCTCGGCCTCCGTGGAGATGTCGTCTGCTGCAGCAACAGTCAATGCAGCCACAATAACATCTGTTGGCTTTTAAGTTTATTATCACAACCGGTGATGATGAACTTTTTTGCTGCCTCCAACTGCATCGCAGCTAATTATCAGTAAATTTAATTAATTTTGCGAAAAAACAAATTGCATCTCAAAAATGATCCATTTCTGACCGGCCCGACGGGAAACTCGCTGGAGTCTTTTAAACGGTTAGAGTCCTGAAACGATCGAGCTAGTCGCGCTGATAGGTAGATGATTGATTCATAAGTTCATCGATGAATAAATGGAAAATGCTAAAATTCACTGGTTCCGTGGTCTTCTCTGTTTCCCATTATTATAGAGTGAATGTGTTTTAGTTCCCCACTGCTGCTCAGACAGACGCGTTATCAACCTGATGATCAACTGATTCACTGGAAAATGAACCGGCGGTTGTGGTTAATTTAAACAATCATCGCCTGGAACTGACTGTGACTCGTGGTTTTCCACTGAGCAAGTGAATGACAATAGCCTAACATTTGACACATGCTAAAAAAAACTCAGTCATCAGTTAATGGGTAAGTCGACAGAAAAATACTTTTAGACTCTTTTAACCAGAGTCTCTGGCTCCAGCTCCACCAGTGTGAGCAGCTACTGGTTTTACTGGTCTCCAGCGACAGTGAACTTGACGTCTCGGGATTTTTGTCTGAAGCCGTTGGCTCTCGGAACCTGCCACAATACTCTTTGCTATTTTCTGACATTTTAAAGACCAAAGAACTGAATAATTAAGAAAATAATCAGAACATAAATCAGTAATCCATAACTATTAGTTGCAGCCTTGTTTCCAACCATGTTTTCATTCTTTCACTCACTGTTTAACCATGTTTTCTGGCAACTTTATTTTTTGCAGGAATGTGTCGCTGTGCAAAACCTGTTGACTTGTCCAGACTTGTAGAGAGAATGTGTGTGTATGTGTGTATATGTAACCTGAAGCCTCTGCTCCTGTTTGGGCCAGATTGTCCGGTGTGTCTGTGTGTGAGTGTGTGTGTGTAGAAATGCGTTGGGTGGTGTGCGTTGACCCACACCACCCGATGTACGTATGTAAGCCCTGCTCGTGCCAGTGTGTGACTTTGTGTGTGTGTATGAATCCATGCCAGGAACAATGTCATCTGTTGAGACCCTAACCAAGCGCAACACACACACACACACACACACACACACAGGGCTGGTGTGAAGTTGACCCGCTGATGTTTGACTGTTAGATTTAACATGTCAGGTTCTCTCAGGTCTCATTTCCTCGGCCTCCTGTGTTTGTCTTCCGCTGACGCTTTAAAAGCTCCCGGCCAGGTGGAAGAGGCCGGGCTGTTTCCTGAGTCAACACACACACACGGACGCACACACACACGGACACACACACACCCTGAGACAGCCAGAGACAGATGAAACCATGTCCTCTCAGAAATGGCGACAGAGGCCTGGGGTTTGCCATCTCCCCAGCCCCCCCCCAGTTCTCGACGACCAGGCGCCGACGTGCCCTCCGTTTGGGACCAGACGCCCCCTTTCTCTACCGCGTCCGCCGGCGTCGACGCCACGTGGCCCACAACCCCAAACCAGCACTCGGCGTTTTGTTTCCGGCGTCCTACCGTCAGCGACTTCGCCAGGAACCGCGCGCTAGACGTCCTGCACTTTTAACTTCCCTCTTTGACCCGACTGCTTTTAAAAACACTGTGTTTGCTGACTTAGAGGGGTGGGGTGGGGGTGGGGTGTTGTGGGTCTCCATGGTTACTGCGCCGGTATGCTCTGACGTTCTGTGGCTGTGGCGGTGAGGCCGGATTCCTTCACGGGTGACCAGGCGATGTGCCTCTACATGCAAGGAGGCTCAGGCAGAACTAAATATGCGCCATGAAATGGCAGTTTTTGTTTTTTTCTTTTGCCTCGGCCAGCGAACGCTGCTTCCCATATTTTTTGCCCCTTTTTCTTTCCCGGCTGCTGTTGCCAGACACATAAAATACTGGGCAACATGTGGGATTACGCATGTTTAACGGCACTCGGTCATAAACATATATACACACAGAAAAAAACTGCGATACTATAAAACTAAAAATGTTTTTTTCTCCAAATGATTGTTAGTTAATGATGAAATGTTCGGTTTAGAGTCCTTCTGTCATGTGTGGCACTGGGGTGAACTTCCTCCACGTCTGACTGAACAAACCCAAACAGTTCGGCCATTTGCGGAGAAAATGATCTGGCCGAGCCAAAACAACGAGCAGCCTCTTCGGGGCGTCATCGTCTCTCCCGTCTCATCCGCTCGCCGCTCAGACTGAAACGCCAGAGCATCTTTGGCGTCGGAGTCACGCCGGGTGTTTTCGCCGTTTCACGGCAGGCGGGGTCACCTCCATGTCGCCCGGTCAACCGTGGAGGGACCCACCGCCATGCCAGGCCCCCCCCAGATGCGGCGAGGCGATGCGGAGCATGGTTTGGCTCCATGTCCAGGAGGCTAACCAGCCAAAACAAGGGGGCTAATAAAACTGTCCACTGATAAGCAGTTAATGCCCCAGAACTAATTACTGCACTGCCACCACGTTTTCTCTCTCTCTGCCGAATCAGTGGTGTGACATGTGGATCCACACACACACACACAGCTGTGATATCTGCTTCTAACACAGTTTTAAATGCTGTGGCTTGACAGCAAAAGAGAAGCTTTAAGTAATGAGGGGAGACCAGACGTAGGAACGGGAATTCTGGGAAGTCACCTCTAACCATGTGATTCCTGTCAATCACGGCCTGCAAAAAAAACCCTAAAACAAAAAAACTCAACAAACATGGAGCTGCTCCTTGTCCCGGGGTAAAAGTGTAGAACCGTAAGGTACCGAGGACGGTTCCCTCGGACCAAAACGGCCTCCACATCGTTCCATCGCGGCCCCCGAGCTGTTAGCGACGCCGCTCGCTCGTGACGGCCGGCGTGCTGCGACATCTCCCTCCCCGGCTGTACGCCGCCACGTCGGCTGCCACTACATGGGAAACTGCCGCCAGCAGCATCGTGCTGATGGCGGGCGACACACGCGTGGCAGAAGGCTTCGGTCATGCTGCTTCCTGCTCACAGCTTGAGTCGTGGAAAGGAAATAAAAAAGTAAAAAAGGGCGTCGGCATTTCTTTCCTGCGACGTCCCAGCCCGGACAGTCTGGCGTTCGGTGGCGGCAGCTGCCAGGTTCAGGAAACGCCGCTGATACGGACACGTTACACGGATATCTGTTGTCAGGTCAGTTGAATCAATTAAGTGGAGCTGGCACTAAAATTTTAAATTTTTTTTAAAACTCTGACACATGCTGGCAGATGGATTTCAAACTCCCAAACAGGGAAGATTATCCCTGTTGCTAGGTGGCTTCACCCTGAGGACCCCCCCCCCCCCCAGTTCAAACACACTCCCCACACTTCCCACAAACACACACACACACAACAACACACACAGGTGACCACACAGCTGAGCTTGCCGTGGAGGAGGAAAATGATCACGCCTCCCTGTGCGATGCCTCCGAGCGTCGGGATCAAATCGTTCCAATCATTGATCATGTTCTGGGTATAGCTGGGAATCTGCTGGGAGACATATAATTCCTGTCTGTGATGATTGGCAGCCTCTCTCTCTCTCTCTCTCTCTCTCTCTAGGAACCACCGGCATATTCTGTGGCGTCGATGAGAATGACGGGTTTCCGTGGAGATCATTTGATGTGGACAGGCGTTGATTAGAGCGCTGTTTGATACGGCTCCAGGCGAGTGTTTCGAAGAAATGTTAAATTAACTCTGATGGCTGGGAAGACGACGCAAACACCAACGCCTTCCCCTCTTCACGACCCGAAAGGCGGAGCCCTAAACCTGCAACCCGGCCCAACCCGCTTCCCTTGTTCCGATCTAAAAACTCCGCCGACCTGGAACCAGGACGAGCTCTCGGTGACGTTGACAGAAAAAAAAAACAAAAAACCAAAACAAAACAAAACAACAACACAAGCTCTGAGAGGCCGAGGAGGAAATGGAATCTCGGGAATTGTGGCTTGTGACAGGAACGACCGGAGACGCCACGAAGCAGCTCAGCCTGAATGTCCCCAGGAGTCAGAGTGAAGGTAGGGAAGCTGTCTCAAGGTCACAAATACATATATATATATACACACACACACACATATACATATATATTTACAGTAGATTATTATGGATAAACCCTCCGCACAGTGACACCCGTCTCCACAGTCAATGCATAATGTTAGCTTACAGGTTTTCATTGGCCCCTAGTCTAAAGCTGTATTGAAACCATGACAACAGCAAAGAGACCAACTTTAGCTCTGTGCTCCTCATCCAGTCAGCCCCCCCCCCCCCACCCCCCCATCTCCCGGCCGGTGTCCACGACCGAACCCAGATTTATTTATTTTTATTTCTTCTCGTCATCATCAGGGACCTAGAATAGCAACGGTGACAGGGGCCCGGTCCCAGACCTCTGAGGCCAACGAGCCCCCCCAACGAGCCAGGATAGTTTTATTTCTAAGCTCTGATGAAAAAAAAAAAAGTGCGCCGCCCGCGCATGGACAAGCGGCGTTCAGGTCGTGGCGAGAGCGTGACTCACGGCGACAGGATCGCAGCCAACTGTGGGCGGAGACAAACTCGGCAGATGCCTCATCCCCCCGTTTTAGCCCAGAAGGGCCGAGGGAGGAGGAGGGAGGATCTAAATCTCATCTCCCGGTGCGATAAAACAGGCTTATTCCTCAACACTTTCTTTTCTCTTTCCTCCCAAAGCTTCCAAATACGGAGGAAAGGCACCGTCCTGCTCTGAGCTGAGAGAAGATCCCTCTTTCCACTCGTAGCTAATAAAGTTTGAAAAGCAGGGAGCCAGAGATTAGACTCATCATGTGGAGGATGCACGGGGCTTTGCTTTTTTCTTTTCCATAACACAGGAACTCAATCCTATTTCGGGGGGATATTGATTTCTGAAAGGCGAAGCAGCTTGGACATAGACAGAAGAAACGCCATGGGGGGGGGGTCTAGGGAATGTGTTGGACTCCATTTGGCCTCTGAGTTTTTTTTGTTATTTTTTTTTTGATGACAATCGTGTTTGCCAAGATGGAAATGGGATAAAACCAAAGCTGTTGTCAGATAAAAAAAAATGAAATGAAAAAGCAGGACGTTAACACTAAGAGAAATAAAAAGGAGACCAGCCTTTTTAGCAGAGTGATCTCTGAAAGACACACTAAGCCACATGTGACGGATTACGTGAGCCTCAAACCCCCAGCATCCTCTCTGTCACCATGTACTTCCTGGAGGGGGCGTGTCCCAGCCTTTGCGGGCTTGCGACTTCTCCGGGGCCATTTCAGGTCAGGAGTTCTGCAGCGCTTCGAAGAGTGCGTCGGCTTCAGGAGGCAAGAAAAACACACACACACACACACACACACACACAGAAGAAAACACAAAGCGAGTTCCTGGGTTTCATAAAAACCACAAAACTGAGACACAATTTTTTTTTTTCCATCCCTCCTCTGACACACAACAGGCCAAAGTGTGTAAACATCCTGTACGACAGCATTTTCAACCTTGAAAATATGGTGCAACGGTGGCTTTGTCTCCTCGGACGTGGTTTAAACCTCTTAACGTCAAGAAGAAGAAGAAGAAGAAGAAGAAGAAGGAGAAGAAGAAAAAACCTTTTCACTGCAAAGACTGAGGCTCGTTTCAAAGCTGAGCTCTGCTGGTGTTGACTCTCTGATTGCTCGCAAACACCGGTACAGGAAACCACAGGGGCCCAGCACACACACACACACACACACACATACACACAGGCTTGCTCACTAACACACGTTGTGTGTTTAACCCTTGAGAGGTCAGCAGGGGGGAAAATATATATGTGGCGCCTCTTTGTGTTGTCACAGCTCGGCTGAAACGGTGCAGGGGCCACTAGATGCTCCACAAATAAATCCAGTCAAATACACAACCAGATGATTCCAGTCTAGGTGTGTGTGTGTGTGTGTGTGTGTGTGTGTGTGTGTGTGTGTGTGTGTGTGTGTGTGTGTGTGTGTGTGTGTGTGTGTGTGTGTTTGTGTGTGTGTGTGTGTGTGTGTGTGTGTGTGTGTGTGTGTGTGTTTGTGTGTGTGTGTGTGTGTGTGTGTGTGTGTGTGTGTGTGTGCACTGCAATGTGCATTTTTACTCTTCTCGTCAAAAAAAAAAGGAAAGACAAGATGAGGTTATTTACTGCGACTGCCTGGGACACTAATCTGTTTTTTAATCCTTTTTTTCCACCCGGGGAAAGTCAACCGAACGCGCCCGCCCTTTTCCAGCAAGACGCAGCCTCGCGCTCGCCACACACGCTTTCACATCTGAGTGGTGATGGGGGTGGGGGGCAGCCCCCACGATCAGCTGAACCGAGGCAGTTCTGTGTGTACGTGTGTGTGTGTGGGGGGGGTGTAGGGGATGGATTCATCCTCACTCAGAAACTAAAGAAACAAACTGTGTAAGCCACAAACCTAAATATGCAAATTGACAGTCTAATGCAGAAACACACACACAGGCTCACACACATATCAGCATCATCAGTGGAGGCTGCTCCTGCTGCTCTGAGGGAAACAAACACCGTTCTCTCTGCGTGGAGGATTAAAGACAAGCTGCCTACAAAACAAACTGGTGCTATCAACATGACGCCTGTTTACCCACCACACGCTCACACACACTCACACCGGCCTGAGTGTGCTCAGCTGCAGGTCGGCCTGATTTACGTCAGCGCAGCGGCAGCAGCATAGAACAGACACAGAAGTCGGCGCGATGTGACGAGACACCGTTGATTTACATCCCGACAGGGCAAATGGGGGGAAACAGGTGGAACCTCCAGGCCTCTTCCCTGGGGGCCCCCAGACGGAAAGCGACGGCCCCTGTGGGGCCACTCAAAGGACCCACAGATCGGCCCGGTCCTTTCATTCACTCAGGGCCTGTGTGATAACAAACGGCATCAAAAGAGACGCAGCTACAACCTGAGGCTGCGGGACAGGAACGTTTCACTGGAACACACACACACTCACACACACACACTCACACACACACACACACACTCACACACACACACACACTCACACACACTCACACACACACACACTCACACACACTCACACACACACACACACACACACACACACACACACTCACTCACACTCACTCACTCACACTCACTCACACACACACTCACACACAAACTCAGTCACACACACAGACTCTCCAGGACAAAGTCAGGACAGAGGCCAGACATGAACCAGGACCTGAACCAACAGAACCAACCTGCACTGGTCCAGGTAAGAGCCTTATGGGGACGCCTGAGGGGGGGTTGACCCCCCCAGCCTGACAAGGACGCGTTTCTTTAATATTAAAGGACGTTTCACCCCCAACCCCCTTATCGACATGTCCTGAAACATAATTATGTGTCACTGGTGTCAGCGAGGTAAACACAGGCCACCGCCGCTGCAGCGTCTCTTCTCCGACTCAATGAACCCGCCTTACTCAGCTTTCTGCCAGTGGTTTTCATCCTCCCCTCCCCTTCTCACCCCCGCCCTCGCTCTGTCCTGTCCCTCGGTCAAAGGAGACATACCCAGACCGCGGCGGGCTGTCAAACGTCTCCATGGTAAAGCGGACGTGAGGAGAATCACGAGGCGGGCGAACACATCCTCGGGCGCTGCGCTCGCTTCACCTCCGCAGGTTCGGTTCGGCTCTGCGGCTCCCGGCCGGGGGGGCGCGGGTCTCCTCCTCTTAGTGATTCTGGTTTATAATGAGGTCCGTGCCCCCCCCGATCTGCTACCCTGTAGTTAAACTTCAAAAATCCCGATGGCGCACGGGGGGCGCACGCGCGCAGGCACGTAACAGCACGGAGGAGAGATCCAGTAGCGCCGGGACCAGTAAGGTCACCGACTGGTCCGGCCTCGGTCCCGGTTCACGTTACAGGGACCTCTCGGGTCCTCGGGGGGACCCCCCCCACGCCAAAAATAAACCGAGGGACAGTAACAGCCAGTGAAACACCGTCGGGCCGGACTATAAAGAGGCCCCTCTCCCTGCCAGACCCCTTGGACCGCAGCCGGTCCTGGCCCGGCCCGGCTTTAAAACGCACCTGTTCGGCGTCGGGAGCCAGAGGAGACTGAGCCCGGTGGACTAGAGGGCAGCCCCCGCCTGTCCGACAAAAAGGACCGGGCACCGGGGGGGGGGTGAGAAAACATAAAGCCAGAGGGAGACGAGGACGGGAGGGGGAGGGGGCAGGGCGGAGGGCGGCCGGTGGAGCGGTAGCCGGGATAAGTAGCCCCGAGATCCGCTAATAACCCGGCGACGGACTAAAAATATCCCGGACCGCCGCGCCGCCGCCGCTCCGCCGCGCCGCCGCTCCGCCGCGCCGCCGCCGCAGAGCGCGGCGAACAAGCACAAACCCCGGAGCGAACCCGGATGTGTTCGCCGATCCGACGTCCTCGCCCGTATCGGGACCGGGGAAGCGAACGGGAGCCGGTTCGCTGTGACCGTTCGCCTCGGGCGATCAGACCCGTCCGAACTGCTCTTTCTCTCTCCAGCAACACGCGGGCGCGCACACACACACACACAAACACGCACGAACGCGCACGCACGCGCGCAGAGCCGAGGAGGAGCGTTCGGGCTGCGCGCGGCGCCACATCCTCGGCGAACCGAGGCACAGACACGAGATTTAAAGAAGGAACTGACCGTCAGTGCTCCTCCGGCTTCATGTCGCTGCGCGTTATCCGGGCTAATGCCTCCGCTCCCTTCCTCCTCCTCCTCCTCCTCCTCCTCCTCTTCTCCGGGAGACTGGTGGCGGAGGTGGCGACAGGGGAGCTCGGCTTTCCTCCTTCCTCCTCTCGCAGAGTCGAGCGGACGAATATAGGCTCGCTGCTCGGTGTCGGGTCTCCTCCGTGTGTGCGCCCCCACCACCGACACCGCCACCGACACCGACACCCCCGACCGGCGACAGGCGTCTCCGGCGATCCAAAGTTTGTAGTCTCGGCGGAGGGTGGAGAAATAAGGATAATTAAAAAAAAGTAAGACCGAAAGCACCGAGGGGAAAAACCAGAGCAGCCGGGACCCGAGACGAACCCGAGCCGCAGCCGCTAAATCCTCCGGACGAAGAAGGAAACACTGGTGTGAAAAATATGAAGAAAGAAAACATTTAAAAACCCGTCAGGGGCGAGATTAAAAAACCAACATCATCATTTTCGTTCTCAGAATCGCCGCTGCAACATCTGGCCGCCACCGGCGCGACCGGTACAACCCAGTAACCCGGCTCCGCCGCCGCCGCCGCCGGGGAGGGAGGCGAAGCTTCGCTGCCGTCGGACCTTCGCGCTTCCACGGCTCGAACACGTCCCGCACTCCCGAGGCTCCTCCGCGCAAATGTCCGCTGCCGAGGCTGAAGGATGAATTTCCAGCCGGAGGAGGAGGAGTGAGAGAGGGAAGGAGGGAGAGAGGGAGGGAGGGAGGGAGGGAGAGAGGGAGGGCAGAGCCTTGCATTCTCTAGATTACTCCTCCCCCAAACTGCCCCCCTCCCTCTCCACCGGTTTTCACTCCCTCCATTGACTATATCTGTTCTCTCACATATTCTCCCTCTTCCTCTTTTGCATTTTGTTTTTCTACCTTCCATTCAGCGTGTTGCCCCCCCCCCATCGGCTCCTTACTGTGGGTCATGGCCTAATTGTGTCTCTGAAGGCATCTGCGCCCCCGTCGACGTGTTTAACCCCCCAGTCCAGCCCACCACCCACTGCAGTTATGACGGTGACATTAATCTGGGCTAAATGATCCTTATGAGGACTTCATCGTGGTCACCAGGGAAGTGGCCGGTGGGGGGGGGGCTCCCAGAGACACAATAAATCAATAAATCAAACAATAAACTCCACACCACTGTGTTGGATTTGATCGATCTGATTGACGAGTTTCAGCAGGAACGTCGCAGCTGAACCGTCTTTTATTTTTTATGTGCCCCAGCATGAAATATGGCTTGATTGGATAAAAACTAAGTGTTATATGAATCCATAAAATCAGTGTGTGTCTGTAAAAGCCTGATGGTTTGGGTCTTTTTAAATGGCTGTCAGTGTCTCTGTGTGATGGGGGGGCGGTCATGATCCCCCCCATAGCTGAACCAGAACCTCACTTCTGTGTCAACGAGCTGCAGAACTACAGACATTTGGATCCTGGTAAGTTTGCCAAGAATTCTGATCGAGTTTTGGGTTTTGTTGTCGTTTTGTTTTTGTTGTTGTCTTTAACTGTTTTTTGTTGCTCGTGGCTCATGGTGCTGTTCACATTGGTTTCGGTCCATTTTTGGAGCTGAGGGCAGAATCAGAGGAATCGAATTCTGACTGGTGCCGACGTGGAGACGTGTCAAATACAATAAAACGACCTTTATATATTTAGCTAATCTCTCTCCTCAAACTCAGAATCACCGACAACATTTTGCACAACGGTCTCTGAGCCCTCATCTATGTTATAGGCTGCTACGTTATAACATTATCATATCTGCTATAGACAGGTAGCAGGTGAGTTACCTAAGATGGTTACCCAGGTTACCTACGGGGGCAGGGGGGGGGTCACTATGTGTGTGTTTGTGTGTATGTGTCAAACTCTGACGGAGACAGAAATCTCTTATATCAGATGTAATATCATGTAAAAATATATTTATTACAGAGGCAGAGCAACACGGTGGAGTCTCTCAGTGTTTTATGACTGTTATGGTACAAACATTTACCGGATGGTCGTCTGAGAATCACTCGCCAAACAGATAATCTACCTGCCATTGGTGGTTTTGGTGGCAGTCAGTTTCGGACCCCGCAAACGCAGATCGGTCCGGCGATGGCGGCAGAGGCGGCGTTGAGCCGTTTGGAGTTTCGTGTCCTGCTCAAGGACAGTTCAGCGCCTCCACGAGGATCCAGGAATCGAACCAAAGGAATCGAACCAAAGGAATCGAACCAAAGGAATCGAACCAAAGGAATCGAACCAAAGGAATCGAACCAAAGGAATCGAACCAAAGGAATCGAACCAAAGGAATCGAACCAAAGGAATCGAACCAAAGGAATCGAACCAAAGGAATCGAACCAAAGGAATCGAACCAAAGGAATCGAACCAAAGGAATCGAACCAAAGGAATCGAACCAAAGGAATCGAACCAAAGGAATCGAACCAAAGGAATCGAACCAAAGGAATCGAACCAAAGGAATCGAACCAAAGGAATCGAACCAAAGGAATCGAACCAAAGGAATCGAACCAAAGGAATCGAACCAAAGGAATCGAACCAAAGGAATCGAACCAAAGGAATCGAACCAAAGGAATCGAACCAAAGGAATCGAACCAAAGGAATCGAACCAAAGGAATCGAACCAAAGGAATCGAACCAAAGGAATCGAACCAAAGGAATCGAACCAAAGGAATCGAACCAAAGGAATCGAACCAAAGGAATCGAACCAAAGGAATCGAACCAAAGGAATCGAACCAAAGGAATCGAACCAAAGGAATCGAACCAAAGGAATCGAACCAAAGGAATCGAACCAAAGGAATCGAACCAAAGGAATCGAACCAAAGGAATCGAACCAAAGGAATCGAACCAAAGGAATCGAACCAAAGGAATCGAACCAAAGGAATCGAACCAAAGGAATCGAACCAAAGGAATCGAACCAAAGGAATCGAACCAAAGGAATCGAACCAAAGGAATCGAACCAAAGGAATCGAACCAAAGGAATCGAACCAAAGGAATCGAACCAAAGGAATCGAACCAAAGGAATCGAACCAAAGGAATCGAACCAAAGGAATCGAACCAAAGGAATCGAACCAAAGGAATCGAACCAAAGGAATCGAACCAAAGGAATCGAACCAAAGGAATCGAACCAAAGGAATCGAACCAAAGGAATCGAACCAAAGGAATCGAACCAAAGGAATCGAACCAAAGGAATCGAACCAAAGGAATCGAACCAAAGGAATCGAACCAAAGGAATCGAACCAAAGGAATCGAACCAAAGGAATCGAACCAAAGGAATCGAACCAAAGGAATCGAACCAAAGGAATCGAACCAAAGGAATCGAACCAAAGGAATCGAACCAAAGGAATCGAACCAAAGGAATCGAACCAAAGGAATCGAACCAAAGGAATCGAACCAAAGGAATCGAACCAAAGGAATCGAACCAAAGGAATCGAACCAAAGGAATCGAACCAAAGGAATCGAACCAAAGGAATCGAACCAAAGGAATCGAACCAAAGGAATCGAACCAAAGGAATCGAACCAAAGGAATCGAACCAAAGGAATCGAACCAAAGGAATCGAACCAAAGGAATCGAACCAAAGGAATCGAACCAAAGGAATCGAACCAAAGGAATCGAACCAAAGGAATCGAACCAAAGGAATCGAACCAAAGGAATCGAACCAAAGGAATCGAACCAAAGGAATCGAACCAAAGGAATCGAACCAAAGGAATCGAACCAAAGGAATCGAACCAAAGGAATCGAACCAAAGGAATCGAACCAAAGGAATCGAACCAAAGGAATCGAACCAAAGGAATCGAACCAAAGGAATCGAACCAAAGGAATCGAACCAAAGGAATCGAACCAAAGGAATCGAACCAAAGGAATCGAACCAAAGGAATCGAACCAAAGGAATCGAACCAAAGGAATCGAACCAAAGGAATCGAACCAAAGGAATCGAACCAAAGGAATCGAACCAAAGGAATCGAACCAAAGGAATCGAACCAAAGGAATCGAACCAAAGGAATCGAACCAAAGGAATCGAACCAAAGGAATCGAACCAAAGGAATCGAACCAAAGGAATCGAACCAAAGGAATCGAACCAAAGGAATCGAACCAAAGGAATCGAACCAAAGGAATCGAACCAAAGGAATCGAACCAAAGGAATCGAACCAAAGGAATCGAACCAAAGGAATCGAACCAAAGGAATCGAACCAAAGGAATCGAACCAAAGGAATCGAACCAAAGGAATCGAACCAAAGGAATCGAACCAAAGGAATCGAACCAAAGGAATCGAACCAAAGGAATCGAACCAAAGGAATCGAACCAAAGGAATCGAACCAAAGGAATCGAACCAAAGGAATCGAACCAAAGGAATCGAACCAAAGGAATCGAACCAAAGGAATCGAACCAAAGGAATCGAACCAAAGGAATCGAACCAAAGGAATCGAACCAAAGGAATCGAACCAAAGGAATCGAACCAAAGGAATCGAACCAAAGGAATCGAACCAAAGGAATCGAACCAAAGGAATCGAACCAAAGGAATCGAACCAAAGGAATCGAACCAAAGGAATCGAACCAAAGGAATCGAACCAAAGGAATCGAACCAAAGGAATCGAACCAAAGGAATCGAACCAAAGGAATCGAACCAAAGGAATCGAACCAAAGGAATCGAACCAAAGGAATCGAACCAAAGGAATCGAACCAAAGGAATCGAACCAAAGGAATCGAACCAAAGGAATCGAACCAAAGGAATCGAACCAAAGGAATCGAACCAAAGGAATCGAACCAAAGGAATCGAACCAAAGGAATCGAACCAAAGGAATCGAACCAAAGGAATTTTGGAAGTAATTATGAAAAGAAGACGTGTGGTTCGCCTTGACAATGACCAGAATCTCTGAACTGGAGATGTGAATATGGATTTTTAAAGGGGAAACAGGGCAAAGAATATCTACAAATTTGTTTGTATTTTCAAAATACTGAGTCAGATCATTGAAATGTGATGTTAAGTGTCACAAACAGAAAAAAAAAACAGGCAACTGACCACGTCATTCCCAGATTAATGGGGGGACGCCGGGATTGTGCGACAGATTCGCCGAGATATAAACCGAGTAGAACACGAAACAACATCTCACAACTAACGATAAAATACTCACCATATGCAAAGATTACAAAAGCTCTTTGAATAAGAGTCCAATGCACATCTGTTGAATAAGTTATGTTGAAAAAATTATGAAATTATTTACCTGAAATATATTTTGATTGGTCAAGAAGAAGAAGAAGAAGAAGAGAGTTCCTCTTATACTGAGCCAGTCTCGCCTCATGTGGTCCGAGGCTCGGAGCGGATCCTGGTCCAGCGTGTCTGACAGGGGAGGGAGTGGAGCTGAAGGTGGTGGTGGGCGCCTGCGAGATGAGAGCAACAAGGTGAGATTTTCAGTTTCGGGCCGGGATGCAGGATAATTGAGCCTCGGCCCGAGAAACCTCTCGAAAATTAATGTCTTTTTATTTTTTCGCTCATCATTTATAAACGTAATAAAGCTGTGCAAACTACAGTGTTTTTCCAAATGGTGAAACATTCATGAAAACTTGATCAGCTTCAAGTCTCATTAAACAACGGAACGTGTGGCGCTGGACTCGGGCTCAGTCAGGACGCCATGCAGTTGGTCCAGCCGGGATCTGCTCGTACACCGAGGAAGGGGACGGACTGAAAAGTCTGCACCGGTTGTGAGGTCAGGTGATCTCCAAGCATCCACCTCCCGGGCGCCGTCGGACACATCCGTGTCCCGGGCCGCACGCAACCCAGCGGGCCACACGGGGCCATTCCTGGCCGGAGCTATCGCTGAGAGGGGAGGCAGCGGTGGAGTTTCAATATTTATGATGGTACGTGGCAGCAGCGTCGACGAGAGGGGAAATGGGGAGTAAACCTACACCGCGGAGGGAGGACGGGGGAGGGTATTGGCCGGAGGGGGAGGGCGGGGAAGAAGAGGTGGAAGAGATATTGAAGCTGACAAAGAGAGAAAGAGAACGAAGGTGCAGGGGCTCCCACCACCACCTGCCAAGAATATATGGAGAGACACACAAGACGAGAATATTTATACACTAGAACACACTATATTAAAAATTATATACAAAAATATACATATATATACAAGTGTGTGTATATATACGTATACATATATATATATATATATATAAATATATATATATAGACACACATACTGGAGGATGAATGACGTTCTTCCTGTTTTGATGATGGTGGAAGTGACACCGTCTAACACTTGGATTGGTTCATCTGGATTTAGATCAGGTGGCTGTGAAGGTCACAGACTCAATCATCTTCATCCTCATCAAAACATCAGTGACCTCTCCCCCAAACAAATATACATATTCATATATATATATATATATATATATATATATATATATATATATACATATGGGGGACCGAGCGTTTCGAGCTCCTGGCTCATCTCCACTGGGCACGAGCAACACACCTGAGCAGAGGGAAGATTGAGGATGACGTAGAACAACCGGTTTAACGTTACTAGCATCACTGTTTTGCCACAACACAAGTTGAGAGAGCAAACTCAGCGTTGATGATGCTTGATGATTGGATGTTTTTTTACCCAATAGGTGATCAGGAGACGTATTTGACATCTTTCCTGGGGGGATTTTTTTTGTTGCACATTTGACCTTGTGTGACAGAGTCGGATGTTTTTTTCCATGCAGCCGCTAATCTTTTGCTGTGTGAATTCAACACAGGCCCCTGGATGTCAGTCACCTGAAACTGTCAGCGGCCAAAATGAACGGGATGGTTACTTTACTCCCAGAGTCCTGGGAGCCCCAAAAATAACTTCTTCTCCGGCAGCTCCACAGAGGGACGGAGGGACGGAGGACGGACGGAGACGAGACAGGCCGTACGGGAAGAAGCCGACGGCACGAAGACAGGCAAACACAGGGGACGGAGCCGGGACACGTGACGCGAAATGACGGACGCACACGGTGGCGGCAGGCGAGCCGAGGGGGTAAAGGAGGTAAACCCCTGCGGCGGCACGGCTCCTCGTTTCCACGTACGAATGCAGCGAAGGCGTCGGCCGAGCCGTGGTCTCGTCCCCGCCGCTGTATCTAATGAAAAGTGACAACTCCCTCCTCCCGGAGAGCCGTCTGTTTTGCTGGGCTTCAAATCCTATTTGTCCCCCCCCCCCCCCCCCACCACCACCACCACCACCGGTCTCTCTTCTCATCTTCCTCTCACTTTTTTTTCTCATGAGCGGCTCCGTGCTTTCTGGAAAAAAATTTATTTGCCAATATAGTCTTATTATATTTTAAATATTGTAATTGTCCCCCAGCGGGAGGGGGGGCTTTAAATTGTGTAATAATTGAAAAATTGTAGGTAGTGACTAGCAGCCGGCAGGTGTTCGGGGGGAGAAAGCAAACAGGGCGCGGGATGGGGGTGGGGGGGCTTTGACAGTGTAATTTGAAAGATAGCAGGTTAATTGATTATTGAATGGCAGGTATTCAGAGTGTGTCAGATTAACTGATGAGCATGTGATAGGAAAAAACTTGACACCCAACGCGAATCGATCTACAAGAGAGATAAACCGCCGCCGCGGTGCGACGACCCCGACTTCTCCGGGGGGGGGGGCCCCTTGGTCAATGCGGGCCAACTGGGAGGGGGGGTGTCAGTCGGTATTTATACACAACTGACTGTACATCACCAGCGTGTAAGTCTGAGTTTCTATGAAACATTATTTCAGGGGCTTTTTGAATACGCATACATATTGGAATATTGTTAAGGCAAGCATGAGTGTGTACGTGTGTGTAGGTGCGCGTCTGTGCGTGTGTGTGTGTGTGTGTGTGTGTGTGTGTGTGTGTGTGTGTGTGTGTGTGTGTGTGTGTGTGTGTGTGTGTGTGTGTGTGTGTACGTGTGCGTGTGTGTGTACGTGTGCGTGTGTGTGTGTGTTTGTCTCCGTGTCTGTTTGTGTTTGTGTGTGTGTGTGTGTGTGTGTGTGTGTGTGTGTGTGTGTGTGCCTGTGTGTGCGTGTGTGCTTTCCGCTCCCGTGCCTATCAAGGCAGCCGGTTACCTCGGCGGAGCGGGATCCAGTATGTGGGTTAGGGTGCCGTCCTCCTGGTTAATATTTCATGGCGACGCTGGCAGGAGGAAATGGGGCAGAGACACGCAGAAGGGCCCTGATGCGACGGAAGGCGAGATGGTGGATGTGTGTTTACGTGTGCGTGTGTGTGCATAACTTTATCATATTTTATCGGTTTCCAACAGTGTCGTGACATTTTCTTTGTTTGTTTGTTTGTTTGTTTGTTTTGAATATGTCCTTACATGTATAAAACTGCCTGTGTGTGTTCTCAAAGCATCTGTGTTCAGGAATGCATGCATATATTCCTTAAACACACACACACACACACACACACACTCTACACACCCCGCTAATGTGTCCTGGCTCCCACGTTCTTCCACATGTCGTGCCCCTGTGGATAAACGCGATCCGACACGTTTTCTGAGACGCTGCCAAGGATGCGGCGGCCGCGGTGCCGCGGTGTAGGCGGGGGGCTGCATGGTCCTCGCTATAGGGATGCTGCTTGAGCAGGAAGTTAAATAAACATGGCTGAAGTAGCTTCAGCCTCTAACTGGCTTCTGTGATCCAACTGCTGCTTTTCTTTATGACAGGGGGAGAATGTAAAATATTTATTTCCATTGTGGCTCACGTGAGGAATAATGCATGGCTAGATGTACATACTACGCTGGCTGAGAACGACCCGCTGCAGTGGCAGAATCTATTTTATACCATGGCTTCTGTGTGTTCTGATTGGTCGGATGTGTGGATTCACTTTCAGTCACCGGGCGTCCAAATCAACTAGCGGTGGGAGAAGGAGAAAGAGGAGACTTGAGCTAACTTAGCGACATCGAACAGATTCTTAAGGCCGATTCATGTTTTTATGTCAAACCGACACCGTCACGATCATTTATGCTTCTATGTTGGTCTCACTCTGGAGTTACAACGCCAGACACTAGTTGTCGGGTGAGTTTATTCGCCAACTGAAACTGAGCAGATCTCGACGGAGACGTAGCTGACAGACGAAGAGCAGCAGTTTTTATTTTTCCTGAATTTACTGCGACGTGGAAACAAAAGAAGACGTCGGAGGAGACGATCTAAACGACGGCGGCAAAGGAGGAGTTTGTTAAAAATCTCCTGAAAGAATCAACAGGAAAGGAGAATTTCCTTTAGCTTCTGAGAACGATATGTGTCCATGGTGACCCCCCCCCCCGAGATGTTTTCTTCACACCCTGAATGAGTAACAAAGTTGAGAAAATCCGTGCCAAAAGTCATTCACAGGGCAAAAATCCATGACACAGCTGCTATATGAAAATGAAGTATAAAGGTCTGGGGGGCCATTTTGTTCGACTTCATTAATAAATGCATTAATTTATTCCAAACAAACACCGGTCCCACACTCATCTACAGGATTTTTCTAAAGCAGCATAAAGCACATACTGGATGTTTAGATGTTTATAATTATTCCAGGGATCGGCTGCAGGTTGTTGTGCATTAAACTTGTTATCAGTATCATTATCATTAATCACAGAGAAGAGTTATCAGTGTTGTGACTGACGATAAATCAATACTTCAAATTATTTTTGACTTAAAATTGAAAACACATCATTAAAAAAAACATTAAAACATTAAAAAAAAAAACTTTGTAAAAAAAAAAAAAAAAAAGCGAGATTTCGGAGCGTTAGGCTCCAAGACGGCCGGAGCCCCGGGGTCCCAGCGATATTACAGGGACCCCAGAGTCACTTTAAAGTGAAATAAGAGAAGGAGAGCTGGGGGGGGGGTCCAGATAAGAGCATTTTATAGCCATAGAGGAGGGAGATATGGGAGAGGGGATATGATTCATTGGGGCAAGGGGGACGCCGGGCGCCTTTCCAAGAGATGAGTTCTTAGCCTGCGGTGGAAGATAACTCTGATGTTCCAGCTGCAGATGCCTGGAGGTATCACAGGGACCCCCCCCCCCCCCGGCCTCTGCAGCTCGCTGCAGACTCATGCATCCTGAAATACTTAAAAAGAAATAAAGTTGTGACCCAGATGTGTTCATCTGGGTTACCCAGATGTTTTCATGCCATGTGAGCGACTCAGACTGTTTCTGATCCTTCAACTCCGTCAGCGGGACGACATCACTTCTCAGTATCGCCCCAAACCAAACTCCTGATCTGATGCCTCTGCGATTGAAACCTGCGACAACTGATTTTCTTGGAAGAGGAATTTAGATGTAAGATGCAGGAATGTTGGCAAGTGCGTCCATTTCCACATGATCCCTCATCTGGATCTGGTCTCTGAGTTCACCTGATGAGTCTAAGTCAGTGCTCCCTCTTCTTTTAGCTCTGGTTTTGGTCTCCACCAGCTCCTGAGGGAAACCTCTGGCTCTTTAGCTGCTAAATGCTCCACCATATTCACTAGCTGGTCTCTGACTGGGTCCGTCTGCTGTTGGACTGTAGCTTTTTACAGATGTTTCTCTGAAAACATCTGGCTCTGAAGCCATGACAGCAGTGAGGGCGCTTCTTCCTCTCTATGAGCTTTCATATTGTCACAATGTTTTCGCAGTCACTCAGTGCAAATTTTGGTATTAAATCATGGATTTTAGCTGCTTTGAGGAGTTGTTAGGTTTAGGCACAAAAGTGACTCAACCAGCTTTTGAATAAGGTTGTGTTTTTTTGTTTTTTTTATTAAGGGACCAGTGCGTGGGATTTAACGTGCTCTATGGGCAGAAACTGAATATAATATTCATAATTATGTTTTCATTAGTGTATAATCACCTGAATATTAGAACCACTGTGTTTCCATCAGCTTAGCTCTATTTCTTTAGAGGGAGCTGGTCATTTTCCATGGAGCCTACAGTGGCCCAGAATGGACAAACCAAACCCTGGTTCTAGAGAGGGCCTTTCCCATGTTTATGTTACCCAAGGCCACCGAGCTTCTCGTACACACTTGGAAAAGGTTGGGGTGAGGGTGTGTGTGTGTGTGTGTGTGTGTGTGTGTGGGGGGGGGGGTAGTATCCATTGGCCTCCAGACTCCAACCTCACAGCTACATGATGCCACTAAATCCCACACACTGGTCCTTTAGAATCTCTTGCTGAAGGTTTGGGAAAGTTGAGGTTGTGACTGTGGGAAGCGAACGATAGTGCCGGTGTCTGAATTCTGTCGACCTCCTCCCTCTGTGGACGTTGTATTGCTATAACAACATCACACTACCCCACTGAACCCACCTTTGCTCCTGATAGAAAGAGTCATCATCACGATGACTGCTCACAATCGCTAAAACCACGCCCATTCCCATCGTCCCGGTTTGCTTTGACTCGAAACCATTAAACGCCGGAGTAGTGCCGCCTCTCATGTGTTTCAGGTCCAGCGCAGCCGCCGTCGCTGGCGGGTCAAGAGAGCTGGAACCCCGTGGGACGGGATAATGGTGATCGTAAATAACCCCTGATCTTCCTCTCGCCGCCATCTTGACGGCTGATTTTTCTGCTTCTGTTTCTGTTCTTTACACGTCAGCCCTCCTCTTTCACCGGGACGAAAAAGTCCTATGAAGAAGTCCCTCTATTTCTAGAGTCTCTCTATTTCTAGAGTCTCTCTATTTCTAGACCACCAGACGTCACGTCTTTCCTCAGTCCTGTAAAAAAAACTGGGGTCTGCAGAGGCAGGAGCGGGGGCTGCTGGGAGGTATGGGCTATACATAGCACAGCACCCTGTCAGGGAATTACCTGTAAAAGAGACAAGTATCTAGACGGTGGTCTTTTGAAACTGGGGGGGGGGCTGTGGATAATTAGCAAATTAAAAGACCTCGAAGAGCCATAGTAGGGTTTGACAGATAAGATAATAGCTATAAATGTCACTGGTTAACCCCCCCCCCACACACACAGGCATCCTGACCACAAAGACACAGACGCCTTGACGTACGGTGGCATCCCTGTGTGTACACAGATACATGAAAGGGATCTGCACACACACACACACACACACACACACACACGAGAATGCAAAAACACTTCTGGCTTTTTTTTTCAACACCTGTTGTATGATCGATAACAATTTGTAGACGCGATAGGCTCCCAGATCCCGAACCTAATAACACAGACTACTGCAGAGTCGCTCTCATCCTTGTGTACGTGTGGATGAGCGTGTCATCCACACTGCCTCCATCCCGACGGGGAGATATGTCGGCCACGGGTTTAAATATGTATATAAATATATTTATTATGGGACCATGCAGGCGCAGGCGATCGTTCGGCCTCCTCCCGCTCTCCCCTTTCTCCTCCCACTCTCCCCTTTCTCCTCCCGCTCTCCCCTTTCTCCTCCCGTCCTAAGGCCACACAGGCCGAGTCACCCGCGGTATTCCGGGAATTACAGAGCAACATGCGAAGTCACGTCATTGATCCATTGTTCCGCACGAGGAGGGGCCCTGCCTGGGGCGATACTGGCCTGAGGAATGTGACGTCCGCGACACGGCCGACCTCAGCTGTCGTCGAACCTTGAAGTCAGCGAGGTGAGGCTCTCGACGGGTGTGGTGTCGGAGGCGGCGCCGGCCGGAGGGGCCGACGGCCAGAGGGGCCACCTCTTGAGCCACATGCCACAGAGTTTTTCCTTTTGTCCCTTGATTTTATCTCAGATTTTTAAAGAGCCTTCGCCTGATGCTTTAGATTGTCTGGTGGTGACTAGCTCAAGGATCCAATTTGTCTTTAATTAAAGGGGAAATCACAAATATTTTCATTTAAATAAAGTCCTTTATGTCACCATCCATCACCACACGATGTGGCCGCCTATTTGCTTTACAAACCGGGTAGCAGTTGCGGTGGCAGTGACGGCGACGGCGGCGGCGGCGATTTATTAAAACCGATGATAGACAATAGTTTGCCGTGCTGTGCCCAGAATCCTTCCACCTGTAGTACTAGACCAAATTCTGCCACCAGTAACTACAGGTGCTGCCAAATCAACCAGGCCTGTTATCTTCCAGACGGACACTTTAAAGTTAGCTGACAAAGTGCTTTTGCGGGTTTCGCAACAAATTGGCAGCAGAAATGATTTACCAATTGTAAAAAGTGCTCTCAGAAAATTGAAAGCAAGACCAAGCCAAACCAAGGCCTTTGCATTTTAATGTCTGATATTCATTCAACAAGAAGAAAAAAAAAACAGAAAACTTTTTTTTTGTCCCTCTCGATCCCTGTGCACATCTGCTTCTTGTAACGAAAGGCCTGCAATGATCGGCCAAATGCAGCAGAGAAGGTTCTGTGCTGAAGCTGGATGTACACAACTTAATGTATTCTGTCCGTTGTTGTTTAAAAAGTAGCATCTAAAGTTAATTGGGCGACCCCCTCCCACCCCCCCGGAGAGATTGTGGTGTTTTTAGACCGATAACTGCAGAAACAAAGTAATGGTATAAAGTGACTTGTATGTGTCTCTCGGTGATGCCTGAAAAGATTGTTTTACCTACATTTTAGTTGCAGCTGGGGGGGGGTGTCACCCAATCATGTCCATCTACTTCAATTTTTGCAGGTGAAACGTATTTGTCGTGTCTCCCCCTGTGATGCAAATGATCAGAAACAAAAGAGGCCAAATAAATAAATAGAAGGGGGGGGGGGCTGACAGCTCAGAGAAGCCTCCCGCCCCCCCATCATCTCGCAGCCCGGAGCCCAGAGCTCAGAGTTCATCTAGAAACTAATAACCAGCGAGACAATTACAATGAAGGCAGACAATAATAAAGTCTGGTCTGAAACACTTTTGCTGCAGGCGTAAAACACTGGTGGTTTTAGATAAGAAAATCCAAGACAGAGGAGAAAGTCCCTCAAGTAAGGAAATGGGAGCTTCGTAAAAAAAAGGAAAGAACCCGGGGTTCATCTGTCCGTTTGAGCGACTTATTTCATTTGGATCCCGTTTGCAGGAGTCGTTCACCGGTCCGCTGTGTCATTGGTCCCCCAATGGCATGAAGTGAATGCGTTAGGTACCAATCGACCCCCCCGTTTGTGGGGAGCCCTTGAGACACGCTCACACCTAGTGTACGCCCGAGTGCGGTGAAATGAGGCCGAGCCGCGACGCGGCAACACCTGGCGTCGGCCGGCTAATTCAACTTTAAAGCCAAATGTCTCTTTCTGTGGATTCTGTTTCTAGGTGGTGGCGGTGGTGGTGGGGGGGGCACTCAAACAAGAGGCAGTGGCCGATGCGACTCGTTTTTACCTGGTCTGCTTAACAAAGTGGTGGGAGACCAAGCCGGCGCCACCATCTGAGGACGCTTTCTGCACATGTTCACTCAGAACAGTCAGAACCCCCCCCTCCTGGGAAGAGTCCCATCATTGATCCATTGTCCCGGGCGACGAGGGGCCCTGTTGAGGCGAGGGAGGAAAACAAGCTGCCACGCCTGGAATTAGCAGAAAATATCGTAATGACCAGAAGTTTTCGGTTTAGTGCACCCAGCGTCCAAAAGAATAAAAGGATCCTTTGCATAAGGATAACGAGTATGTGCTGATTTCCCCCCCACACACCCATCATCACACTTAAAGAGGGACTTTCTAAAATTAGTCAGTGAGCTAAATGACCCATACCCCCCCCCCAACCACAAGAGGTAAACAGTGGCTGGAACTGGCTCCTCAAGAGCCTGCATGATAAAACCTGCCCTGCTGGGAGGGAATAAAAAGCCTCTGTGAGTCATCTCCGCGTTCTCATGCTCCCGCCAGATTTTTTTTGCGGCGTAATTTTCTCTGAGATGAGTGTATGAACACACACACACACACACACACACATGCGCGGGAGGAGATTATTGTCGAGCGCCGAGGTGCAATTTAAGAGCCTGTGTCTGCAGGAGCGGGAGGCGTCATGGCCAACATGGCCGTCATGGCCGTCATAGCCGTCATGGCGTTCCACTGCCGACTTTCAAACCGGCAGTGACGACGGGAATTACAATATGTTTTGTTTTGTTTTGTGTTGGTTTGTTTTTTTTTTATTGTTACTTTGCTCTTTCACAAAACGGTAAAGTGCGGAGACATTTAACGATCTGTCGACCGGGACGGTAAGATGTCACACACACACACACATCTGGAGCCAGGACAGATGTCTCCCTCGTGTGCGTGTGGAGAATCTGCAGGTGTTAAACTCCATTATGTGCAGATACAGAATAGGGCTTCTGTTGTGAGTGTTTAGTATTAAGGGCCAGGCCTGCACAGATGCTGCACACACACACCGACTGGTGAGAGCAAGTCTCAAAAAGCTGGAGGAGTCAGCAACAAGGGCTGAGGGTAGAATAAGGGCTGATTTTAGGGACAAAAAGTGCTTCGTCACCTTTGGGGGGGGGTCTGAACTGACATCAGCCCCCATCGGTGCCCGGCGTCGGCGTTTAAAGCCGCCATTTTCTCCCTCTTTTTTTTAACCCTCCGTTTCCATTGAGATGCTTCAAGGAAAAATAAAAAGCTGATTCATTCATTCACTCGTTCATCAGCGAGTTTCATTTTCCTCTTCCCTTCGTGAAGGAACTTAAACTGAGACGTGACGATGACGGTATGATATCAGGTTTAATAAGATATTCACGGCCTGTTTGTAGCCCCACATCCCTGTTCTTCTTATTTGAAGTGAAGCTGATGGACGATGCAGAGTAGACGGATGCTCGAGGGCCGCTTAGCTGAATCCTTCCATAAAAATAAACCGCGCTGCATCCAGGTTTTTTATGAATCTCCGGGTCATGTGACCGCGCTACTGGCATCACTGTGGCAAGGTCGCCCCCTACCTCCGGATAACCATCGCCGTCGCTTGAGCGGCGAGTGACAGACGATGGTCATGTTCGTCACTGAGCAGATGAAATCCACCATCTCTCAAACCCTCAGCACTTTAATTGATAATGTATCTTACAGTGTTATTTTTTTTATGGGATTTGGTGACAATAAGACAAATATTGAAAAACACAAGCCTTTTTTTCTTTAAAGAAAGAATAACATTAACTTCAGTGATTGTAACTTCTATCATAATTCCTCATATTTTTCAGAAATAGACCCTTTTTGTATAAATGTGACAAACGACAACCGACTATTTCATTTTCTGGATCAGCTTCCTACTGTTTTTGCGCCGTATGTAGCCGCCATCGCCCCCAGAATAGGACGACGGCCGCGGAGCTGTGCCGCGGAACGGATGGCGTTTCAAACCAACGAAGGTTCCTTCGGCCACGTTTGGAGGCATTTTGGTGACTGCTCACGGGAGTCGTCCTATTTGAATTTGTTTTTTTCTCCTTTATCTGAGCTAATCTCTGGTTCGAATGTGTGTGTGGTTTAGTCTATGGTGAGCCACACCAGACAGTCCCCAGGAGGTTTTTTCGGCGTTAACCTCTTACAGGGGCCCGACGTGGGGGACTGGACTCGTGGTCGAGTCTGAACCTTCACCCTCACGCTGAGTTGACGTTAGCTTGTGTGAGTCTAGCCTCAGGTAGCTGGTTAGCACGCTAACGTTAAGCCCGCTAAGTAGATATCTCTGTGGCGCAACATGTCGATGTCTCTGACGTGACTTCAAAACTCACCTCTTCACATTCTGTTGATAATTTTAGTTAATTTTTGAATGTTTCAAACTAAAACACCAACATTTGGCCCTTTAACATCTCATCAGAGGACTTCAGTGTAAAATTAGCTACAGAAACGTCCATCAATGTGTGTGTTGTCCCTATAAATAAATAAATAAAATGAATGAAAATGAAATATCTGAGGGTGGTTTTTTTTACTTTAACTTCTAAATTTGTGACTTTGTTCTTTTTTAGCTTTGAATTTTAAAAAAGTTATAGAGAAATACATAAAGAACCATCAGCGTCTCAGTCTGTGAGATGGGATCACACAGCAGCATTTTCTACTGAAGCTAACATTGTTTTCTTTGTTTGTATTTTTCAAACAGGAGGTTCGTGTACTTTGTGCATTTTCTCCACGCCCTTTTCACTGTTTGAAGTGGGCGGGACTTGATGCCGCGTACTTCTGTGCACTCATCAGGGCTCGGAGGCTTTTCGATTGGTCGGAGACCCGATGACAGTTTGATCAATTCCGGTCCGACTGCGACCTGCACAGACCCGATGGGGCAGATTAACGTTGTAGGTTTCGCCTGTTTTGACTCAAATGATAAAACACCAAGATGCATATATATACACTGACTGTATTTATTTTTATCGTTGCTAATTTATGATGAATATCTAATGTTATTGAAATTAAATGAATATTAGCTTCTCGCTGGAGCTGAAGTAAAACGAACATAAACAAAGACAAACTGAATATTATTCCACTCACTTTATGCTGAATATTCCCGATCGATGAGAAATGTCTAGACGAAGCAGACCACGTTTATTTTGTACACCAGAGTTGTTTTCTTTGGTTATTTACCACAGAGTCCAGCTCGTTCATCACGGGCCGAAGGAGTACAGGAGTCCATCAGCGACGTCGGGATGGACGACCTCGGTTCAACCTTGGTCCCGGCACACACTCGGGCCCGGGGAGGGAGAAGCTCCACCTCGTGATGAACCCCCCACCTGGAGGCAGAGTCGACATTACACTGAAATTCACCACTGACAAGCCGAGAGGCCCAAGTCCCCGATAACTCGTTTCATTCTGCTCGATGAAGGCTGATATTTGAGATACGCGCACACACACACACACACACACACACACACACACACACACACACACACACACACACATGTTGGTCTCACTCTAGTTGTGAGGACACTCATTGCATGGTATCACAGCTGAGTGCCTAACCCCAACTGTTATTCTGGATTTATGCTTCTGCATCGTCAGCGTTTCTACTTCTATGCCGGTGTCACTATGCAAATACACCACCAAACCACTAGTTGGCGGTGGCGTTCATATGCCAGTGTGTTGAGCTTCCTCACCGCTGTTTTCCAACAGTTTTTTTTGGCGTCACTCGAAACGATGGTGACTGAAACCGAATGGATCTCGCGGAGCCGGAGCCGGAGCCGGAGCCGGAGCCGGCAGATGTTGAACAGCAGTTTTAGTTTCTTCTGAATTTACTGTGACACAGAAACAAAAGAAGATGTCGGAGGAGACGATCTGTACGACGGCAGCGAAGGAGGAGGAGCAGTGCATCACGTAGTTACATCGGTGCACCGCAGGTTTGACACAGAAATATAAACCGGCCTTTACTCTCACCCTGATCCAAACCTGGTTCTAACCTGAAGCCTAAAACCAGGTCTCAACCCCCAGACAGACCTTTGAAGGTGCGAAGACCAGACACAGTGTCCTCACAGCAATGGCTGTAAAAATGAAAAATGTCAACACAGCCACTGAGAGTCATGTACACACACACACACACACATCCACTCACACACACACCCTCACACACACACACACACACACACACGCACACACACAGACCTCTCTTGTTTGTTTCCCTAGATTCTGATCAATGGGCTTGTCGCAACGGCGACACTCAATACGAGAACAGATAACAGACACATGCACACACACAGACGTACACACGGACTCACACTCCACACACTCCACACACTCCACACGCTGATTGAACGACTACTTGGCCGAGTAACTAAGTCATATGGCTGTAGTTCTCAAGGCAGGGACAGAAAACATTGCTGCCAGAGGAGGTATATCACTATTTTTCTGCCCATCACGTCCATTTATTCTTATTTTCGGGGCCCCCCAGCCCCCAGGCACCAGGCCCCAGGCCCCAGCCTCTCTCTCACCGTGCCCCCCTCCCTCTCCCCGTCTCTGGTTCTGTATCTCTACTCTATTGTATCTCCACTCGCTGTCACTCTCACCATCTTCCCTGGAGCCAGGGTTGGGTGGATCAATGCTGCTGGCCCCTGCATGTGTGTGTGTCTGAGCATGTGTGTGTGTGTGTGTGTGTGTGTGTGTGCATGCACTGATCAATGGTGATTACCTGCAGCCCTCTGCTCTTTGTAATTGCGATGTGAGGAGTGATTGGCACTGAGCCACGGGCCACTGCCATCAGGAATGTATGCCCCCCCCCCCCCCCCCCAAACACACCCACACACAGTTGATGGCTGGTTGACTCCATTGTTGTGTTGGACTTGATGATGTACGTGCGCATGCCTGACTGAACACTAGCTTAAAATAAACAGGTGACAGGCGACGTCGTTCATTTAGACATCATCTCTTCCACAAATGCTGAAGGAGGGGTTCTCCTGTCATGCCCCCCCAACCCGCCATCTTACATTTCCATATCATTTCATTGAGCCGCAAGACAAATCGAGATGCTAAATGCTACGTTGCTACGTCTCCTTCGACCCCCAGTCTGTGTTTACCCCCAGCTCTCGCTCCCACTGTGAACTAAGCCGTGTTGTAGTTACAGCTCTCCGTGTCGTCACAGACCAAAGGCAGCGATCTGGAGGTCACTTACAGCCAATCCTCTTACCTCCCCAATCCCCGTTTAGCGGCTTGACTGCTTAAGCCCGGGCCACTTTGCATGAACGTTCCCTGGCAGCCGGCAGTACCGTCGTCGCCGCTTTCCTCCACAGCATCGTCTTGCGTTGGCGACGACGGTGGCTAATTGTGGTGTTTGGGTCCAAATCTCTTCAGTTTTCATTTTATTTTTAATCTGGGTGAAACGCTTGGGATCCGAAGGCATCTTGGTTTATGAAGAAGATTGAATTATTAAACTATAAACAAAAATGAATCCATCTTTGTTCAAATCCACTTTTACACTTAAGAGTTCTTCACACATACTCTGAAAGATTTACCTTATTTCATTTCACTTCAAATTGCAAACAGGTTTAATTCTTGCATGATGAGAGAGAAAAAACAACGCGACACCATCTTCTATTAGCTCAGATAAAAATCCTTTCCACCTATAACCCTATGAAAAAAAAATTCCAATATTTAGTCAATGTATTTACAAATTGCCATCACATTGGACGTGTCAACATCATCGAAGAGTTCTGGCAGATTAAATCCAATCTGAACCAAAAGTAAACATATCGAGCGTCTAAACAGAGATGGAAATGAAATGTTTCCACCACGGTAATTTACCCAGAGCTGCTTCGGGGCTCGAGCTGTCCGGATGGCACGGCGCTTTGAAAAGCTTGGGCTCGGTTTGGAAACGTCGTTGCGGGATAAACACGTATACCTGCCTGGGATCTGGGAACCCGACCCGGCTCGCAGGACTCGAGCAGAACAAGCCGGGTGAGAGAAACTGGCATCAAGGAACCGACCACACGGTGGAAAGGTCATGCTCTTTGAGGCACCTCAGAATATGAGTAGCAACTAGGAGCCTGTTGGGAGAACCCCCCCTTGCAGAGTACTCCACTGATTAAGCATTGTGCAGCGGTGCCAAAGAATAAAGAGTGAAAGCACAAACACTGAGGGAAATGTGATCAGAAGCCAAAAGAAATGCGACAAATATAAAACACATACAAATATGGAAAAAAATGCAAAAAGGGATAGCTGCAGTGTAACAGCTCCGGGACGGGAGTGGGACTGGTGGGCTTTGATTAGAATAAACAGCCGCGATACTTTGTTGTGCCTGTGAGGCTCCGTGCAGCCGACCCAACCTAAGCCGTGGTTAAGATTTGATATTTTTTCAGGTGAGATTGGAGATGACGTGTTTATAACCGTTTGTACCAGGTTTATATTTTACTTCAGTCACTGTCGGTTGGGTCTATTTTTTTCCGAGGTCCGCTGACCAGAGCCCATCTCAGCCGATCAGTCCTCCCTTCCTCTCTCAGCTCGGACTCCACGGCTCAGCTCTGGCGGCTGCATCTGAACACTGTACCTGAAGTGCTCTGACAAAGTAATTTTACTCAGGGGTCCATGGACGGTGGGAAAAAACCTACTGATCTGTTGGCCAATCTGTAAACATGCGGTGGCTTCATAAAGTTTCTGGGCTCTTCAAATTTATTAAAAAACAAAAACTGAAATGTTTCATTTAAAGAAGTATTCAGACACTTTACTGTGATCAAGGTGCTTCCTGTTTGCTTTTTATTATCCTTGAGACAAGTCTAGAACTTGACTGGAGTCCACTGTGGCAAAAAGAATCGATTGGACATAGCTTAGAAAGGCACACACCTGTGTATACGGGGTCCAACAATTCACACCACCTGTCAGCAAAAAAACCACAGAGTTCGAGGAAAACTCTCCGTAGACCTCGGCAACATTTCAAGGTGAAGCACAGATCAGGTCGATGAAAACCTTTCTAAAGCTCTGAGTGTTCCCAGGAGGATGGAGGCCTCAGTAACTGCTAAACTGAGGACGCCTTGAGCCACCAGGACTCTTCCTGGAGATCGGACGTCCGGACAAACTGAGTAACCAGGAGAGGATGGCTTCAATCGGGGGGTCGCTCTAACAGCGTCAGAGGTACTAACATCTCAGCAGTTCTCCATCAACCAGGCCTTCATGGCAGAGACGGTGGACAGGAGCCGCTCTAAGACCGTCAACTATAGACGACAGGGACAGTCATTGGTTAGTACCCAAGGTCTTGCCGGCACCCTCTTCCTTGACAGGGTCCGGTAAACTCACTTCCCTCTGACTCCACACCCCCCGGTTTGCTTCACTTTTCAAACTTGTGGTCTTCAGACCCTACCCATGCCGACTCAGGTGGCATTGCTTGAGGACATTCACCGGCCTTTGCACAGCCCCACCCTCCTCTAGAGACACTAAAGGCTTCATGCCACTTATTCCAGATGTAGCAGCAACCCCCAACACCTAGAAACACTTGCCGATATGCAAAATCTGTGGATTTCATGCTTAATAAACACATACATGAATATTAGATCAGTTAAATCGGCAACACCACAAGAAAAGAACAGAAGGAAGAGGTCGGGGCAGTTGAGGGAGTGACCGCAGCAAATGGCGGGAGCTTATCGGCGGCGATGTGAAAATGTGAAGAAAATGATGTCAGGTCGTAAAAGGACTCCGCGTAGACCTGCATGAAAGCCAGCGGCGAACCGTCAGCCTGAAGACAAACAGCTGATGAAAGAGCCGGCGAGTGAAGCACGAATGAGCTGATGCCAACAAGTTAATGCAAGCGCAACTTCATTTCTCCACTTGAGCTAACACTGAGCCCCATTTATGTCTAAATTAAGCACAGGAGAACGTTTATGCTTTGCTCATTGCTTCGGTTTTATCTGGGCGCTCGTGCCCACAAAATCTCTACAATGACGATAATGTAGCTAGTGTTATTATAGCTAAAACATAACACAACAGTCCTGTAACACCTGATGATGTTGATATTTCCCACCTGATTCTGCTCACTGACACTGAATCAAGCGCCATCTACCAGGGGGTAGATATTACTGACGAGGGGTGATGCGTTTGAGTCAGAGTTTTGGCAGCACAAAAGGGCGTCCAGCCAGTTTTAGGTCCCTTTGGGATGAGGGGGCAGACTTACTTTTCCCTTCATCCTGACTTGAAACCCAAAGGATTGGTTCTGTAGGGGCGATCCACCGGGGTGAAGGTGCATGGTGTCGTTTCTCAGAGTTTAGTAGGACCCCTTTAATCTCAGGCTCTGTCCCCTTGCTTACTTTAGATTTAGGTGTATAAAAAGTGGATCTTCTCTAAGATGCTTCCATGGAGTTTCACTTTAATTCAAAAGTAAATTAAACAAAAATTAAAAATGAATCATGCCAGGCCTGCGACACACCAACAGTTGTTAAGTCTGAATCAGAGAGAGAGAGAGAGAGAGAGAGAGAGAGAGAGAGAGAGAGACTGACTACAGCAGACTTGGATAATCTGGATAACCACAATCCCTTTTTAAGTCCTGTTGTTTACAGAAGAGGAGTCACAGCTCCCATAGGCAGCAGTGCTGGCAAGGTTACGCTCAGAATGTAATCTGGCACAGCCGAGTGTTTATCTGCCTTAAACTGCAGCCGGAAATGTGAGCTGTGGCATTACCGTGCAAACGTGGTAATGAATCGCCCTCCCCCCAGGTCACTCCTCCAAGATTCAAACAGCCAGAGGCGACAACGTGAGAGGTTTCCAAGAATTCATCAACTAATGCAGAAAAAGAAAATGTGTGACTGACTTTCAAACTGAATCGTCGCGTCTGAGTCCCCAGTCCAAGTTCCTGTGTCTCTGGATTCAGCCGAAGCCAGTAGGGTCGCTGTCAGTCGTCTTCCTTGGGGCTAAGACACCTCAAAGACAGCAAAATGAAAGCGATGGAGCTGGGATCACTTCAGGAGTCAGACGGTCACTCCGGGCCACTCGGCGTGAACCCGAACACGGCTCGCCGTTGGTAACATCAGCCATGGAAAATAAAAATGAATGGCTAACGCATGCTGGCCAACAGTATGACTGCTGGTCATGACCCTACACCTAACATACTGTTGTCAACGAGTCCAAACTGTTGCCTCCACAGCCACACGAGGACACTGAAATGTCAGGTCGCCCAAAACATCTAAAGCTAGATACCATGTCCCGGTTATCGACCTCTGCCAGTTTACAACCACGTCGTCCTCATCATATATGCAGTGAAGACTTTCAAGGAATTGAATAAAAGGTAAAACAGGAGGTCACAGTGACCATGGCCTGTGACCACCGAAATCGAATCAGTGCACCCTCTAGTCCGGGTGAATGTTTATTCCAAGTTTGAAGAAATAATAAATACATATAACACTCAGGGGAACGGGACAGACGGACATCACTGTCGTCAACATGGAAACAGAACAAACGTTTCTTAGTCGGTTTTAGAAAAGTTTTCTCTTAATTTTAAAAAGCCATTATAATATACAGTATATCGTCGACAGGATTCAAACCAACAACCACTCCGATAAAAACCAGCTGAGTTAACAGGCCCCCTGAGCTGTATCAGTTCTCCCACAGAGAATTAGTCAATACAGTTTATGATTGTTTGGGGGGGGGGGTGTATAGAAGTGTTATCCTCACAGTAAAACAACTGGTGAGAGAATGTGATGAATAGAATTTAAATAGACTTGGCTGGAAGGTCAAAAAGGGAATTTTCTCTCCTTCAATACCACTGACAACCTTAATAAATCAGGCGAGATTGATGTATTGACTCAGCCTATCAATAAATAACATGATGTAATTAGAGGTAGCTGTATGTTTGTGATCAACTAATGGCTGCGTCAGCGCTGGTCACTTGACCTCGATAAAGATACGATGCATTCGGAAAGTATTCAGACCCCTTCACTCTCTTCATTTCACGTTGCAGCCATATGCTAAAATCATCTCATTACTTTTCGTCCTCATAAGTCTACACTCCAGGTGGAGTCCTGGTCGTTCCAAATTTCTTCCACTGAAGAACTATGGAGGCCTCGGTTCTCTTAGGAACCTTCGATGCAGCAAAAATCTTTTCATAGTCTTCCCTAGATCTGAGCCTTAACACAGTCCTCTATCCGAGCTCCACAGGAACTTCCTTCCCCCTCATGACTTAGTTTTTTGCTCTGATATGTGATATGTCACCTGTGAGACCATATATATACACAGGTGTGTTTTCCGAATCCGGTCCAATCACCTGAATCTACCACAAGGCTGCAACATAACAAAATGTGGAAAAAAGTGAAGAGATTTTAGATTCGGCATTTCTTGCCAAATGCCAAGTGATACACTACTTCAGACCGAATGTAGTCACAAAGATCTTTACAGATTATTTCTTTCTCTTCTCGAGACGGTTCAAGACAATTTGAATGAAACTGTCTGTTCCCTGAAGCGAAAGTGAGAAGTGAGACGGTTTCAGCGAAGTAAACTCGATCCAGACTTATTCTGATCTCGGTTTTTGGAACATTTGTCTTGTGTCTTTTTTTTTTTTTGTCATTTCTAGGTAACAGATGCTGCTTATTTCCAAATCCCACTTTCTGGAGCGGTACCAAGTCAAAAATGGGAATGAGGCTGACTCAAGAGCGGCACCAGGCAAACAATAGTGGAATTTTTTTTTTCCGGACTTAGAATTAAAGCCCATCAGACTCGAAGCCTGTCTGCTGGAGCTTGGCCATGGTTCCTTCCATTGTCGTCGGCTAATCAGTGCACACGATTTGGACGAACACAAGAAAGCGCAAGGACTCTTACATGCTATGCGCATGTGAGTTGCTTGAACCATTAAAAGCGCAGTCAATAAATGAAGACTGAGGGAAAACAAGCATTCTCTCGTGGCCAATGAAAACCAATCCAAGTTCTCTCTCTCTGCCTCTGAACACAGATGAAAGCACTGGAGAAAAAACAGGAAAGAAAGAAAAATCTGTCTCACTCCCTGAGGGCCAACAAAGGAAGACACGACGGAGATGGAGGCAGATGGAGACGTTTCTCTGACAAGTTTAACGTCGCTGGTTTGTTTCAGATAAAAGCTTTCTGAGCCAAATGCTGTCATCGAGCGACCTCTGACTTCCATTTGTGCAAGCGAACAAAGGAAATCTGGGTATTTAGCCATATTTTTGATGACTCCGGGACTGTTCCCCCGGCGTTCAATTTTGTTGTCAGCGAACAACGCTGCAACGGAAATAAACTCTCAGAGACTGCGGCTCAGCATCCTGCCGGAGAGGAAACCGGCAATGCCCGTGCAGCTCCGATGGGAAATCCTGTCGTTAACCAGAACCAGCCGTGGCTACGCCGAGACAGGATCACCCCGTCACCCTGATCTCAACCTTTAAATCCATGAATACAAACAGCGTGAAGGGTTCCATGTTTTAGCATGATGACAGCTGCAAACTGAGGGACACATTGTTCGAATTACATACACTAAAAGGGACGGTTCAACATTTTTAGGACTGAGCTTGGCAAGGTTAGATGACAAGACCTTTAGGAGACGTCTCTGTACAAATCTCTCCTGCAAAGGCTTTACTTTACTTTAAATTCCTGTACACCTGAGCGTATGTAGGCATAAGCGTATCTGTATGTACATCCATGCACACATTGTGTCGCTGATAACAGTTGATTTATTTTCACTAGCAAACAAACACAACCTTAGCTTAGCACATAGACTGGAAACGGGGGGAGACAGTGAGCCGGGCTCTGCTCAACTGACAAAATCCACTTTACCATGACAGCCATGGGAGTGGACTCAGTCTTTTCATCTCACTCTGCAGGAAGGCGAATAAGCTTCTGTCCCAAAATGACATACGAGTTTAACCAGCCGACAGAGTGGGTCGATAAAAGAAAAGACCCAAGGTTGGACTCTATCCATCTACAAAAAACGTGACTCTTGTATAAACACAACTAGGTCTGGGAGAAACACTTTGGTTGTAAAGCAGAACTAATGTCGGTTCTCCATGGCCAATTATCTCTGGAGCGTTTTGTTCCATCAGTGTCATCGTTCACGAAAACTGGCTCCATCGACGTGAAGTCAATAATGAGAGATCTTTGAGGGTTTTTTAAATTTGATTTCCCTTTCTTTCCTGACATTTAAGGAACCTGAGATTTTGCAGCAGGTACGTAACAAACAGCCTCCTCGCAGGAACAGGCAGGAACAATGGGCGGAGATGGAAAGTGTCTGCCTCCGGAGCAGGAGCATGGCGACCAACATGCCCGAACAATCCAAGGTTTCGTCAGATCGGCTGCAGGCAAAGCCGCCGCCGACCCGACTCCACCCACCTCCAACCTGGAATGCCCCTTAAAAAAAGAAAAATCAAGCCTCACTGGGACCTTAGCTTTTATCCTCACACACGGAATGAATTAAAAAAAACACAAGCTGAATAACCTGCGAAGAAACCGAATGACAGACATTAAAGTGTAGGCGGCATTTAGTTTGCCTTTTTTAGAGAAAAATTACATTATCATATTCCTAGTTTCTAAAATAACGTAATCAATAGATAGTAATTAGACTACCTTTTGTTTCTTTGAACAAAACTTTTAGAAAGCTAAACTTCCGTCATTAGAAATTAAGCATGTAAAGAAGGCCGAACAATAATTGTGTAAGACCAGACAATGGAGTCTTATAATAATACATGGAAATCAGTGAGATGGTGAATGGTTCATTTAGCTTCTCATAAATCAAGCGTCCCGACCCCGATGACACTCTGGGGTTTCGTCAGATCGGCCGCAGGCAAAGCCCCTAATGAGCGGACTCCACCCACCTCCACCCTGGAATGCTCATTTCAAAAAGAAAAATCAAGCCTCCCTCAGGTGAGCTGCAAACAGTATTCAAATTACACAGGAGCTCTCAGATGGGGGGGGGGGTTAAACAAGCGTTACCAGAAAGACGTTAAGCTGACGGGATCATAGTGCTGACGCTCAGATCAGAACCTGGCTCCTCCATAATGGAGGAGAAATGTGTCTCTGATGCCAAATATCACCAGAAAAATGACAAACTTCACTAATTAGTGGGAAATTTAAGCCTGTTCCCAGTTACATACCCAATTTGTTCCATCGTTCCTTTGTCATCAAGCTGAAAGACTGCGATGGGAGGGGTTTCTCCTCCATCTACATCTCGTCCAAAATACTGTTTTCGTGGCACAAAGGAGAGCCTGTGTGGCAAAGGTGCAAAGGGGGGTGGGGTCGCCACTTCTCTGACTGATGGAACATCAGCTTCGATGCATCCGAGGCGGACGCAAGGTCGGGAGGTGAGGTGGTCACGTGGAGGCGAAGCTGCCTGAGCTGAGGTGAAATCGCGACCTGTCACCAAATCCACGTAGAATAACCAGGCATCAATGCCCCCCCCCCTAAAAAACAAAACAAATGACAGCATTTAAAATTACAGATGACAAGACATTAGAATTTAATTAGACTTTATGAAAAGACTTTAAGAAAATTAGGACTTTGTCTAAAATTGGAAAAAATGTCACAAAAACACAATATGATACATTTCAATTAAGTTTTTCTTTTTTAATTTTGTTTCAGTTTTTTAACACATGCCCCTTCTCAAGATTAGTAATATTTTTCCATTATTTATTTATAGATAACGTTTAAGCCACCTGTTGCCGATGCACAAATCACATTTAATTAACTTTCAGGGATGAATAATAAAAGTTGCACTGGGGGGTAATCTGTGCCAGGTGGGGGGGGGGGGTGTTATATGTGGCTGAAAGAGGAGCTGCCTCCACAAGGATGTGTTTTCAGTCGCACCTCTGAAGAAGCAACAGATGTGCAGATTGGGCAGCCCCCCCCCCCCGCCAGGGCGTTGCATACCAGAGCCGGGGGGCAACACCGAGAACCCCATCGTCCCCGGGGCCTGTGGCGAGGAGTGGGGAGCAGATGGGCAGGGCTGAGGAGGGACGGGGAAGACTGAACATGGAGGGAGGGGCCAGGCAGTGCATGGAGATGATGGGGGATGGGGGACGGGGGGACGGGGGGACGGGGGGACGGGGGGCTTTGTAGTCGCATGCCTGATTGAAGTGAGGGCCAGCGCACGTGCTTGTGGGGGGGTTGAGGAAATGTGCCACCAGGCAATTGCTACTACTATAAATGACCACCCCCCCCAAAAGTGCAAACCCAAAAAAAGAGCAGGACAGTTTTATGTCTGTGGTTAAAATTTGATGAAAAGCTTCGGTGGTTAATGATACAAGATGAAAGGCCCTAAAACGCTCAGTTTGTTTCAGGAAGTCTTAACTGTTCCACCTGGAAACGATGGGGAACGTTTTTAACCGAGCGCCGCGGGTGTGTGGGCGGGAAAGGGAGGGGGGGGGGGGGGTTCACGACCATCTCTTCGATTGGTTTCCACTTTGGGATCTGAATGAACTGAGGCAGCAGGTGAGTTTGTGCAGAGAACAAATGAGAGAAATGATACAGAAGCAGAAAAACACTGCTAAACACAGACGACGTGTCAAAGTTAGAATCCTCCTGGTCGTAGTCCTCACATTTCAATACTACAGGTCCCAGAATCCTCGGACAAGGCTCTATTTACACAAATGCATCCTGTTTTTTGTTTTTTTGCCGTTTGAGCCGAGTATTTCCACAATTACAGAGTGATGAAGTTGTCACCTTTTTCCAGGTAGCAGGTTTTTTGTTTTTTTTTCTCCCGAGAGCCCCCACCTCTTTCTCTGCTGTGATTGCTGGCGCCTCCACGATGGGTGGGGGGGCTAATCAGCGACGAGTGCCCTCGCGGTTGTTATTACTGTACGCTAGCCCGCACCTCTCCAATCACCTGCACTCATTAACCGGCCATTGTGCTGAGGCCAGGTCCAGGAGGTTGGTTTGATAATTGGCGACGGTTCAGTCTAGATTAAAAATTAAAGAGAGAATGGAACCTGATTATCTTGCCCCCCCCCCCCCATTTTACAAACTCTCATGTGTCACCTTCACAAGTGATGAACTAATTTTGCACGCATGTATCTGCATGTGTGTTCAGGGTGTATGAACGTGAGCTGTCAATCTGCCATAGAGAGCAATAACAATATTCATTAAAAATCAAATTATGTGCAGCCACAGAGCAGGTGAGCTTGTTTTTTTTCCCCCTGTGTGCGGGACGGGAGTGTCACGGTGATGGCGGCCATCTTCTGCCCTCCCTCCTCTGACCCGTGAAAGACACAGAAAGGCATCTTGGGACCTATGACTTCCTGCCTGCTGACTGGAAACATGACAACAGGCAGTGCAGAGGAAAACAGTCGCCTCGCTTCACTCCTGTCACCTTTGTGCGTCTTCCAGAAGTGTATTATTTTATTTTTGAGGGAAAAGAAATGATTTTAAAACTTTAAATCACTTAAAGGTTTTAATGTTATATAAACACATATATATACGTAGCCTTGAGAAGCTCTTGTTTTGCTTTCTCAGTCTGTTGTGGGTCATTATCCGGCTTCTACCATCAGTCATCGTCAGTAAACAGCAGTGACCCGGTTCCATCAACAGCCGATCATGTCCAGGCCGTAACACTGCTCCACCATGTCTGACAGGCGATGTGGTGGCTCTGGATCAGGAGTCGTTCCTTCCTTCTCCAGACTCTTCTCTTCCATCGTTCTGGTACCAGTTCATCCTGGTTTTCATACAGAGAATCTGGTTCCAGAACTGATCAGGTTTTTCAGATGTTTCCTGGTAAAGTCTGATAGGTTGCTTTTTCTGCTTCGTCTGTCATAAAACAATGAGGGAACAGGCCACGACTGGCTCTCAAACTGATAAATCAGTTGTCCAATTACTTCTGAGCCTCTGAAAATGAGCAGCCATGAATAAAGATGGCTGAAATTCCTAAACAGTTAATGAAAAACCTTTGTTAACCCCCTTGAGTTAAGGCTAAATATTTGACACTTAAATCACATTTTGATTTAAATTGTTTCAGATCCACTGTGGTTGTGTCTGTATATACATATATAAAAGACCGTGATCCCGGGAGTTTCAGTACCTTGCTCCTCCCACTTAAGAGCGTTTCCACGGCCGCTGAGAGAAAACGCCGTCCTGGCCCACGTCGCAGGACTCAGACTATAACTGCTGTTCCTAAATGAGATGCGTGCTCCAATATAAAAGGTCATATGGTTGGTGTCGCCTTTGTTGTTCGGCGGCAGCCTTGCTTTTGAGAAGCTATCATCGTAAAGCTAATAAAGGCTCCTGTGGAATTATCTGGCCCCTGATTATCAGTGGCGAGCAGGAAGGCCAAATAAAGCTATCTGCCTGTGTGTGTGTGTGTGTGGTAAGTGGCTGAGTCTAAGTGACTTATCATTGAGTGTTTGTTTGTGTGTGTGTGTGTGTGCGTGTGAGCAGTAGCCAGTTCAGACTAATAATATCTCTGATGGCGTTTAGTTGGCGGCAGGAAGGAGCCTTGAGATACCGTATCAGGAGACTATATGGTTATTGGCTGACGGATCTATGCGAAGTGAACTCCTGACGCACATGTGCGCCGAACGGGAAAGCGCTACGCACCCACCCTGGTACGTACACAACGCCGTGAACACACAGAACGTGTGTGTATGATAAAAAACCACGTCAGTGGGAAAAAACACGCCGATACAAGGTCCTCGCAACCTGCAACGAGAATTTCTCTACTAACAGCAAAATGAACCTAAAGTAAGAGTCCTCAGCTCATGATGTAGACTTGGTTCCTGTGTCTGATACGTTTCTACATGGGCAACATGTCTCTTATAATACAGATGAATGTGTGAGCAGCATTTTACTGTTGGAGCTGATTTAACTACTTTACATACAGGTAGATGGTTTAGTCCTCTGGTTCCCAACCTGGGGAACCAATTGCTTTTTCTCAAGGGTCACCAGCCAAAAAGGTTTCGACCCTCTGATACAGTGTTTAATAATATTCTATATTTTATAAACTCATCATTTCTTGTCTTTTCTAAAATCTTAATCTTAAAACTTACAATTCGCCACCGCTGTCAGATAAATGCTGAGCAGCAGAATTGAACTGTAGTGAAGAAAAAGTATCGCTTGGACATGCTGTCAAACAGAAACACGTACCGCCGTCTACAAAATTTAAATACGCATCGTCCGGTCAGAGCAAGCAGGCACGGACCCAAAAACACACACCCGGCGCAATCATGCGATAAAACGTACTGGGATCTGCTCCAAGTCTTCAGAGCAGGGCTCTTTAAAATGAACCGATAGCGGTTATCTGGACGAGCCGATTACCTTCGTTGAAGGCATGGCGAACCCCCGGCGAGCAACCCCTCGCCTATGGCACATCTTAACGTCTAATACCCACCTGGGGCCACCACAAACCAGTGGCTGATAGCCACCACCGGGGATTCATTAGGGACTTACTGACAGCAAGAAGCAGCACAGGCCAAAACCATTAGGCGTAATAAAGCCAAGGAGAGTTGATGTCATACTAGTAACCATTACAGCGCCCAGCGTCTGTGCTCCATCTGCGAGGCCGTGGCGCCGTCCCTCTAAAAGGAAGTAAGACCGAGCTGGAGCAGCACAGATTCTTTCTCCACTCCCGCTTATAACACTAACTCTACTCACATAGCACCACGTCCTTATGTCGCTCCATGGCTCCGAGTGTCGTTCCTCCATCGTCACTCGTATCGGTTCAGAAAATCCCCGACTGTTACGGAACAATTATTAAGTTGTCTTGACTCCCTTCGTGCTCTTTGGCTTTATTTTATCGCCGCATCAGAGTCGCCCATGGACGCACAGACACGCAGGGTAATGGGCAACAGATCAGGACGGAAGACAACAAAACTCCCCCAAACAGTGCAATTAAGGATCAAACAAACAGAGCAGCAGAAGCGTAAAATTAATAGTGTTTTAATGAACCCGAGCGTTATCAGTTTTGTGTCGCTTGTGTTGGTTGTTTTTCTTTTTCTTTAATCTTTTGTTTTTTTCACGAGCCTGTTTCAGATCCGTTGCCCTGCACGTGTCCAGTCAAATGCCGTGTTGTGACTAAAGGACGGGGAATGAATCCAAGGCACCTTCCACTGATTCCACTGAAGCACTGGTGCCCCCCCCCTCAGGCGAACTGAGCGAGGCCCCGGGGACCGTCCCAGAGTTTTCACCCGCTCTGTAAGCCTGTGGTTCGGGGCGCATGCACGTACAGCACCAGGTTCTTTGGTCAATCGCAGCAAAGCTGATTCACACACGTCAGCATTACCAGCACTGCAGCCTGCTGTGCGGTGGCCAGACCTCGGGTTTACCCCGCCTGCCGGATCCGGCCTCGACCCCCCCGCGAGGTCATAAACAGTGTGCGAACTGTGAGTCAGTGTCTGTGCAACGCTGGAACGACTCGGAACGATGCGTTCACTGTCCTTCCCTGTGTCTTCGTCAAGGCAATTAAAAAAAAAAAAAGGAAAAAATACAGTAATAACAGAGCTCAAGATCGCCCTGGATGTTTTATTCACATCCACCGAACAAGCAATTAGCAGTTAGATGCTAAGAAGCAATTTCAGCCAAGAATTTTCTCTGCAAACAAATCGTATCTTCAAAAACTCCTTACATGAAACAAACAAGGCCAAACGAGTTCGGTCTGCTGCCGTTAATGCTGTGCTCCAAGGAAAGGACAGAGCTAAAAGAGAAAGCCTCTGGGAGGGAGGTGAATAAAGCAGGAAGAGAGACAGAGTAGTGGAGGAGGAGAGGAGGGGAGGAAGAGGAGGAGGGAGGAGTAGGAGGACGAGAAGGGGGAGACAGTGTCAGCTGGAATGTGACTGTCCTCACGAGATCCGAGTGGTTCCAACTGGCTACGCTGAGCAAATAGTCAGGATTACTATCCAGTACTGTGTATGTGTGTGTGTGTGTGTGTGTGTGTGTGTGTGCACCTGAGATGAATTTATTGTGTGAGTTCAGCACTTTGTTCTCTCTTGAATGCAAACACCGGGCGTCTCTGTTTGTTTAAGCCTCCTGTGAGTGTTTTTTCTTTCTCTGACTTTTTATGCACACATTCAGTGCAATTATGGCATAAAGGTGCATGTGTGTGAGCGTGTGTGCGTGTGTCTGTGGGTATGCGCGAGTGAGTGTGTGCGTATGTGTGTGTGTGAGATGCAGACATCCCGGTCAGGGAAAGGGGAATACTAGCTGTCACCCAAAGGGCTCGGCAGCAGCTGTTATAAATTAGAGCCAAATCAGGTCTTCTAATTGATATTCCCAGGATCCCCGGCGCCCCTTAATTGGTGTACCTGTGCCCTGATTGGTTACCTGATTATAATTGATTAGCCGGCTCAGCTGGCCCGGGACGCAGAGACAATGGACAAATTTGCAGTGGGCCAGTTGGGACGTCGCCATGGAACGGGTGAAGATGATAAATCTGCGCCGCGCCGCCATTTAAATGGCGGATAATAGCCCTTTTTAACCCTTTCTTATACCCCCTCCGGTCACAGGTTAGAATAGCCTATGGAGCTGTGGAGACGAGAAATTTACAGTGGTCACGGTTTCTCAATAGCTTCAGTCCCCGATCAGATTCTACATGACGACAACTTTCATTTTTATGAAAACAAATGATTGAGATCTATTTTTAAAATGTCGGCCAACAGAGGGATGGAATCGATGCCTTCAACTGCCTCGGTGGTTTACGGTCAAATTATTTTATTCTGAAAATGCAGCCGGAGGAAAATTCACACAACAATATTGAAAAATCTCTCCCTTTGTTTTTTAAAAGGTTGGAATTGAATGGGGACCACAGCTGTTCCTCCGCAGGTTAGTGCACCTGTGGTGGGTAATTTTTTTTTGTTATGTCGGCCAACACAATACAAAATGTGACTGGGTCAATAAAATGTCACACAAAAACACAAACACACACACCGAAGCTGCTGAGGGTTTTTGTCACGGCGTTTAAACGAATAACGGCCAAGAGGTCAGTTCACAGTAGAAGTCAGCGGAGGAGACGCCGAGTTTCCCTCCGCTGATTTATCAGTGAACCTGAAGGGGGCATTCGCCGAGCAACCCCCTGCAAATGAGGCTCTGACCCACGGTTTGTAAATGATGAGAGTTTATACACAGACGCCGGAGAAGCCGATGGGTTGGAGGCAGAAATTAATCCAGAGGTGCCGGCGGCCAAGGGATGGAGGTGCTGGCAGGAGCGCCAAGACGGACACTCATCACGGCCGCGTTTGTGTCGCGGCTGAATGGTCTCGACGTTGGACGATCCATCACGGGAAAGGCTGATGGGAGTTAGAGCTAGACGGCTGAGAGAGAGACACTCTCATGGAAGATCTGAGAGGCTGGAGCAGGGAGACGGAGGGAGGCGAGACAGAGGGAGGCGAGTCGGAGGAGAGGTAGGACGGAGGAGCAGTGAGACGGAGGAGAGGTGAGATGGAGGACAGGTGAGACGTGGGGAGGTGAGACGGGAAGCTAATGATCGGACTGAACAGGTGAGAAAAGGGAAAACGGAGATCAAATCCTTTTTTGACAATTCTTGTGAAGATTCTCATCCACACTAAAACATGACGACATCAACATCTACCTATGATAATGATGATCAGAGACCTGAGTGATGACACGACGTCTCACCTGGACTGAAAAAATCCTCCCGACGATCGGTTCAGCAGCAGAATTCAACGTCAACCGAATCGCAAGCCCGCGATTGGCTGGAGTGAAGGAGGATGAAGGAGGATGAAGGAGGATGAAGGAGGATGAAGGAGGATGAAGGAGGATGAAGGAGGATGAAGGAGGATGAAGGAGGATGAAGGAGGATGAAGGAGGATGAAGGAGGATGAAGGAGGATGAAGGAGGATGAAGGAGGATGAAGGAGGATGAAGGAGGATGAAGGAGGATGAAGGAGGATGAAGGAGGATGAAGGAGGATGAAGGAGGATGAAGGAGGATGAAGGAGGATGAAGGAGGATGAAGGAGGATGAAGGAGGATGAAGGAGGATGAAGGAGGATGAAGGAGGATGAAGGAGGATGAAGGAGGATGAAGGAGGATGAAGGAGGATGAAGGAGGATGAAGGAGGATGAAGGAGGATGAAGGAGGATGAAGGAGGATGAAGGAGGATGAAGGAGGATGAAGGAGGATGAAGGAGGATGAAGGAGGATGAAGGAGGATGAAGGAGGATGAAGGAGGATGAAGGAGGATGAAGGAGGATGAAGGAGGATGAAGGAGGATGAAGGAGGATGAAGGAGGATGAAGGAGGATGAAGGAGGATGAAGGAGGATGAAGGAGGATGAAGGAGGATGAAGGAGGATGAAGGAGGATGAAGGAGGATGAAGGAGGATGAAGGAGGATGAAGGAGGATGAAGGAGGATGAAGGAGGATGAAGGAGGATGAAGGAGGATGAAGGAGGATGAAGGAGGATGAAGGAGGATGAAGGAGGATGAAGGAGGATGAAGGAGGATGAAGGAGGATGAAGGAGGATGAAGGAGGATGAAGGAGGATGAAGGAGGATGAAGGAGGATGAAGGAGGATGAAGGAGGATGAAGGAGGATGAAGGAGGATGAAGGAGGATGAAGGAGGATGAAGGAGGATGAAGGAGGATGAAGGAGGATGAAGGAGGATGAAGGAGGATGAAGGAGGATGAAGGAGGATGAAGGAGGATGAAGGAGGATGAAGGAGGATGAAGGAGGATGAAGGAGGATGAAGGAGGATGAAGGAGGATGAAGGAGGATGAAGGAGGATGAAGGAGGATGAAGGAGGATGAAGGAGGATGAAGGAGGATGAAGGAGGATGAAGGAGGATGAAGGAGGATGAAGGAGGATGAAGGAGGATGAAGGAGGATGAAGGAGGATGAAGGAGGATGAAGGAGGATGAAGGAGGATGAAGGAGGATGAAGGAGGATGAAGGAGGATGAAGGAGGATGAAGGAGGATGAAGGAGGATGAAGGAGGATGAAGGAGGATGAAGGAGGATGAAGGAGGATGAAGGAGGATGAAGGAGGATGAAGGAGGATGAAGGAGGATGAAGGAGGATGAAGGAGGATGAAGGAGGATGAAGGAGGATGAAGGAGGATGAAGGAGGATGAAGGAGGATGAAGGAGGATGAAGGAGGATGAAGGAGGATGAAGGAGGATGAAGGAGGATGAAGGAGGATGAAGGAGGATGAAGGAGGATGAAGGAGGATGAAGGAGGATGAAGGAGGATGAAGGAGGATGAAGGAGGATGAAGGAGGATGAAGGAGGATGAAGGAGGATGAAGGAGGATGAAGGAGGATGAAGGAGGATGAAGGAGGATGAAGGAGGATGAAGGAGGATGAAGGAGGATGAAGGAGGATGAAGGAGGATGAAGGAGGATGAAGGAGGATGAAGGAGGATGAAGGAGGATGAAGGAGGATGAAGGAGGATGAAGGAGGATGAAGGAGGATGAAGGAGGATGAAGGAGGATGAAGGAGGATGAAGGAGGATGAAGGAGGATGAAGGAGGATGAAGGAGGATGAAGGAGGATGAAGGAGGATGAAGGAGGATGAAGGAGGATGAAGGAGGATGAAGGAGGATGAAGGAGGATGAAGGAGGATGAAGGAGGATGAAGGAGGATGAAGGAGGATGAAGGAGGATGAAGGAGGATGAAGGAGGATGAAGGAGGATGAAGGAGGATGAAGGAGGATGAAGGAGGATGAAGGAGGATGAAGGAGGATGAAGGAGGATGAAGGAGGATGAAGGAGGATGAAGGAGGATGAAGGAGGATGAAGGAGGATGAAGGAGGATGAAGGAGGATGAAGGAGGATGAAGGAGGATGAAGGAGGATGAAGGAGGATGAAGGAGGATGAAGGAGGATGAAGGAGGATGAAGGAGGATGAAGGAGGATGAAGGAGGATGAAGGAGGATGAAGGAGGATGAAGGAGGATGAAGGAGGATGAAGGAGGATGAAGGAGGATGAAGGAGGATGAAGGAGGATGAAGGAGGACGAAGAGCGTGCACAGGAATGGTGACACTAACATGGCGAGAACGGGAAGCGACAGTCAGACGCTTCTCCCTGAGAACGCATCAGGTTGTTGTTTTTAGTGATCATCTGTTGTTGTTGACGATAAACTGGATTTCATAAGATCTCACCAAGTGGAATTTGTTTTTTATTGTATTTTATTCCATTTTTTTCTTTCCATGCAGCAATGATGCAACGAACAGAAACATTAGCTGAACTAGCATGGCTGGCGTTCACCGAGCTGCGCGTAACAAAGTGTCGGTGTCGCATCTGTGTTACTTTAATCGGTGTAAAGTCGCCACCTCAGCCGCCGCTTCGTCTTCGCGGCCCGTTGTTCTCGTCACGCATATATAAACACTGGCTCCCGCTCGTCGCCTGAACACAAACATTTCACTCTCACACGACTCCTCATTTTCTAGATCTTACTTTTGTGGTTGTTTACATGCTTCACTTTCGCTGTTGAGGTACATTTCTTCGTCTTTCTCGCTTCCGTTTCAGGTGAATCGTCAGTTCTTCTAAAACGTACCTGACAACTTGTTGCCATCCGTCCACCTGCTTGTGGGGTTTTTATAGTTTAACAGCACAGTTTAGTCACTTTCATGATTCAAACGTGAATTCTGGTTTTTCTAACCAGTTGCTGTGTTTCTGAAGTATGAACTAATTCCAGCACTAAAACTAAAACAAACTGCATCCACTTCCTGAGCGACTTTTCTTTGTATCCAGGAACATTCAGGAATTAAGGACTAGGTTTGCTAAGAAAAAAGAATGGTGAAGTGTAAACATATCCATTACAAACCGGACACGGTGTTTATTAACTACAGCATAATGGCATTTTATTCTATCATTTTTTTTGTGTCTCCAGTGAATCTCATCTGCATCGTTTTTTTTTAACCCCAAAAACTGACAAAAACAAGCTCGAAAGCCCCGGTCAACCTGACCCGTTACTTATATTTAGCATTTAAACACAGGTTTGTTAAAACTGCCTTGTTAGGTGTTAGTTAATAGAAAGGAAGGAAGAAAACATAGAGAAAAAACTACAGGTCAGTGAGCAGACCGTTCCTCCTCGCTTGACCCGTTGTAAGGCTGCAGCCACGAGCCTAGAACCACCCGCTGGCTGGTGCCTTGGCTTGAGGCAGGCGGACTCGGGCTTCGTCACATGGAACAGGCACCGGACTCGGGTGTCACTTTTGGAAAAAAAACATTGAATCTGATGCTTTTCAAGTGACGGGGAAGAGCTGATTCAGGGTCAGCTCTCCAGGAGCGAGGGGGGGGCAGAGGTCAGGGCCGCCCGGCCCCCGCATTATTACTGGGCCATAAAACAATCATGTGGAGAGGGAGAAGCCGCAGCCAGGAGAAAAGTGGGAATAAAATTAACTGAGATGGGATTTAGGACTTTAAAAGTTTGGATGAAATAATGAAGACGATGAAAACGAGAAAAAAAATGTGCAGGTCCAGGATCCAAAGGCCCAGAGACGTTCGGCTCAAAAGTCAGAGACCGAAACTTTCAGAGTCACATCATATATACATATGTATAAAGGGTATCTAAGTATTGAACTGGTTATGTGGAACAGCACCAACATGATGTGAATCAGCACGATCTTCTGAAATCCAGTTGATGGGATCTGTGGCAACTCTGAGGCTCTTTCTGAGGGTTTTATTTTTACCCCCCCCCGTGTCTCCTCGACTCACCGTAGCGCTTTGTCGTGTAAAATCTCACAAAAAACCCCCCAAAAAACCGACTGGACTGACTGCGTGCGTCATACGCGCCATCCGTCCGACGTCGAAGACGCGTTCTTGGCTCTGCCGTCGTGATCTGCAGCCGGAGCAACCTGCTGGGACGAGCAGCCGATCCAGAAGGTTCCTCAGGTAACGGCGGTTTCATCAACACGTCGTGGATTTGCCTCTTTTTGTCTCTTTGTCTCTTTGTCTCTTTGTCTCTTTGTCTCTTTGTCTCTTTGTCTCTTTGTCTCTTTGTCTCTTTGTCTCTTTGTCTCTTTGTCTCTTTGTCTCTTTGTCTCTTTGTCTCTTTGTCTCTTTGTCTCTTTGTCTCTTTGTCTCTTTGTCTCTTTGTCTCTTTGTCTCTTTGTCTCTTTGTCTCTTTGTCTCTTTGTCTCTTTGTCTCTTTGTCTCTTTGTCTCTTTGTCTCTTTGTCTCTTTGTCTCTTTGTCTCTTTGTCTCTTTGTCTCTTTGTCTCTTTGTCTCTTTGTCTCTTTGTCTCTTTGTCTCTTTGTCTCTTTGTCTCTTTGTCTCTTTGTCTCTTTGTCTCTTTGTCTCTTTGTCTCTTTGTCTCTTTGTCTCTTTGTCTCTTTGTCTCTTTGTCTCTTTGTCTCTTTGTCTCTTTGTCTCTTTGTCTCTTTGTCTCTTTGTCTCTTTGTCTCTTTGTCTCTTTGTCTCTTTGTCTCTTTGTCTCTTTGTCTCTTTGTCTCTTTGTCTCTTTGTCTCTTTGTCTCTTTGTCTCTTTGTCTCTTTGTCTCTTTGTCTCTTTGTCTCTTTGTCTCTTTGTCTCTTTGTCTCTTTGTCTCTTTGTCTCTTTGTCTCTTTGTCTCTTTGTCTCTTTGTCTCTTTGTCTCTTTGTCTCTTTGTCTCTTTGTCTCTTTGTCTCTTTGTCTCTTTGTCTCTTTGTCTCTTTGTCTCTTTGTCTCTTTGTCTCTTTGTCTCTTTGTCTCTTTGTCTCTTTGTCTCTTTGTCTCTTTGTCTCTTTGTCTCTTTGTCTCTTTGTCTCTTTGTCTCTTTGTCTCTTTGTCTCTTTGTCTCTTTGTCTCTTTGTCTCTTTGTCTCTTTGTCTCTTTGTCTCTTTGTCTCTTTGTCTCTTTGTCTCTTTGTCTCTTTGTCTCTTTGTCTCTTTGTCTCTTTGTCTCTTTGTCTCTTTGTCTCTTTGTCTCTTTGTCTCTTTGTCTCTTTGTCTCTTTGTCTCTTTGTCTCTTTGTCTCTTTGTCTCTTTGTCTCTTTGTCTCTTTGTCTCTTTGTCTCTTTGTCTCTTTGTCTCTTTGTCTCTTTGTCTCTTTGTCTCTTTGTCTCTTTGTCTCTTTGTCTCTTTGTCTCTTTGTCTCTTTGTCTCTTTGTCTCTTTGTCTCTTTGTCTCTTTGTCTCTTTGTCTCTTTGTCTCTTTGTCTCTTTGTCTCTTTGTCTCTTTGTCTCTTTGTCTCTTTGTCTCTTTGTCTCTTTGTCTCTTTGTCTCTTTGTCTCTTTGTCTCTTTGTCTCTTTGTCTCTTTGTCTCTTTGTCTCTTTGTCTCTTTGTCTCTTTGTCTCTTTGTCTCTTTGTCTCTTTGTCTCTTTGTCTCTTTGTCTCTTTGTCTCTTTGTCTCTTTGTCTCTTTGTCTCTTTGTCTCTTTGTCTCTTTGTCTCTTTGTCTCTTTGTCTCTTTGTCTCTTTGTCTCTTTGTCTCTTTGTCTCTTTGTCTCTTTGTCTCTTTGTCTCTTTGTCTCTTTGTCTCTTTGTCTCTTTGTCTCTTTGTCTCTTTGTCTCTTTGTCTCTTTGTCTCTTTGTCTCTTTGTCTCTTTGTCTCTTTGTCTCTTTGTCTCTTTGTCTCTTTGTCTCTTTGTCTCTTTGTCTCACAAAATCTGAGGAATGTTGGCAAAAATCTGCCTTTCTACACGGTCCTCCTGGGGGGGGCAAAGGTCCACACTCATATTAAGATTAGCGCTCGGCAGACGGTCTGACCTGGTCAAACAGAAGATGAATAAAGATGTTTTTTAAATTAAAAAGTGTTTGATTAAACCCAACTCACCAGTAATGTGTCAAATTTGAGAGCATCTAAAAAAAGGCCTCTGGCACAGCTTAGTAGAAGTAAATAACTGACTTTAGTGCTTCTGTGTGGAAGTGGCGGGGGGGTCGGGGAGTCATAAACCTGGGAGTGAGCCAAACGGAGCCTGGCAGGCAACAGGGCTGAAATCTCTGACGACTTCTGCAAGAAAATTACTATTTTTGTGTGTTTTGCATGTGGGACTGTGCATGAAGTATTGTCCACATGAAAATTACAACCTACGATTGGTAATTTACTCGTTTGTTTGTTTGTCTGCGCTTTTTCTCCGACAGTACTTTTCCTCATTGTGTGAGAAAGAAAAGAAAGAAGGAGACTCCGGTCTTCTTCCGACCCCGCCCGTCCGTGTCCATGAGGAACACCAGACCGTTGGCTGAATCAGCAGCACTAAGGTCCTGAAACGTGACTGATTTAAGAGTCTTATCAGTGAGCAGCTACAGGTTCGATGTCCGGCGCCACAAACAGGTTAGTTGTTGCGGCATAAAAAGCCGAGGCCTCGGCGCACGGAACCGGTGACTTGTTTTGGGAAAAGAACTCACAATTCAGAATAAATTCACCATTGAAATGCTGAACATCGGTTCCAGATTTATATGTCTGCTCCTGGTCCAGACTGAAATATCGTGACAACTATTGGCTTGACTGCCATCACATTACGTACACACACACCCATTGCCCCCCCCCCCCCAAGATGAACTGTAATAACTCTGATGACTTTTCATCCACATTTCTCGTCATCTAATTCTAAAACTCATGCAAAACAGATGACAGACAGTCCCCGTCAGCCTCCGCTGTACTTTGCCTTTAGTGCTAATTAGCCATGTTAGCATGCAAGGATGCTAAACTCTGAGCCGCTAGCACATCTGCTGACTTTTAGCCTTGTTAATTCGTTTTGTCTTTACAATACATCACGTATCGATTGTCAGAGCCACGATAACTCCCACTCCGTCCCTCTGGCTCAAAAGTTTTTCGGTCCGGTTGCTCGCTGTCGTGACTCAGAACAAAACTTCTCCAAGTTGGAAAGGAAAGTTGTGAAAACCATTTCTGTTGTTGGTTTCAGACCCCCCCCCGGCCTGAATCAACTCTTTGCCAGTCTCATTACATTGGCCTTCCCTCCCTCTTCCTTCTCTTCTCCTCCTCTGGCTTTCAGCTCCTGTCTGTCTCTGTCCCATCAGCTCCAGACTATTATTATTACCTGCCCCCCCCCAGTGCCAGCCTGATCCGTTAAAACATCTGTTTCTAAAGAAGCTGGAACCGTAAACGCGCCCCCCCCCCCCATCAGTCTTACAAGGGCATTGGTCAGAACCAACGGTGACAGAGCCCCCCCCCCCACACACACACACCGTCCCTCCCACCTCCTCCGCTGCATATTCCTCACACTGGACAGACAGAAACAGTATTTTCTCTCTCTCCTCTGAAAGCCTCCCTCTCATTATTTGTCCCCGTATCTGATCCGTGGACTAGTCTTAACACCCCCGTCCTCTGTCCCCGTTCTCCTTCACACTTGTTTATTGCTTTACAGCTGCTGTATTTGGACAAGGTCCTGGCTTTAGCACCTCCTGGACGGCAGATGACCAGCTGTCCCCGGCACCAGGGGGGCTTCTTTTACGTTTCCATTTCACCCATTGTTCCCTGATGTATTTCTTTTGTTATTTCAACATACTTCCATCTGATATATGGCTTTTTGAATACTTTCCTACGTTTCTTCCTTCCTCTCTCATGGCACTTTAAGGAGGCAGAAGTACGGCTCGGCTACACAGCAGGTCTCAGATAGCATCTGCTTTTGCTCGTAGACACTGCAGATTGAAATCAGACCAGATTTCACAAAAAACAAACAAAAAAAAAAGAATCTGTAAACTATTCAACACGCGACATGTGGAGACTTTCATGACACGAGGAAAACTGGAAACAGGCAGACGAGCGGCGTCGACGCTCGGCGGGGAAGTAATGGGGAACGTGTGCCTGGACGCGCAGCTTTCAAGTCATCATGGGAAAATCCTTGCAAAGAGGCTTCGACTCACATCATCCACATGTCTTAGTTTCGCCATCAGGCTGAGGCCATGCCGTGGACCCGGTTCCAGCTTCGGCCCGAGCGCCGCCCTTGAAACGTTCAAGAAGTCGGCGTCACTCGTTCACGCGTCACGTATGTATGCACAGACAAATCCACAGCTGTTAATACTACGAGAGGGGAGAGGTAACCTGGTCACTTGTGTGAGCTGAGTACTCTGTAACTGACCTGCAGATTTTACCTGGATTATCCATAGGTAACAGAATCCGGAGATTTGCTTCATGAAAAAAAAAAAAGTCCACCTGCGTCAATGATGCCGCTGGGTAAAATTGAATAAGTGTGAAGCAGTTCATATAAAAACGTGTAAAATTACAAGCTGTGCAGCATAAAACCGGACAATCCGGTCACGACCCAGAACCAGGTTCTCCGGCGTTCTCGCAGGGTTTAGTGACAGTTCTGGAGAAAATCTGTTGAATGCAGATTAGCAGAGTTCTGCGCCTCAGGCGGCGAAGTCGTGGCAGCCGCTCCCGGTCCGAGCCGACAGAGACGGCGGCAAACAGGTCCAAACTTGTGGCCGAGTGACGACTCCGTGTTCGGTTTTCTGACTGATTTGAGAAAATTCCTCCTGTTCTGAAACACAATCGTCAGGCTATTCATTCCCACAATACACATCCGCTTTCCATGTAATTTGATTTTAAGATATTATTTCTCTCCTGGCCACTCTTCACCCTCTTTATCTCTATTTGTTTCGCCCGAGAGTCTCCAGCGCTGTGTTTTATTAATAATCTGATTTCCGTTCTCGGCCCCTCTTCCCTCACATCCTTCCTCTCGCCCTCCGTGATGGTTTCTCTCCCCGTGGCGGTGAAATCCTTTTCCCGAGGACGGTGCCATATCTCCTCCCCCTTCTCACCCACAGAGGGTCGCTGGAACCTTCTTATCGGTCTTTCTCGGAGTTTCCAGATACAGATGAAGGGTGGTTTCCCCCCGCCGGTCCCAGGTTACTCGTCGGTGCTTATTAAAAGTAGATGGCACTGGGAAATTAATTTTTTTTAATAAATCGCTTCGAGCAAATGCAAACACAATACGTTTGTCCAAGTTATCACATTGATGTGCTGTTGGCTATTGTACATTCAGACATTCGGAGGAGGTCTGTGCGGCTTGTTTTATTTTTCCCTCTTGTTTCGCCCTATTTTGTCTCTGCGGAGCTCATAAATCAAGATGTAAATGAAAGCAGGGGCTCTGGGCGCGGCAGGAAATACCAATGTATTATCTGGCTGGTAAATGGGAATGAATTAGAGGAACGGGTGGCTTGTGGTGAATTACAGGCAGAGCAGCCTGTACTCTTAAGATAAAATTATATGCATGTTGAAGTGTTAAATTTGGATTAAAACATGATTTTAAATTACAGCCATTGTTTAAAGCTCTGCTGTGTGTAATGGATATATGGATTTCTCACTGTTAAACAGAGAGTCCGTATCAAAAGGGCAACATTTTGCATTTCCTGCACGAGAATGTTTTCCTTTTCTGTTTGAATATTAATGGTAAAGGAACGTTACGTTAGGAGAGCATGATATAATACCCCTACGGTTCTGAGGGAGGGATTTCGTTAAGAGCGTAAAGAACAATGCGCCGGAATACAGAAGTTCGGGGCTGGAACGGCGACAAAAGAAATCCAAACTTTGTGAGGAATGAATGGAATTTTTGGTTAAATTCCTGCCCAACTTTTAATGGCTCTGTCTTCGGTTTATTACGCAAGTTGCACTGAAAAAAAAGGCTCTGAACTTTTCCAGGAATCCACCGTCGCTCCTTCTGTTTGGCAGCATAAACAGACGATAAATAATGGGTTATGTCTACCACCAGAAATGAAAAGCCTCTACACTCCTCCCTTCTCTTTTTTTGCGAATTGACTGCCTGATTTTGCTAAAACTGCAGACAAACATCTGCTCCGTGTCTGGAAGCAAATCAATAGCCGGTCTATCTGCAATTAGTTTGGGCAGCAGTGGTGATATAGCGAGTTTAAAACCTCTCAGACTGTCTGCTTCGCTAGATGACTTCCACTGCTTAGAAAAAGAAAAAAAAATCCACCCGAGAAAGAAAAAGTGGGATAAATAGTGAAGAATGGATGGCTCAGATTTTACCTTCGGGGAAGAGCAAAGAGAAAGAGACGACTGCAGAGAGATTTATGCAGCGTGAGCAACGGAGAAAAAGGCTTTTTTCTCTTTTTTTTTCCCTACAGGATTTTCCAGGTCAGGCGTCCAGGTGGGTCAGGGCCAGGTGAAGGGTAACTGCCGCGGTGTCATCTGAAGAACAGTTGGAGTGATAAACTCCGGGGGTCCGGTGGGGTGGGACGTGCAGTCTTAAAGTGCCCCATGACTGCACCCAGGGGAGACTTTGTAGTGACTTGTGAAGGTTTTACGGGGCTGTAGACGGTGTTGGCTGTTTAGGCCCCTGGAGGACGGTGGTGGTCTACGACCATAACGGGGACAACTGCATCTGTAGAGGTGGTAAAACACCATAGCTGAGGGGGGAGGGGTGCGTGTATCGAGCCAAGGCACTGCTGCTCTGTTACGCTGGATTTATTCTTCTGTGTTGAGTCTACACGAGTGGCCTGCACCATCCTGAGTGTGTACGTTGGCGTCATTCTGCAGTTAAACCATCAAACCACTAGTTGGTGGTGGCATTTATATGCCCCTGTGTTGAATTTCTCTGTTTTCCACCGGTTTGTCGGCATCACTTCGAAATGACAGCGACGGAAACTGAACGGAACCTGATAAGTCGGAGCCGACGGATGTCTAACAGCAGTTTTAGTTTTTCTGAAATTACTGCGACACAGGAACGAAAGGAGACGTTGGAGGAAACTAATCTGTACGACAGCGGCGAAGGAGGAAATGTGACGCTACCGCTCTCGAGCTCTCGAGGCCTGCAGAGGTGCACGTCAGGCTACGCCATGGTTCCATGCAGAAGCATTAATTGGCCCCTGCTTCGCTTTGTTCTACATCATTTGGCACAGTGCAGCACACGGTACACGGTGGGTGCGGAACATGGCGTCCACATGCACCTATGAGGGTGAACTCCTTTGAGCACTGGGCCAGAAAACATCAACTGCGTCATGGTTTCTGTGGGCGCCGAAAGAACGCTGCACCTCGGCGTGCCGGACAAAGCTGCTGGTCCTGGATAAGTTTGATTGTTCATAAATAAAAAGGCTCTTTGTCTGTGGAAGACTCCTACTTCTTGGAGTGGAAGTGAGTGGGCAGAGGGCAGATGGAGGTGTTTCACTGCTCCGCTATTTTTAGCCGAAGGAGGTGTTTTACTACTCGTCTATTTTTAGCCAGGAATGCGGTGTAGCTATGTAAACTGCCAGGGAAACGAAGGTAAATAGGACATGATATGTCTGCTTTACATCTCCGGCCGCGTCTCCGTCTGATGAAGATTTAAAGAGCGAGGATGACAAAGTGAAACAAGAGAGCGTAGGGAAAGCGGCCTGAAAATAACTCCCTGACGAATTCAAATATTCATCGATTTGACCTACTCTCCCCTCGCTCCCTCTTTCGTCTTCATTTTCTAGACAGTGCCTCGATTTTTTTTTGCCCACCCACTCCTCAATGCTCCGCGATGCCACATAAGTGTCGGAGCACGAAGGCATGATTCCTGCTCCAGGTATGAGAAGCGGACGCCGCGGCTCTCGACCCACATAAATCATCCCGAGCAGCCGATTCCCCAACTCAGGCTGCATCGCATGGCAACAGACGGTGGCGGGAAGGTGAGCACAGACGAAAACGCATGCTCACGCACATAAGGTAACGAGACTTCACAGGCCACAAGTGCACACGAAGGTTTACACAGGGAGGCGCAGATAAACACTTAAACCCTGAGTGTAACAACCCTGCAACAACCCTGCTGATCCTCTGACTTTTCCTCTAGCACCACCATCGGGTGACATTTTAATTCAGCCAATACTTTGGCTCATTATCATCAATTTCAGGTAAACTTTACGTTTACTCATAATTAGCAAATAATAGCACGCTAACATAAAAACCCAAGATGGAGACCTTTATTCCTGCTTCACATAAGCATGTTAGTTTTGCCATCTTGAGAACACTGACATTAGCCTTTAGCTCAAAGAAAACTCTGTGACTGAGTACAGCCTCATGAGGCTGCTAACAGGGCTGCTAGCATGGCTGTGGACTCTTAGTCTTGTTTTTCTCTTCACACACACATTGATCCCAGCACCCATGGGACCACTGAGCCTTGTTGTTGATTCCAACCCTGGGGAATATTTGTTTGGGAGTGAAGTTGACTAATGGGGAGAGGGCGTAAACAGACAAGTAACAGGAAAACAAACAAGCTCATGCAAAACAATATAGAGAGTCGGTATACGTGGGTGTCGGGGCCAAAGGTCAGCAGCTCCATCATGGCCTCATCGGAATCTACCTGTGCAGAAGTTCAGAGATTTGTGGACGGTCACGCTGCTTCCTGCCCCTGTGCCGAGAAGCTAATCACCACGGCACAGGGGCAGGAAGCGGCGTGGCCGTCCACAAATGGCTTTGCCGTGGTGATTAGCTCCTCGGGCTCATTAGCCATGCATATTTAAATCCGAACACATGCTGCTCCTGTTTTATTTGCATTCTCAAGCCTTGACAGGGAAGGAGAAGATACATTTGCATACTTGCGGCGGCCCACCAGAGATGGAAATAGCTGCAGACCCTTTTAAGAGTTGCATAACCAACAACAACAGTGGTCATTATGTTTTTTTCCCACCCTCCTCCGTCCCCTCCTCCTCGATATGTCCCTTTTTTCCCATATCCATCTGCCCACTCGCTCTTTAATTATGTGATATTTTATATTTCTGTTTAGTGAGAACAAAGGGGAAAAAAAGCGTGAGGCAGGTTCTCGGAACGTTGGACCGACAGACTGTGGACGGGTTCGAAAGCTCACTGCGACTTTGAGCTGGGTATCGGCAAGGAAATTCTCTTTAGAGAGCATTTTGTCTTAGATTATAAAGGATTTTAATCATTCATATTAATCTTCAAGTGGGAGAAAAATCTGATATTGTGGGTTTGAGCAATCATTCACTAACACACTGGTATTTGTCAAGTGTGAAACAAGTATTTCTGGTAAATTTATAAGTTGTGACCGAGTAACTTTCCTTTCGTGAGACCATTAAGTGACTCCTGAAACCTAATTTCCTGATAACTTAGCAGCTCTGACGTTAGATAGCGTTTATCCATGCTGTCGTTCGTAAAGAGCTGAGGGCCAACGTGTTTGTGTTGAAAAAAAAATAAAGAGTTGCCCTGAGAAGAGAAAGCGAGAATCCTCCAAGTTATCGCCAACTTCTCATTGTTCCATGACTCCACCAGAAACCACACTTTTTTTATTCCCCACCAACTCTGACCGTGCACCGATAATTGGAATCACAGCGGTGCATTCATGTTAAAAGCGATCGCTAAATCTCAAACAAGGGCCACATGAGAGCGACAGCTCGTTTGTTCCGAGTTAGTACATAGAATATGGCACAGAAGGCGGTGTGCATAATAAAAAAGGGAAGGATATAATTACCTCTTGTCATAAAAGCACAAAATCATAAACACACTATACGCTCTTAATTTGTTTCTCTTTTATCCGTAATTCATCTCATCTTAAAGGAAATGATGGAATATTTGTTTTCCTCAGTTTAATCTCGAAGGAATGAAAAGACGGGATGGGATTGATAATGGTTTCAAAAGACACATTTTGTGGCCGGAACATACTGTGGAGGTGATGGTTTGCTCTTTATTCGTTCATTTGTTTTTTTCGGTTTGTAGTTGAAGAGTCTCTGTTTTTAATATTTGGATTGGAGAGTTCAGAGTTCTTACTCATCTAACAAGCTATTATGAGATTAGGTTTTCCTCATGTTGTTTAAAGACACACACACACACACACACACACACACACACACACACACACACACACACAGCTTCATTTTCTCCGAAGACACGATTAAAAGCCGAGACGTACGAGGCGAATATGAGATGTAATAATTAGACTGATCTGGTTAATTTAACAGAGAGTTTGGAGCTGTCGTCTAAGAGCGGCGCTAAATTTGACAGCCGACATGTCTTCATACTGTACGTCCTCTGGAGAGAGACGAATGGGAGCGTGGGCCTCGTGCCCAGCTGTCACCGCCAATGATTTATGCACATACAGTAAAGGTTTATTGATCAAAGTCGTGATGTAAAGAGACAAAAAAAATAAAAAATGGAGAGGATGGATACAAACGTAAAGTACGTTACTGGAGAAAAACTTCCTCCCAGAAGACATTTTTATGGACAACACTTCAAAACATTTCCTTGAGAAGCAAGTGCAGCTCAACACAGGGAGGAGATCTGGCTTCAAACCTACACCGTAGTTGTTGCAAGTGGCCTATGTAATCGTGAGCACTTATACTTCTGCCATGGTGTCGCTCTGCAGTTACACCACCAAGCCACTAGATGGCGGCGGCATTTACATGCCACCGTGTTGAGTTTCTTCGTTGTCGTTTTCCACCTGTCAGTGTCACTTTGAAATGATGGTGACTGAAACCGAGTGGATCTCAATGGAGTCGGAGCCAACGGATGTTGAGCAGCAGTTTTAGCTTTCTTGAATTTACTGCGATGCAGAAACGAGAAACTGTAAATCCGACGCCACCGAGCCGACCTATCGCATTTCTTACTGGTCTACGTCCCTGCGACACATAGGTACATATTTCTGGATGTGCAGGTCAAGCTATGGCATAGGGTACACGGATACACCACGGGTCAGGGTAGGTTCCAGGCAGAAGCATAGATTGGGCTTTAAACTAACATAAGAGGTGTTTAAATGCTTATGAACCCTACTTGACCGTGATATTTCTTATCTCAGAAGTTACACTCAGGTTTCTTCACCACCGGTAGCTCTCTCCACTTGGTGATGGTTGAACCCACTTAAAGATAAAGTAAGCTACAGCGATCTGTGCCACCAGCGTTCTGCTGCAGCATGGTGGCAACTATGGCACCAACGGGGGATCTGAGAAATGATTCGCCGCTACTGCAAAGGGCAGAGTTAATATCTCTAAAATATCTGTAAATAGCTGAGGAGTTTATTTCTAGTAGCAGATTTAATGTATCCAAATACTGTCACTGGTAGCTGGTAAAATTACGCCTTGTCTCCCATTGCGTGCCAAACCCCACGATTTAAAAAGACTGTCCAGTAATCGAGCAGTCGCACTCTGCCAGCTGGATGGAGCTGTGTTCAGTAACAACCCGTTGTCGAGAATCACATTCAGGGAGTAGATTTTGAGAAGAAACACAAAGGAAGAAGAAACACAAACGAAGTCTGGAGGGTCTGTCGGTAAATGGACAGTCGGTCGGTCTGGCGGCTGAGGGTCTAAAGAGATCGGCAGGTAGATGGCTTGTCAGGTAATCAGGTGAAGCCCCAAACAGATGAGCCAGGATGTGTGTCCCCAGCAAGAAATCTGATCAGGGCCCATGTGGGGTCATGAGAGACCCCCAAGTCTTCTACATTAGCTTCTAGTGCAGACTCTCAGTCAGGGTGTGAGAAAGAAAGAAAGAAAGAAAGAAAGAAAGAGAGAAAGATGCTGGTTGTATGAGACAAGACACTGAAGGACTTGCTGCCATCTCAAGGGTGAGCCAATAAATGGCTGGACAGCTTCCAGCAGATTATGTAAATATGTAGAGTCGCTGCCGATACATCAATGTGATTAGAGCTGAGTTTGTGTTGTCTCGCTATTTTTAAAATTTTTTTTTTAGAAATAATCAATAAAGATTAAATTATATTGTTGCATCTCAGCAGACACTGAAGTTTGCAGCGATGCACTGCTTGAGGAAAAACCCCGTTGAACTCTGGATCTCAAAACCAGATCCCGGTGTTCGGTGTAGCGGGGATTTACTGTAAGTGAAAAAAATCAGGATCCCCTAAAAAAAAAAAATCACTATGGGAAGAGGTGAAGTGTCCAGGAAAAGACTGTGTCACCATTTAGTCACTATGAAAGTGTTTTGGTTTCTCTTCCACTGTGGGTTTTTCCAGGATTCTTGTATTGTCCAATATGTGCACATGGTGGATTCGGTAGCGCAACCGTCAGAGAAAGGTACCAAAGTACTGTCACGGTTTAGGCTCAGCAGCTGGTCCTGGTTCCAGTCTGTGACAGGACCGAAACCGATCCCCTGCAGGAAAGTCACGGTGGGGGTGATGGATTCTACAAGCCCACCTCCACCTCCGCGTTCTGCCTCTGGACGCTCTGCAGAAGGACGATGACTTACATGAATGTGGGCGCTGGGAGTGAACCACCCGATACTGGGCCAGTTCTCAAAAAGCTTTTACACTTTGCTGCTCTAAAGACCCAGCGTCTCAGACTATGTCTTTCCGTAGAACAATATTAAAGATACAAAAGGAGTGAACCCAAGGGAAAGGACAGTGAGAGCCGCCATGTTGGACCAGATGGGGAAGAAAAGAGAGTTTATCCTGCAGTACAGAAACTGAAGAGTGACTGAAGAGTGGACCATGGGTTGTTCCCCCCCGGGACACAGGGACAAAGACCCGGAGAGCCGAACCAGAGGGCCAGCTTTGTCTCCTCCAGAACAACAGGCCGTTGTGTTCAAGTACCTCAAAAAAGTAATCCCTGGAAAGCATCGTTGCCTCCTACTCATCCCTCTCCTTCATGCTGCATTTCAATTGGTCTCTGAATGTGCCCCCCCACACGCCCAACCCCCCCGACTCTCTAACACACTTGTACACCTCTCTGTTACTCTCTCTCTTTCTGTCTCTGAAGTCACCCCCCACACCCCCTTCACTTTTTCACTCTCTTCATTCTCGACCTCTTGGCCGCTCTGTCTCCCTTTATCTGTGTCTCGGCTTCTTCCTGCATCCCCTCCCTTTCATCCACTGTCCAATTATCTGCTGTTTCTACCCCCCCCCCCCCCCCAGTCCAATCTGGCAGCACAGACCGGAGCAGCGGTAGACATAGACAGTGCCGACTGCCCACAACTTCGCCTCCTTTGATTCAGATTGATGCCGAGTGCCGTGGGGTCAGAGTCGTCGCCCACCGCTCTGCTGTGGTTCCTCTCAGACAGAATGAGGCAGAAAATGGTTATTTTTTTGTTTTGTTTTGTTTTGGGAGTCTCTTTCTGTATCAAGGTTGGCGGCTCAGTTTTCCTCGTGGCAACGGATGGAAGGACGGAGGAAAAAAAAAAGGAGAGAAGAATAACAACAGGAATATTGTTAATCGGCGCCGTGACATCAAACTGAATCATTGGATTGAGATTTGGATTTCAGGTTATCTTTACTGTCATTCAGACCAAAAACCACACAGGTACACAGCAGAACCAAATTATGTTAAACTGACTTAAAAAAAGTATACTAGTACATAAAATTAAACAAAAAACCCAAACAAAAAATAGAGAGAAGTAAAACTGTGTGCTATAGAATAAATTAGAAACAAAGTTTGTAGAGTGAATACTTTATACTTTACATTGCACATGATATATTTCTATTGCACAGGATATCAGGTAGTCCAGGTTGTAAGTATGAAGAGGTGGTTAAGTATGCATGTGTTGTGGGGGGTGTTTACCTCGAGTTCAGGTCTGATTTCAGTGGGCATGATACTTATGTTGAGTCTGTTTGTTCTGCGTTGAAGGCCCTGGTCTCGTCTTGTTCCGTTCTTCTCCCTCACTTCTTTTTATCGCAGACGTTTTCTGAGAATTTCTCTTCATTCTTCTGTAGTTTTTCCTCTCCTCTTTCCAACATTTCCTCTTCTCATTTTCATTCGCTCTTCTTCTTTCCAGACCTCGTCCGAAGTACAGATCGCGCTTGGGTTTACCGAAACAAGTCCTGGCACATCACCAAACAAGACTCATCGCTTTTAACACGCAATACGAGAAAACCCACAACTGCTCAGACATCGGTTCTATCTCACGGTTTTTGGGGTTTTTTATGTTACAAGATTGTTTTGCTCATCTGACTCAGACTATTTATAGACTACTATAAACAACATTTCCATGGTTTCATGGTTATAGGAACAGTTTTCACACACTGAAAAGCTAAAGGAAAACAATTCCAAATTCTTAGCTCACTCCCACACTTGCTCTCTCTTTTTTTTTTTTTTTTTTTTTTTTTTTTTTTTTTTTTTTTTTTTTTTTTTTTTTTTTTTTTTTTTTTTTTTTTTTTTTTTTTTTTTTTTTTTTTTTTTTTTTTTTTTTTTTTTTTTTTTTTTCTTTGTTTTTTTTTTTTTTTTTTTTTTTTTTTTTTTTTTTTTTTTTTTTTTTTTTTTTTTTTTTTTTTTTTTTTTTTTTTTTTTTTTTTTTTTTTTTTTTTTTTTTTTTTTTTTTTTTTTTTTTTTTTTTTTTTTTTTTTTTTTTTTTTTTTTTTTTTTTTTTTTTTTTTTTTTTTTTTTTTTTTTTTTTTTTTTTTTTTTTTTTTTTTTTTTTTTTTTTTTTTTTTTTTTTTTTTTTTTTTTTTTTTTTTTTTTTTTTTTTTTTTTTTTTTTTTTTTTTTTTTTTTTTTTTTTTTTTTTTTTTTTTTTTTTTTTTTTTTTTTTTTTTTTTTTTTTTTTTTTTTTTTTTTTTTTTTTTTTTTTTTTTTTTTTTTTTTTTTTTTATTTTTTTTTTTTTTTTTTTTTTTTTTTTTTTTTTTTTTTTTTTTTTTTTTTTTTTTTTTTTTTTTTTTTTTTTTTTTTTTTTTTTTTTTTTTTTTTTTTTTTTTTTTTTTTTTTTTTTTTTTTTTTTTTTTTTTTTTTTTTTTTCTTTCCATTTTTTTTTTTAAATTATGAAGCAGCTGAAAGAAATGTCATGTTCCTGCTCATTAAAAGCCGAACTGACAATATGATGAGGCTTCCTGATGAGTCAGCGAGCCGAGTGGACGGTGCAGAAACGACTCTCATCCCGGCACAAGGCGCCATTTAAAGCCATCTCTGGGGCGGGGGGGGGGGGGGGGGGACCGCTGCAGGTCAGTCCAAATGAAGGAACGAGGGCGAAGGCATGAGGAAAAAGGCGGCGAGGGCAAAGGTGGCGAGGGCGAAGGTGGTGAGGGCGAAGGTGGTGAGGGCGAAGGTGGCGAGGGCGAAGGCGGCGTGTTTGGGCGGAGTCGTGCTGGATCCCCTTCTGAGCTCCTCGGTAACTTTACCCACTGGACTGACAACAGCTGGAGGCTGGAAGAGTCATGTCATGTTTGATGAATTATGTCTAATTTTAGGACAAGATAAGGAAACTCTTTGTTTCTATAACCTGCATTTTATCTCTCTCTCTTAGGTCCTGAGTCGACTCCTCATCTCTGCTGTAGGTGAGATCTCAACACACACACACACACACACACACACACGCACACGCACACGCACACACATACACACACACACACACACACACACACACACAGGTTCACCAGGTTTATGAATGTGGGCTTTTTTCCACTGGGCTGCGGCATCTCTATGTAAACATTCCCAGCATACCAATCCATGCTGACACAACCCACACACACACACACACACACACACACACACACACATACAGTAGCTATACACATGAACAAGAACACACACACAAACACACTGACTCCATTATCTCTCTGCGGCCCCCAGGGTCCACGTGCCTTTGCACACTCGGAGGTTGCTCCGGGTTTCGAGTTGTCGAATCAGAACGTGAATAACTTCATCTAGAAAAACACCGTGAGGACGGAGTAGACGTCTGGATATGGCTCGTAGCTCCCACGTCGACTTCACGGACTAAAACCGAGGGCGTCGCGTTCCCCGCGAATCCACCGTCATTATACGCGATGGGGCGGCATCCGCCTGCGTCGGTGGCCAAAAGCCTGACCGAGCCTCTCTCCGTCCATTTAGTGGACAGACCGAGGGGAACACGACACGGATGTAAAAACGTGGTCACTCACCAAACTCAGCGTTGGTCTATGTGGTTTTTTTGTGAGAAACCTGAGAAAAACTGAGCTTTAAGGTTAAATTTTGACCCTTGAAACATTAATTTGTTAAAAACTTCTTCTCTTTCTGGACTTTTCACTCATTGCTTGTTGCCTTCGTCAACTCGGTGACTCGACTTTGGTCACATAGTAACAGTTTGTCTTATACGATTATTTGTGTGCTGATGAAGGCTGCAAAATCAAGTTAGGGGACATTGAGTAAGAAAAAAATATATATATAATACCGAATATTGCACCGCTTAAAAAAAACAGCGGGCCCCATTTGGCCCTATTTGGCCCCATTTGGCCCCGTTTGGTCCCGTCTGGACCGGACCTTCCTGTAGGATAGGATGAATCAGAGCTGGTATCGGGGAAAAAAAAACACGAAAACACGAAAACAGCGTTTTTTTGTTTTTTTTTTGGATGTGGATGAAATGGGGGGAAAATCTGTCCTTTGGTGGGGGGTGGGTTTGTTTGTCCGTTTCTGAAGACTCAGACTCAGACTCGGATGAGTCCTTTTTGTCTGTTTTTTCATTCGAAAGATTGGGGAAAGGTTCAAAGCCTGCCCGGCGGACGCTCAAGACTGTTTGAGCAAGCCAGTGTACAACCCCACTGGGCGAAACCAGTCCACTGGTGGGCGAGACGGAGGCAAAACAACAGCAGAGTATTAATCCTTATTTTTTAACATTTATAAAGTTTGTGAAATGCGCTTGAAAAGATTTACGTTATAAAACTCAGGACAAAATTTGAGCCCGAGAAAAGCTTGTACGCGCACATACACACACACACACTGGTTTAGCTGATAAGACTGTGAAAAAAGTGCAAAACAGGTAAACTTATTTCCTCCGTCCGTCTCTCGCAGTCTTTGTCGCTCTGGCTCTTTGTTTCTTCAAAGTGCCTGTTTATACGTCTCCTCTGTCTCTGGGCTCAGTTTGTCTCAGCCCCCCCCCACCTCCCTTATCAGCTCCCTCCCACACCAGCCTCACTCCCCCCGTTTATTTTTACATCTCTTATGTGGTCCCGCTCATCCGTAACCTGACCTAGATGCAGCCGGCAGCTGTCTATCTGCCAGTCAGGAGCCACTCAGCCCTGCCCTAATATGTCGGCCGGCTGGCTGCCTCGGTGGCGGCGGCGGCGGCGGAGGGGCCGGCTGGTATTATTAGAACTGTGGCAACGGCAGCAGCAAACAGGGCCACGCCGTTCGAGGCGATCAAACAGGGGACTTACATGCTCAACATGTACAGAACCACACAGACAACACAGCCCACATGCAAACAAAAAAAGAAAAAAGGAATTCCAAATGGTTTATGGAGGTGGCGCTGAAGCACTCACACACTCCACGACGCGGCGGCGGCATTATCTGTTCATAAAATATTTGTCTGTACTTTATTGCCCCTCAAACATAAACACAGATTTGCACTGCGATGCTGCCGAGGGGTCGTTACGTTCTGCGTTTGGCCGCTTTTTCTATAATGAATAAAATATTGATTAAATGAGGATCGGCTTCGTTAGCGTGCGTGCGGGGGGGGGGGCATCAAGGCTGTTAACTCAACAACAGAAAGCAGATGGAGACGAACGGCGGAAAATGAAGATCGTTTAAGTTTACGAGAGAGAACAACACGGAACTGAACACTGACTTTTTTTTCCCTGACGCTGGAGAAGCACGGCGCCCGACAAAGCATCACCTCAAAAGGTGACTGCTGCTCACATGTCAGCAAACATTTGCGTGTATTGTTTTTATTGCTGCCCTCCCCGGTGGTCAGTCGCCACGTTTACCCGTCCGTTGTTTGACTCTCCGCGGGTGGCGAGCGGGGCTTTTATTTATGGCCTTATCGGGCTTTTTTTGCCCTTAGTACGGAAACAGCTTCGTGTTGCTGCTCTAAACAGGGCTGGTGACAGCAGCGACCATATAGTTCATTAATGGGCTGAAAACAGGCTAAAAAGATAAAAACGTTTCATTAGAATTTTACATTGTAACATTTTTTTTTACAGTGTGACGAGTGTTAACTTCCATTGTTTAATATTTAATGGTCAACTCCACGAGCTGTGGACCAGGCCTGCAAATACAGTAACTGCTACTACTGAATAATTTATTGTTTTGTCTGTAAAATATCAGAAAATAGAATAAAATCCCTGAGCCGGAGGGAACGTTTTACAGATTACTTTTTTTTTTATTTGGCCACAAAAAAAAGAAATAAGAAAGAATCAAATGCTCATTTGTGAGAAGTTGGAATCAGTAAATTTGGGGTATTTTTCTTTTAAAAAAATGACTGAAACAGTTACTCAATTACTTAATAGTTGCCTAATTGATTAATCAGCTCAGTCCCAGCAGATTGATTTATTGATCGTTCAGATTAGCTAACACTGGCCAGAAGACAACATGAAATACCCCCCCCCCCTTTAAAAACCATGATTTATGCTCATCTCTCTGTTTTGACACCTGCAGTAAAACAGTTTGTTGCAAAGTGAAGGTTCATCACTTCAGTGCTTTTCTCACATGTTGAGTTTTCTACAACTGTAGAAGAGCATTTTTAACAGAAAAGCATTTAAAAGAGTTATTTATCGTTTGTATGTTAGAAATCAGGAGGATTTGGAGTATGTGTTAGTGTGTAAGAGTAAAGAGTCGGCGGACTTAAAAAAGAAAACACACACACAACCAGACCACCCACACTGCCCCCCCCCTTTTTCACAACGACAGAACCACGAGCCGACAGAGGCAGAGTCAGATGCAGCGGCAGGTTGAAGTGAGGAAGAAGAAAAGAGGGAGAGGAGAGAAAGAGTCCCTGCAGTGGACTTTAATGAGCACCGCAGTCAGACAGCAGTTAATAGTCATGTTAATCTCTGAGCTGCTGCCTCCATCCCCCTCCCTCCACCCTCCTACCCCCCATCTGTAATCCCTCCATCCCTCCATCCCCACACCCACCCTCTTCATCTGTTGTTTTCTCTCTTTCGTCTTCATCCCTTCACTCTCGCTTTCCTCCTCCTCTCTCCTCCAGGTCCCTTTCTTCCACTCACCCCCCCTCATCTCTTATAGACAAGCACACCTCAGAGGCCTCTGAAACAGTGTCAGCTCTTCAGGACACACACACTGCCTGTAAACGTGTGTGTGTGTGTGTGTGTGTGTGTACAGCTTGCCTCGGCTGTTATTTGTGTACACTTCATATACAAATCACTTACCGAACCCACTGACATAAATTTGGGGGAAGAAGATGAGAGAGAAGAGGCTGAGTGGAAGAGACTTTGATGAAGTGGTGGTGGGGGTGGTGGGGTGGGGGTGGTGGTGGTGGTGGTGGTGGTGGTGGGGGGGGGGGGGGTGAACAAGAGAAGGAAGAGAATGAGCATTAATGACAAGTGGCTGGTCACAGAGGGGCAGAAGGGGTTAATTGTGATGCGTTCATACATACCAAGAGTCAGAGCTGACAAAGCCCATCACCCGTGGAGCCATTGTTCTCTGTTGAAATGTAAAACATAGACGGTTAATACAAACCGGATGGGGGGGGGGTCGCTGACACGGGATCTGACATGGTTAAAAACCAAAGTGATTCAAATCATTAATAGGTTTTTCTTTTTAATGGATCCGCATGTTGGTGGTTGAGAGGCGAAACCACAGAGCTCCAGCTGTTAAAAGGAACCATTTCCTAAAAATTATGTTGCCATACAAATGAACTGTTTTGTAGAAAAATACAAGTCCAGTTGGTTCATATCTAGAGGGAACGAATCCTTAAATGAACGAAGCCACATTTATTAAAGCAGCAGAGTCACCAAGGGCACAGCTCGGATGAATGATGGATGTCACCGGTCAGAGACCAGGGACAGGGCCCACATCCAGAAACCAGGGTCAGAGACCAGGCCCACATCCAGAGACCAGGGTCAGAGACCGGGCCCACATCCAGAGACCAGGGTCAGAGACCAGGCCCACATCAAGAGACCAGGGTCAGAGACTGGGTCCACATCCAGAGACCACGGTCAGAGACCAGGTCCACATCCAGAGATCAGGTTCAGAGACTGGGTCCACATCCAGAGACCAGGGTCAGAGACTAGGTTCAGAGACTGGGTCCACATCCAGAGACCGGGTCCACATCCAGAGTCCCATTGTTGGATCAGGTTCAGGAAAGATGGAGGTTCTGGTTCAGTGTAAATAAACAGGTTGTGTCTGAGAGTCCTTGTGAACCTTTTCTGTATTAAACCAGAACCAGGATCTTTTCCTGAACCTGAACCAGGTTCCGTGAGGGTCTGAACCATGAACCAGTTTAATGAAGCTGGAGTCACTGCAGGTGGAAAACAAACATGTCATCGGTGAATACTTTACTAATTTGTTCAGTATCAACATATCTGTGACTTGTTCTTCATCATATTACCATAAAATGCGCCTGGTCACATTCATGTTTCTGACAAATCATATTAGCTGTTTCAGTTTAGTTTTATAGAAACAGAATTTTGAGAAGCTGAGTTGGCTAATACCACACAGACGAGGTTCCCACTCAGAACCATGGACAGAGCCTCTCAGTTAATGGTCCACTGATAATTAGTTCAAACTAGGAATGTTAGTAAGAATAGAGCATTTCAGAAGAAACAGGGGTTTTATGTCACAGTTTTACCTAAATCCAACCGACTTAAAAAAAAAACTATTTTGATTCTTCTTATTATTATTTATTCTTCTTCTTATCATTTCTAACATCTGACTGACTCGCATGTTTGATTTGGCAAAAGTTTTACGTCGGATGCCCTTCCTGACACAACCCTCTGTATTTATCCGGGCTTGAGACCGGCACAATAAGACATTGGCTTGTGTCCCCTTGCGGCTACATTATTTCTAACATCTGAAAAATGTAAATAAATATATATATATATATATAGGCAAGATTGTAAAAGCAAACTTTGAATATTCACCAAAAGGAGAAAAACTCCAATGTAAAAATATTCAATTATGTGTAAAATGGCTCTTAAATTACACATAAGTAAAAGTATGCGAGTGTTATTAACAATATTGACTTAAATGAATCAAAGGTAAAATGTAAAAATGCAGAGATTTATCTCTGAGTGTTGTTTTACTATATATAATATCATCATTGGCACTTTGCTGTTGCTGGAGCTGGAGCTAATTTTTAAGATTTTCCCTGGTGTCAGTTCTTTAACTGATAAAAAATCTTGTGTTTCATCTTCATCCTACACGGTGAAGTTGTTTCTTAGCCGTAGCCGTCAACGACCTCGACCTCGTCCATAAATAAATAATTTATGCTTCTGTGTTGAACCTTCACCGTAGCCTGACGTTTACCTCCCAGAAAAAATGTAACCTCACTTCACGGTGATGCAGACCACAAGAGCTGTGATTGGTCGACTCAGCATCACATTTCCTGCTTCTTCTTCTTCTCCACTGCTGTGGTTCAGACCGTCTCCTCTGACGTCTTCTTTCATTTCTGTGTCGCAGTAGATTCCGGAAAAACTAAAACTGCTGTTCGACATCCGTCAGCTCCGACTCCATTGAGATCTGCTTGGTTTCAGTCGCAATTGTTTTGAAGTGACACCGACAAAGTGGTGGAGAACGGTGGCGAAGGAACTTGACATTGTGGCATATAAACGCCGTCGCCAACTACTGATATGGTGGTGTAACTGCAGGGTGTCACCAATGTAGAAGCACGAATGCTCATGATGGCACTGACTCAACAAAGAGGCATAAATCCAGCTTTACCCTGCTAACTGGGACGTGGCACCGCCCAATGTTGCTATGATAACCTGAAATAAAGGGGAATAAACAGTATATTTATAAGGCGGGGTCGGGTCGGGTCGGGTCGGGTCGGGTCGGGTCGGGTCGGGTGGGGGGGTTTTCTTTTTCTTGTCGGGTCGGGTCGGGTCGTCGGGGTCGGGGGGGGTGGGGGGTTTAACTTCTCTTTTTTGTCCTCACATGCAGCCAAATATAAAACTTGGAAAAGATAAGTCAAGGAAAATAAAGAGCTACAAAACATGTTAAAAAAAATAATAAAACGGTGGAAACAGTCATCTTTTAAAAACTTGGCAGTCTGAAGTTTTACCTGAAGCTGGAGAAGTTTTTTTATTTGACTGTGTGAGAGGAAAATAAAAAGGTGACAGAACGAAGGGAAACCGGCTGATTCTCCTGAGAGAGTTTGACTGTGACGAGTCTGGTAAAGTTTCTCTTCTTTTTCTTTTGCCTGTTGATGGTTTGGCTGCTTCGTTTACTTCCTCTCTTTTCGTTAACAGCAGCTGATTGGTCAAGTCTTCTATCCGTGGTAGACAACCAGCAATAATCAGTGGTGGAAAGTAACGAAGTACATTTACTCAGGTACTGCATAGTAGTATTCTGAGGTACTTGTACGTCACTTGAATATTTCCATTCAATGCTACTTTATACTTCCACTCCACCTCATTTATCTGACAGTTTTAGTTAATAAACAATTGATAAAATGGAAGTTTTACACAATGGATCATATAACAAGCTTTTAAACTACAACTCATAGTTAAAGATTAAACCAGTGGTTACCAGCCGTTTTGGTCTTTGACCTCTAACATGCAGCGGTGTGTGTAGTGTGTGTGTAGTCAAGGTCACATATCTGATGTTTGTTAGTTGTTAACAGCTACACCAAACAGGATGTTTCCCAGTAAACGTCTCACGTGGTTTCAGATATAATAATGTCTGAGTAACAGGGAACCAGAACTTTTACTTTAACAATTTAACTACATTTTGCTGCTCATACTTGTGTATTTTTACTTCAGTAGGACTTTTCATGCAGGAATTTTACTTGTAATAGAATATTTCTACTTTGCTGCATTGGTACTTTTACTGAAAAAAAGGATCCATTTACTTCTCCCGTCACTGCTGAAAACAACAACAACAGAACCATCACCACGACAACTTACATCAAAATGTAGTGATGACAGGAATCACTTCCTGCCTCAAGTCATCATGGATTTATCATCATACATCGGTCCTCAACGCTGCAGCGAAACACACACACACACACACACACACACACACACACGCAAAGACACACGCTAACACACACAGGCATATACACACACACACACATACACACAAAAACACACGCTAACACACACAGGCATATACAGACACACACACACAAACGGAGGCACAAACACACACACACTCACGCATACACAAACATGCACGAAAACAAACACACACAAAGACACAAACACACACACACACACTCACGCACACACAAACACACACACAAATACAAACACATAAACACACACACAGAGGCACAAACACACACAAACACACTTGTGCAACAGTCCTTCCCCTCCACTGAGTCAGCAAACAGCAGCTGTGTGTTTAAAGGCTGTCGAAGCAGTTGGTGTGTGACAGATTTACATGTGTCATGACTGTGGGCACTCCACACACACACACACACACACTCACACACACACTCACACACGCACACATGCACACACACACACACACATACACACAGGCACAAACACAAACACAAACAACCATTGGTTGGACGGTCACTGCTGCAGCATCTGGACCAATCAAATGAGTCCACTGACATGATTGACATGAGACCCCCCCCATGTCAGAGAGACGTTAGCATCACGTCTCCTGACTTTAATGAACTAGGATTAGCGGGGCCCTAAGTGACTGTGTCAACTTAATCATGCTGATGTTGCCCCGGAAACTTACAGTAGTTTACAGAAAGTACTTAAGAACTGTTACAGTGCTTTTAAGTACAGTTAAAGCACATTTACAGTACTTAAACTAAAATAGTACTTTTGCTCAAGTAAAAGTACTTGAGAAATCACAAAATGAGCTAAAAGTCAGTTAAAATGTGAAATGTTCTCTGACTAAAAGTTACTACTTTACATTTTAAATGGGTTTGTGTGTGTGTGTGTGAATGTGGGGGGGGGTTGTTTGGTAGTAATGGGGGGGTCATAGGGAGATAGTGATGTCAAATGATAGAACATCACTTCACTTTACAACATAAAGTGCATTAAGATATCAATGCAGACTGTAAATGTCCGGGTGCTGATAAAAACTTTACAAACAACCGATCATCAAAATTATTGATTACTCATACACACACACACACACACACACACACACACACACACACACACCTCATATGCACTCAGAAATACGACCACAAAAGAGGACAAAATTGTAGGGACAACATGGAGGATTGTTACGGTCAGACTCACCTGCCCAGACGTCAATCTCATCTGAGTTTAACTTAATCCCCCCCCCCAAAGCTAAGCGTTCCTAGGTGAGTGAAGGAGTCCACCATGGCCTTGTTAGCATTTGGCCTTTAGCTTGTAGCTAGACCCAGCATGCACCTGTCGATCGTGCAAGGTCTGTGACATGTAGTGTCCTCACCGGGCGGTGCGTTAATGCCGTGACTTAGGAAGACCCCCCCCCACAGTGTGTGGACTGAGTCTGGACCTGGACCTGGACCTGGACCTGGACCTTGACCTTTTTGTCACTAAAGAGGCCAAATAGTGAAAACCCTGTGTTACCAGGCCTCATGTCTCATCACCTCGAGGAGAAAAGGATCCTGATTAGTGACGCGCCCCCTCCCTCTGAAATACCCCCCAATAGATTTGTTGCAGTGACAACAACCCCCCTGGCTCTGCCGACGCCTTCTTTAATCTGTGAATAAAGACGTGTATCTCCCTCTCACCTTCACCTTTTATTTTCCTCCGTTACTTCTTCTTTTCTCATCAGCAGCCACGTAAAATAATTGAGTCAGCACCGGGACGTCACCCCCCCAGACTGTCGATGGGGGGGGGGGGCTGTTATGACATTTGTTGGAGGCTTTAATCCAAAGTGCCTCACATTCACTGAAACTGCCTCTGCATAAATGTCACACACAGTTTGGCTGCTTCTGCTTCATCTGCCAGGCTCTTCTCAGAGCCCACGAGGCCACGGGTTGCACCCCCCCAGAAAAACAGACATCACGTCTCAGCCACAGGTTTTAACAGAACAAAGCAGCCTAATTACTGGACTAACCCCCCCCCCCCATGTCATCCTCCCTGGAACAGACTCAACATTCGACTTTAATCTTCCAAGAAAAAAAGAAAAACCCTGCGCCACTGGTTGGTGACCGAAGCCAACACCCCTCCCTCCAAGCCCTCGGCATAACCCCCTGGCTTCGATTGGTGGAGAGCGATGGAGGGGGTCTGGTGCTCGGTGTGAGCGGTGATAGTCTTGTGGGAGGGTCTCTGTGATGACACGCCAAACGGGGGGTTTCCTTATTACGATAAAACACGTTGAGTGGCGCTGATGACGGACTAAATGAGGCCGTATGGATCGAACCCGGTCACATCGTTTCTGACCCACACATGAATTAGATAGCAGATGGTTGAGCGTCGGAGGGGGCCAACACCCCCCCTCCCCAGAAATGACCTTTGATCAGAGCCGTGATTGTCGCAGGTTTTCCGATCCTAAAACCTGCTCAATGAGTCACAGTGTGAGATTTGAGTTTCATTACTAACTATGGTTCCTGGAGACACCTGGAAACACCTGGAAATACCCGGAGAAGCCTGGAGTGCCTGGAGAAGCCTGGAAATACCTGGAAACACCTGGAGACACCTGGAGACACCTGGAGACATCTAGAGACACCTGGAGAATCCTGGATACACCTGAAAACACCTGGCGATGGCGATGACAATGGCGATGGCAATGGCGATGATAATGTCGATGGCGATGGCGATTGCAATGAAAATGGCGGTGGCGATGGCGATGACGTTGGTGATGGCGTTGGCAATGACAATGGCGATGGCCATGGCCATGGCCATGGCAATGACAATGGCAATGGCGATGGCGATGGCGATGGCGATGGCGATGACAATGGCGATGGCAATGGCGATTGCAATGAAAATGGCGGTGGCGATGGCGATGACGTTGGTGATGGTGTTGGCGATGGCGATGGCGATGAAAATGGTGGTGGCGATGACGATGGTGATGGCAGTGGTGATGACAATGATGATGGTGATGGCGATGGCGGTGGTGGTAGCGATACTGGTGGCAATGGCGATGCCGATGATGATGAAGGTGGCCTTAAAAAATGTCTTAAAATCTAGTAATAGCTCAACATCTACTTGTGTCTTTTTTCTTCCCGTTTACACCCTTAAATATCAATGCTGTCTGCCCCCCCCCCGCCATCATGCTCAGAGTGATGAAGGGTGATAGAGAGAGAGAGGTGGGGGGGGGTCGAGGATGGACAGAAAGGAGGAGGGGAAGATGGAGAAGGAGAAGAAAGAGATAAAATAAAGTGCTATGTGTGCTTTACTGCTTCACACACACACACACACACACACACACACACAGGTGGCAAAGGAAGGAGAATGTAATTAATAATCACAGTGGGAAGTGATTCACAGCTAAGTGCAGCATTTCCTCCCCAGACTCTGCATGAGAATGTGGTTGTGTGTATGTGTGTGTGTGTGCGTGGCTGTGTGCCTTAGTGCAACCATGCACGCATGCATTTGTCGGTGCATGTGTTGCGTAGCTGTGTTTGCAGGCTGTTTTTCCAGTTAACACGCGCCGGTCACCTTGTCTTCAACTCGCTAACTGGTCCCACGTTGTTACTGGAGAAGCAGGGAAACCAATTACTGGTAGCTTATTAAAAATAATCCCCCGGGGGCCGGAGTGTAATTTGGTATCCTGCAAAATAAGTTTACTTGGGCCGGTGGTAGATCCTCTTGTCAGATCTGCCCAAAGTATCAACAGCTTTTTGACCCGGAAACCAGAGGAGGATCTAAAATCCCAACAAATGGAAATAATCAAGACACCAACAGGGAATCCAAAAACGAGGACACTACTAAATGTTTTAGACACCGGAGATGGAGGCACTCAGTTTTATATCTAGTAATAACTGCTGAAGTAAAAAACAATTTCGGTGACATATTCAGTCTGACGCACAAGGCTGCCGCCGCCGCCGCCACCGCCCGGTGCATCGGACTGTTTTTGTATATTCTGCCGCCGTCCTCGCCAAAGATGCAGACACAGAACCAAGCGACAGCCGTGACAGCTAGGTGCTAATTGGCGTTTTTATTCCTGCCACTGAGCAAAATGTTATTAATTATATGGATATATATATATATATATATATATATATATATAAGAGTATATTGACTCTGAGAATCAAGCAGTGATATAACTTTAAATGCTTGTCTTTCTTGTTGGTGGTGGATTGTGGGAAATGCTGTATTTTTTTAACCGTCTCTTGTGATCTGATTTAGCCTTAGAAGACGCGTTACAGAAGTGGTCGACGGTGTCGTCTCAGCATGTCTTTTAGACCGACGTGGTGATGTGGGTCTCCTGATCTGGGTCCTGTGGTCCGGCTCCTGATCTGGACTGGGCACGGGGGCACAGAGTTTTTAAAGATCATCGGTTGTGACTTTTAGCTCTTTACAACCTTTGCTGTCGCTTTTCTTGACTTTAGGAAGACTTGGACGTTAATGCAGACCCTTGGCCGGGACATGGACGAGCTTATCTGTCGACATCCTTGGAGATCATGAACAAAAATGGAAAATTATACCTGCAGACATCCTGGTTTATGGTCCCTGATGCAGTTAAAAGTACAAGTTTGACTAATACTAGGCCATTTTCATCTTTAAGAAATGTTCATTTTGGAAAATGCTATTGATTTAGTTTTTGTCTTTAACAAAAATGTTGGAGTTTTAGTCAAATTCTAGTCATTTGTTAGTTTTATTAAACTCAAACTAAAGACATTTTTCTCTCATTTTCAACAGTGACATTTAAGATTTTTATGTCTTTAAAACTTTTTGAGGCCACAGCAGTCTCCATCTTTGTTTCCACTTAGCATGGTTACAGGTGTCTCTCACTCTGCTCTGCAGTCATACAGACTGATGCTCTCTCTCACCCCCCCACACTAAATCCTCCCCACTGCCCACCTCTACTCCACCTTCACCTAGAGGGTCCACCACATTAAGTGCCCCCACCCAAACAGCAGGGAGTGGAAGCCGATTATCAGCTCCACCTACAGCGAGTCCACGCTACTGATTCACTGTCCCCGTACGACACGTGTTGTGGCGGTCATGGAGCGCGCTCCATACAAATTTTAGTTCTCTGCGAACATTTACTTATACAGACGTTGACAACTGAACGGCTCCATTTTTTTTAGGAGCAAATGTTTCCTTCTCTGATCTAGAAAAGCTTCACTGGATCCTAAAGTCTATTGTATTTACATCGACTGTGACACAAACCAGGAAGATGAGAAACAGAGTTAGAAACAAGAAGATGTTCACATAAAAGAGGAAGAACCAATGAAGCTGAGGAGTCTGTTTCATTTTCCTCCGCAGGCTGAGGTTTTACTGGGGAGTGAATGTAGAGAGTCTGACCCTCCCCTAAACCTGAGCGCCGGGTGAAAACAGTTTCACTTATCTGGAGCTGCAGTGTCTGGCTCTGCACATGCGGGTTGTTGAATAAGGCTATGCATTCAAACTTGCACTAAGAATGTAAAACATTTCATCATAGTTTTCATTTTCATTTTTATTTAGTTTTAATTTTGTTTTAATTGTGACAAAAAGGCTGTGAACTAACCCTGGGCTGCTCTGGAGTTTTGCCACTGCTGGGAAAAAGTAGATCCAAGAAAATGAAAACAGCCTTGGAGGGAGCAGACAATGCGTCTGGAGTCGGCAGCATTTAGATTTAAAGTCGTCCCAGCACCAAGGTCAGCTGACCATGCAGCACTGGACCTTAACTCTGATCGATCACTAGAAAATAAAAGCTATAGGCCTCGCGGGCACCACGTTGTTTTCAGATCCGCCCCTAACGACTGTCTCTTTGGGAAGAGTCGCTGGCAGGAAGTGGACGAGCAGGAACGAGCTTGACCTGCAGCGTACGGATGTTGGGCTGCTGGACTATGAGCCCTCTGATCTAAAGGTGTGTGTGTGTGTGTGTGTGTGTGTGGTGCATCACTTTAGGCGACAGCGTCTTTTTAAAGCGAGATGAAAACAAAACTCTCAACAAGTGGGTTAGAAGTCGTGTGGTCCAGACAATCGAAGGTGAAAGCTGCTTCATTATCTTTTTTTATCAGTTTTTCTTATTCTACTTGCAACTTGCCCTTTGAAGAGAGACTAATTTTTGCAAATGCATTTTTTTTATTCCTCTTTTTGTGTTCTGACCCTGGATGTTTGAAGAAAAAATAAACAAATAAACAAACAAACAAATGAATAAATACGTGGTTCTGAAAACAGCAGAGTGTTAGAATTACACCCCGTTGTAAAGTTTCTGCAAAACTTTCAGACCATCACTTAAAAAACTAAAAAGCAGGACTTTGCACTTTTTTATGACCATGCCCATCGAGTGGAGGCGGTGTGTGTGTGTGTGTGTGTGTGTGTGTGTGTGTGTATGTGTGTAAGGGAGAGAAAGAGAGAGAGAGAGAGAGAGAGAGAGAGAGGGAGAAGGGAAACCATGAAGATGAGAGAGATGATTTGTATGTTGTAGTTACAACAAGTGCACATTCATGTCAAGGATGTGGTGGTATGTGTGTGTGTGTATGTGTGTGTGTGTGTGTGTGTGTGTGTGTGTGTTTCGTGTATGTCCGTGTTAGAGAGAGAGAGACTTTTGCATGGCTGCTGCTGAAGTGTATCACCTTATATCTCCGGAGGCAGACTGTCTGAGCAGTGTATATCTCGGTATATACAGTCTAAGCCACACACACCTACACACACATACACAGAGTCACGTCCAGCTGAGACATGGAGGCAGCCTGACGCTAAAATAGAGCCTGGGCCTGACAGACAGCAGTAGCGAGTTAGGACGGCTTATTGCCTCTGGACGGGCTATAAGGGGTGAGATCCTCCGGGGGTTTCACGGGTGAGGGGACCACCGGCCACGGGCCCCGCTTGGCACGGGCCGCCGTTTTCAGGCCGTCCATTTTGCATTCAAGGTTGAGTTACATTATCTGCTGTAAACAATCTCAACTGCCACGGTAAATCTCAACTTAATCTCAAACAAAACATCGGAAAAGCGGAGGTAGGGGAGTGTTGTGTCACTTTGGGTAAAGCGTTTGAAACCACAAACAAGCACCAGTCCTTCTCTATCTCTGATCAACTGAGCAGTTCTTTCTGTTCAGTTGATTCAATCCAGTCATGTCTACGAGGCTAAAACTGCCCCCAGTGCTGCCTCTGTACTATGATCCATACTACATCCTGCAAATAAACTATTATCGCCTAAAAGGACACACAGCTGGCTGGCGACAGCTTCCTCACTGGGGGGGGGGGCTTTTCTATGGGCTCATGACCCTCAGAAACCACTTGATGAAGTAGCTCGTGAGAGCTTCACACGGGTTCCTTCCTCTATATCAGGCTGAGTTTAACATGAATTTTCTGAAGTCTCCCGAGAAAACGTGAGCGAACCTGTTGGAGGTCGTACAGAATGATGCTACCTGGGTTCCCGCTGGAACCGAGGGACGAGGGGACGGTACTCCTGTCCTGGAGTCTTTTCCTCCAGTGGTTTATGTGCGATTGGAAGATTTTACCATAATTTTCTATACAACCTGTTAATGGATTTTCTTTCAACTGTATGTTTATCTGGTTTTGCCGTTAATTCTATGATACCTGACACAAATTTTACACTTTTAAGATACGCCCCCGAACCAAAACACCCCATTGATTAGGACCAGCGAGGGTTTATATTTTTAAATTAATAATTAAAGGTGTAAATTTGTGAAGGTGCAACGTCAATAAAATGTGGACAAGCAAGCAAAACTCAGTTAAAGCACCACCGAACGAAAGGGCTGGGGTCGTTGTACGAGTCAGCTGCAATGTTTATGTATCATATGTTACTACGGGGAAGTGGAACGGGGGGGGGTGATAATGCTCAGCAAAAAGTCTTCCCCAGATAAATAAAGATCATTATGTGCATCCCCTGATACCTGGCGAAGAGAAGGAAATTACAAAAATAAAACAAATTACAGCTTCTTCAGCATTCGCCTCACACACACACACACACACACACACACACACACACACACACACACACACACACACACACACTGTCTCTCCATCGCCTGCCCTCTCAGCTAATCTTCTCCGCTCTAATACACGTGGGGTCATAAAATCTGATTTGCTTCCACTCCTCTACTGAGAGCCACTAATTCCCAATTTTGCTCTTCCTGTCCATGCCAGCGTTCCTCTCCATTAATTGAGATTCTCAAACACACATGCAAACATACAGACACACACGCACACACACACACAACCTCCTTATTTTTTTGCATCATCAAGTGTTGGTCTGTTGCGGCAGACCAGACTCGTGCTGTCGTTATCAGAGGACTGAGAATGGTGAGTGTGTGGTGCAGAAGTACAATAAGGGAAGGGGGGGCAGGCGGGACTCCAGACACACAGACCGGCAGAGGGGGAGCATTAATTTAAGACAAAGTGAATTGGATCATAGAGGGATTAGCGGTAGGTGGTGGTGGTGGTGTTGGTGGTGGTGGTGGGGGGGGTTAACATGAAATGGGAGGAAGCAAGTAGGGAAGCAACCAGGGGAGATTTCCAATGATTAAAGTCCCATTTCAGCTCCTTGGCTCCTTCTTTCCCTCTTTAATGTCACATCATCATATTAAGACACACACACACAGAAAACTTAGCACTCTCAAACTTAATTTAGGGAAATCCCTCTCCAACTATGACAAGGTATCATTGGGGTTTCTTTACTCTGGTGCTGTTTCAGATACATTGTTCTATAAAGTACAGTCAGTCATTTCTGGTTTATATCTTTATTTACCATTCTTAAAACTAAGTTCACATTGTAAGAATCTATGCTACAAGACGCTCTATACCCTCAAGTACCTGTTTATACCTTCGAATAACAGTAATTATCAATGTAAACAAAGCTGTTGAGTGTTTGCAACATATAAGATGTTCAGTCAGTTTCTTCCTGTAAAGTTGGCGAACGAGTTTCCAAATCTTACCAGATGACACACCTGTCATTTAGTCTTCAACAGAAACCTTTGTAGGACGCTGAAGAGGAACCCAAGACCCCAGCAAAGGAGCGTTTTTACTGGGTTTGCTGCAGCAGTGATGTAGAGGTGACTGCTGTGCATCGGCTGGGGGGGATGGCAGGTGCAAGCAGGTGCTCACCTTTGACTCAGCCCAGCCACACCCATCAGCGTGGCCCGAAGAAACACCTGAGGCCTTTGACCGGAGAGTTCGGCAGAACAAAGCTTTTCAGGCTGGTGTCGAGTTTCTCTTTGATGCCGACGGAAGCTGCTCTGTTTGGCAGCTTTCACTCAGTGGTGATGGAGACTGACACCTGAAGATTCCCGCATCCTCGTGCTGGATTTATGCTTCGTATCAAACTTACGCCGTAGCCACCGCAAGTGTCCTACACAGTCATGAGCAGTTACACCACCAAACCACTAGTTGGCGACGGCGTTTATATGCCACTGTGTTGACTTTCTTTTCACTGCTGTTTTCCACCAGTTTGTCAGCATCACTTTGAAACGATGCCGACTGAAACCGGATCTTGATGGATTCTGATCCTCACAGATGTTGAACAGCAGTTTTTGTTTTCCTCAATTTACTGCTAAAGGCTTGAATGCCTCGTAACTGCATTATCACTTTATAACGCTGTGCATTTAGTTGCGTTTCCAAGAAAACGTGGGATGGATCAGACAGAGCATACAGACAGATGTTGGTCATTGTTGGGATCCGGGCCAAGATCCTAAGTTGGGTGTTCGATATGCAAAAATCTTTTCAGCGGAGTATTCCTTTAATGAATCACTATATACCAACTATCATACATCCATCTGTCATTCCAGACACAAATCTTTTAATATAAGCATGATATTGTCTTTCTAGGTGCCACGGCTCAAACATAAGGACGTATTTGCCCGTTTTATGGTGGGATGTTCAAAAGGCCGAAAAGGTTGAGCAGCATCGTGTCACATCACTCATTTTATTTATATGAATATATACTATTCTATCTTCCTCCCTTGTTCTGTATACATCTCTCCTTCTTTACCTTTTTTCGGACATCACGTGAAATAACCGAGTCAACGCAGAAACGTCTGCTCCAAGGACAGACGAAGACTGGACCAGTCAGAGCATGAGGACCTAATTATAGCACATGGTCTGGGCTTTGAGCTCATGTGCAAGACGATGATCCTTATTTGTAGCGGGGGGGTCCCACTGGGAGATAAGGCCATAATGATAATAACAAAGCTTTATTTACACAACACACCGGTCTTTCCCTTTATCGTCCTACAAATGCAGTTTTTGTTCTCATATAATTGTGACTTGCACTGTAATTGTCGCTGTTCCCATGATGTAATTGTAAGTTGTTGAGACTTAGCCGGTTGGTCGACTCTAGCAGGTATTGTGGTACCTGCCATTTCATTTCAACATCAACAGTTGTTGGATTTGTATGGATTGATGTTTACTCCTATGCACCATAATTAAGTTTAGCGACTCACTGCTGTTTTGTTGCTTTGCAGATTTGCTCCTTCTTGGGAATTGGTCTCTGTTCATCCTCCCATTTCAGTTACAGATGTACAGGAGCTAGTCATGTGATGGGGGGTATTGAGTTCAACCCATCCAGGAATACATGGTAAAAACTGTGATCCCATGTGGTGTTCATTGACAATGAATCTATATTTACTATGACAAAAAGCAAAAGAGAGGAGCATGTTTTTCAGATTAATTCTTATTAGGAGGAAATAGGATGGTAACGCAAAGACATGTCTTTTTTTTGTATTATTTTAAATAAGGAAAGAAAGAAATAAAAAGAAAAAACAGAATCAGTGGATTCTGATCATCACTTCAGATGATTGATGCGGCATGTTACAATACAATAATACAATATAAGTTAGACAGAATAATATGTGAATTGTGTCACCTAGTCACACTTATCAATACACATGAGGAAATGTTTGAAACGTTGGTGGATGATGTTGATGTTCTGACGTGACGTGGCTACAATTCGCAAATGTGACACAAAAAAAACCTTCTCTGATTTCTCGGTGAAAATGATGAATATGCCGCTGCAGTTGTGACCGATGGGTTTCTCAGTCACATATAAGGTAAAGGCAACTTTGCAAATGTGACCAGATGAGAGGGCAGAAACATCTCAGCTGGAAAACAACATTGCGATGCCAAACAGATCCTTAAACTAAGCAAAAATTACTTTTGTATTTTTTAGCCAAAAGTCTCGACGAATGTTAAGTGCTTGGTCTCCACCCTCTGATGTGACCCACAGCAGCGTCTCCTGAAATAGCACCAACACGGTGGCAGACACACCGGACTGTTGTCGTCATGGTAATGTGATGTTGATGTTTTTTCTGGAGGATTCTCTGTCTACACTAAGATTTTGGTCCATGTAGGTTCAGTGGTGCAGATTATAAAAGGGCCGGCTGGGGTGAAATATAAATCGGAGGGAGGGAGACATCGAATTAAATTTACTCTTAGCCAGTCGCCTCACTGGTCCTATTGCTGTGGTTCGGCTGAACCTTTCACAGTCATCCATGATGACAATAGTTCAACTAATGAAAGAGGCCTTGCCAGGAAACTGTACTGTCGTCCGGATGATGCCGAGCAGCACAATCTGAACACACAGTGCCTCAGATCCATGGCCAGAGTCAGTGGTTGTGGGATTTTATTAAACTTGTACAATGAGGATAGAAATGAATACTAAAAAATGTTGATAAGCCTGTTTTATACAACAAATTCAGTTTTATTTCATGTCATAAATGGTCACGTTTTGCCCTAAAATGTAACACAGCAAAATCTGCCCCATTATTCTGCTGTAATCTGATGTCAGAGTCATAACAGGCCAGTCTGAGTGGTGTCGCACTGGGCTACGCTGTTGCAGCCTGGTGCCATTTGTGTGTGATTTAACAGATGTAAACACAGCGAACATCTGGCGTGGCACTTCTGGAATCAGAGGCCGCAGATATGTCGACATATGTGGAGACCACCCTTCCCCTCCTGCCTTCAGATGGCTGCAGGGATTTAATGAACTGAAAGAGAGTCTCTTCATACCGAATACATCGGCCGTGAACACCAAAAGATACATGCAAACAGATTTACTGCTGCTCTTGCTTTAAATGCGATAAATTTTCTTTTTTTTCAGGCCCGTTTGAATGCCTCCACTGGCTGGGGGAGTGTTTAGTTAACAGTTACATTTGAGGCGCTGCTGCATGTACTCAGTTTGTTGACAAAATCACTGAAGTGGCAGCAGACTGGCGATGCGCTGAAAAACAGATGTGTTTTTGAGGCGTCTGTTCTCAGGGCGAAGCCGGAGAGACACGTTCTCTGCCGAAACACCGGCAGCTTGCTTCGCTCTGCCTCGTTTGGATGAACCCCCCCCGTGAGCCTGAGTTCCCCTCCCACCTGTGCACAATGCGCTTGGCACCAGAATGATGCACAGATGCGCAAAGCGAATTTCAAGGTCTGGAAATTGCCAAACTGCCGGAGCGGTGCTCGAGCCGGCTGACACGCTGCCGTGAAAACAGGGCCCTGGTCTTTCTATCAGTATCCTCGTTCCCTGTCCCACCTCAGCCTCCAGAAATTCGTTCTTTTTTTTCCTAAATGACTTGTTTCACTGTTTTCTTCTCTGACACACAGCACAGCTGTTATCCTACGAGCAGATTGATAAAGCTTTTTTTTTTTTACCCCCGTTGTCGGGTGGAACTGAGAACGGTCTTCCGGTGAGTTTCGTTCTTCAGGCAGAGCTGGCGGCTTGCGGCGAACTAACGGCGAGGGAAGCCGATAGCCCGTATAGTGGTGGCCGATTTGTCTGAACGGTTAGAGGAAAGCGTGCCATTTGGGAAGGCGTGGAAACACAGTGGCAGTGGGCACTTGCCACCAAAGATGTGCAAAATAAATTGAAAAGTGGTGTCCCAGGGATCGCCACTCTGGCCTCCTAGTGCTGTTCATTTTTCAGTGGTTCTTCTCCCGTCGTTACCATCGCCTGCACTCTCAGCGCCGTCTCCATCAGAGTGGCGCTGCTTCTGCCTCCCTCCTTCTTCCTTTCCATGGTGCCATTGCTACCGCTCCTGCCGCCAGTGGTACGTTCGACACTTCTCCACTGGAGGAACTGGGGCAGGCAGCTCCTTAATTAGTTCATTAATTTTAATCTGATCCAATTAATTACATTTTCTCAAGCTCTCCCCACTCTCCGTTCTAGTGGCTTGGAAGTTCCCTCGGACGGCGAGTGCCACTGTGGGAGACCTTGCCTGTCCTCTAGTGCTCTGCAAGAAAAAAAAAGTGAAAGAAAATCTCTGCCACCCCTCCCCTCCTGAATCAATTATTTTTCTCCCCTGGCCAAACAAAGACCCCCCTCTCCCTTGTTATTCTGTAATTATTCAGGCTGATGCTCTGTTCAATTTTGTGCCTTGACAGCACTTAAGTAGCTCCAATCATGGCTTGCGAGTTTAACCCCTCTCAACCCCTGGCGGCTGCCACCAGCAGCCAGGCGAGTCCGTGTTGCTTCGTGGCCCAGCCTTTCGTCAGACCACACGGGGAGGGGGGGGGGGCAGCGGGAGGAGTAGGGGGTGGGCAGGGTAGGGACTCTGCTGCGTGGGCAAAAATAATTTAAGACAATCAGCGGAAGATGGCTTGAAATTTTGTTGCTTGGACGCACACCGCACTGTCACACCACTAAATTGCTGACTTATTCGCTGTCATTTTCTAATCAGCCGCGAATTTATTGGTTTTACGAGGTAATTATTGGGCCTGACAGTTTTTTGGGGTTTTTTTGCATTCGTTGGCCGAACCTCTCGGTGAACGCTTTGAGCATAATGATACCGCTACAATGTACTTTGGGCTACTAGTCTGTGACAGGGGGCTCGGGTAGTGTTAAGTGGGTTTGTGTGTGTGAGGAGGACCACTAATACAAAAACTCGCCTTTAGTGCTGTGAGGTGGGTCCTAATGGAATCTGGGTCAGACCACGCCATCTAGACTCGAGGCCGCCAGATTGTGACATGAGTGGCCGGCGAGTTACACCGTAGCACGGTGATGGAAAGAGATGAAGAGGCGGCGGAGACTCGGCAGCAGCTTGCGCCGTCTTCCTCTGCCGCTCTTTTGTTCTGATAGAGCAGCTCCACAAGCTTTTCTTCGCCATTGGCCCATAAACGATCCTTTTCCATTTTGCCTCACTTGTTTTGGTTTGTGTGTGTTGGCATTTTTATTCCTTATCACCACTGAAAAATGGGCTATTGAAAAGTCACACTGGCCGGTTATTCTTATGTCATTTCACATCACATTCTGATTGGTTGGGTGCTAGTCGTGGGTCATATCACGGGAATCTGGAACCACTGGTGGACGTGTCTCACTGTGGAATCCAGGACCAACGTTCACGACCAATGACCGAAGATTTCACCACATGAAATCCTGAGTCTCAACTTTTATCTCAGTCGGCCCAAAACTGCAAAGTGCAAAGGAGCCCTTAGAGAATCACTGAGGCAAACAAGGACTTGGCAGTTTAAAAAAAAAAGAAATCCCCAGGCGAACGGCTGCTATGTAATGGTTGCAGGTTGGACCCACAGGAGTGTTGTGTTAACCAGGAAAATGCCTCGGGACATTTTGCACCCCCCCCCCCCAACCCTGGTGGAGAGAGGCACTGCTGGGCTCCACCGGCACCGATGGCGCTGCCTAAGTTGTCCCGTGAAAGAACCTGAGTGTGGTGTTGGCGGGTCGGGCACCGTGAAGACATTTGGCGTCTAAGCCTTTTGTTGGCAGGGGGAAGTACACACGTGTCTTCTGCCTTCATCAGTGTCCTCATCCATCAGTTTATTCATTTTGATGTGTCACTTACTTGTCCTATACACTGATTTATAAATGTAAACGTATATTTTTATATGTTTGTGAATCCAGTGTCATTTTATGCAGGAGTAAAACCTGAAACCAATCAGTCATAATGTGACTGTCTTGACATGTAGCGACGAACCTTCACAGTTCCACTTTACAGACAATCGTACAAGGTTATTTAGTTGTAGAAATGGTGAACAAAGACACAAGTTGGAGACTTTCTGAGCTTTTGAATGCGACAGGAATGATTTCTGCAAAACCCTCTGAAGATGAATGACAAAAATGTGTCTCCAAAAAAAAAAAGAAAAAAAAATCCAGTATTTGGGATAGTTGCTTTCAGGGCTTAAAAGGATGTCATTCAAATATAAACGGTGTTGATTTGCATGTAGATGGAGGGCCATGTATCTCAGTGCTCACCGCCGCCGGATTGCTCTGCTGGACTCCATACTTCGCTTCGTAATGTTGCTGGCGTCCCCCAGCTGAAGGCCGTGCCACCAGAATAAAGAGCGCGAAAATCCCCCTGCCCTTTTCTGCAGCGCTGCACGGGAAAAGATGCCTTACACGTGGAAAAAAAAAAACAATGAAGGTAGCACCCGGACAAACAAACAAACAAACAAACGCACTCTATGCCTGCTGATTGCTCGGTAATTGGGATCCATGTACCAATCACGTAAGCGCCACCTGCTCCAGTGGAGCTGCAAACTCTCCGCCGCTGCTGGCGTTGGGCGTCGGGCGGTTGCTCCTGTAGACGCCCCCCCTGCTCCAGTGTTATTGATTCAGATGTGGTCGTGACAAACGAGGCTGCTGGAGATGAATACAGATGGCGGCGCGGTAAAACGCGCGGCGGTTCACTGCACGTTTCAAGGTGGCGAGGACGCCGCTCCGGTCCGGCACCCAATCCCCTTCTGTCTCCTCAGGCCGATACAGACACAGACCGAGGTTTACGGGGTTGGCCTCCGACCCCTTTCTGTCGCCGGCCCCTCACAAAAGGCCCCAGACCCCCGGTTTTGCCGCTTTTCCCAACAACCTTGTGGTTCTACATCCACCCTCCCAGCAGGGCTCCACATACACACAGGCTGCGCCAGCATGGTGGCACTACAGCAGCAGAGAAGATTATAGCTGCAGTGATTAATCAGTTAATTGGTCCTTCAATAGAAAATTAATCAGCAACTATTTATCCATTTAATCGATGATTTGTTTTAATGATTTCTGACGCAAAGGCACCGAACGCTCGATGGTTCCTGCTTCTCAAATATGAGGGATTGATTTTTTTTAATTTGATTTTCATCGTGTGTCATGAACCAAACATTGTTGAATATGTCACCTTGGGCTCAGAGACATTGTGACAGGCATTTTACTTTGTTTTTATTCTATCTCATGACCTTTTATAGACTCTTACTTACTGAGAAAAAAGCTGACACAGCATCGTGCTGGAGGAACCACCTGGACACTGCGATGACCCGTGATTGGTCGGTGAGGACTGCAGGTGCTCTCTTCTTCCTGATGCCACTGGAGGTTTTTGAAAGTGAAGACAACATAACGTTTCAGCACTGAGTTTGCTGAGTTACCAAAAGCATCAAAAACATGACGTGATCAAACTTATTCTTCAAAACATTTTTCTTCTGAACAGTTTTATTTTCTGAAGTTGGCCACACAAGGCAATTTCTCTGAGGTGCAGATTTGACCTGTCAACAGGTGAATCGTGACACTTTACAATACATCAGTTCCTTTGCCTGTCGGCAACATTGGGTCTGCTGTGCCCGGTCTGGATCAGAACCGTTCCCTGCTGCCCCAGTGACAACATGCCCCTGAACGATACCAGGTACTTAGTGGGAATTAGAGGCATCAGGAAAAGCCGGGGTCATTATTCCGCCACATAAGTTTTATGAAGCGAGTGAGTAAACTACCCCTTATGTAACACAGTGCAACTAAACATGGCTGAACAGTGGCACTAAATTACTGAGACAAGCAAGCGCTCACTCCACATGGGCCAGCATTGTCGAAGACCTGGCAGCAAATTACCCGGCGACGGAGGGAGGAAATGAGCTTATCTGTTTGAATTGTAGTGGCCTATTTGAGATAGGAGCAAAAAAAAAGAAGGAGCAGTGTAACTGAGAAATGACAAAAGCTGCATGTGTGTTTTTAGATTTCCAAGCGAGCAGCGTTTTAGCAGAAAGAATTCCCGTTAAAAAGAAGGCAAAATCGGCCGAGCACGTCATCCACAAATTATGGTTTAACACACCTGTGATGTGTCTTAAACGGTGGATCTTGGCGTCTCCGAACCTTAGTCGTCACCTGCTCTGATCCCAGGACCTCAACCGCACCTGGCATCAGCACGGGACCTGTCTCCGGGTTTCCCGTCTCAACGTGGACCAGGATGTAGCGAGGCAGGTTCAGACCTGAGCCGGTGCACATGCCAGACCATGACCGTGTCCGAGGCTAACATGCATATTGAGATCCGACCACATTGGTAGAATCAGGAAAACAGGAACTGGGTGTAAATGCAAAGGCCCAGATATTCCAGATAATGTGTGGGGATGCGGATCGACCAGGTGGAAACGGGGGCCCTGAGACAACCAGGGTATCAGTAAAATCCGGTCCAGTCTCTGGGGACAGAGGGGCCTAATCTGTCGACCATATTTAAACCGCATATTAAGCCTTTCTTCATTTTGTCCGGCTGTGTAGGTGTGTGTGTGTTTATAATACACTGTTTGATACTGTAACTGTAAAGGGAATTACCTTGGAAACCTCAAGAATTGGGTTTATTGGCCGAATGTGATCATCGGCTGCCGTCACAAGCCACTCATGGTCGGTCTGCAATTCCACCCTGCTCTCGGCCAGCTGAGGGCAATTCTTCCTGTGCGTGGCCATCTGGGGTGGTACAGATGAGGCAATATCTGTGGATAAATTAAAAAAAGAAAAATAAGAAAAAAGACACAGCAAAGTCAGAGTTTCAAACGTTTGCAGTGCATTAACCTGCACCTGTGTGGTTGGACCTTGATATGGACTAACACGATTCGGCTCATCGAGCATCGGACGCTGGACATTGTAAAGCATCTCACGACGCCCTCTTTTGAAACACAAATCCAGTATTACTTCCTTCTATGTCAACACGTTGTCATAGATGCTCTTGGAGAAAACAGACGTTCAGCACTAAAAGGAGATTTGAAACATTTCACTGTGCGGCAGTGAGACAACCCTCATGCATGACATTCAACACAACGAGAGCTGAATACGGACATTTACATTTTATATTCATTTATGGTGTTTCACTGGAGCTTAGGATAAGATTACAGTAAAAGGTGTAAACAATCATGACTAATTACTAGTGCACCCACTATAAATGAGTGCCGCGTATAAGAATGCAAATACTAATATGTGACTGAGGAACGAACAGAGTGTTTTTGTGATAAAAACAGACAAGTGTCAGTCAGAAAAAAATGAAATGAACTTAGCACCGAACTGTGGGGAGCAAAGTGCATAATAACACCCAGGGGACAAAAAAAGTAAGGGATTGCCTGTGCTCTTATCACCCGAGTCCATGTGGGCAGGAAGCAAACACACACAAAAAAAGACAAAAAAAACCTCGGCTCTCAATAAAGCAGACAAATCCAAACTGTCTCCGCAGATACAGAAACAGCCCGTGTGTTAAAACAAAATGCCAAACTGAGGAACTGCCGCTCTTAGAAACCGGTTTGCTTTTTATTAGCGTCTCCGCACGCTTCTTCTCTCTGAGTGGGACGGGAAAAGATCCATTCATCCGAATCGAGCAACCGCTGAGATGTGCAGCATGCGGCGAAAAAGTGTAGAAACTGACACCATTTAGTTCTCTAACTTTAAATAAAATAAAAAAACATTCAACTACGTGTCATGTCGGGGGAAAATGGGTTTCATTTAACCTCATCCATCCAGCGAAACCCACATCGCGAGACGGTGAGCGCAGGAGCCAGAAAGTTTTGAGGGTGGAAGCGGAGACTGCAAATGGCGGATCGACAGGAGGCGGCTGTAGACCGCAGGTTTTTTCGGGGTTTTTGGACTTTCGTCCGCCGACATTCCCATTCACGGACCCTCCTGCGACTCGGCCGAGTGACTCCGGCTCAACAGGCACTTGAGGATTGTGGACGAGTGGCACGGCGCCGGGAGTCTGTTGTGGGCCGGGGGAGCCTCACGTGGACGCTCGCACTAAAGAGCCCCCCTTTGCTCGGTTCCCCCCCTTCACCGGCCGTGGAGTTTCTGCGATGACCGGCGCCCCTCGCTCACTCTCCCCAGACGCTGATTTCCCAGGTCCGGTGATGTACGCTGATGTGCATGGCCAATAGCAGCCGGGCCCCCTGTCCCCTCCCAGACCTGCTCTGTGTTTCCTTGTTATTTTTTCCCTCCTAGGGAACGCCGGCAGACTTCGGGACGGGGAACCTTGACTCGGCCCCCAGAGCTCCTGCCCTTGCGCTTCCATCACTTTCCATTTCCCCGTTTTATTCAATCGGCGTGACAACCCCCGCCAGTCAATCAGCTCCTCTCCTCGCCGGGTGACAAATAATGAAAACGTCAGACTCCGGGTAACTGAGGGATTTCTGCCTTCCTTCTCAAACCATCGCTGTGACATTTTTAATGATATTCATGTAGTTATTGGGGGAAATTATTAAATAAACGCAGCAGGAGAGCGTGTGGGAGAAGGATTATGCATTTCAAATCGTCCTCCGCACGACGTAATAAGTGTATCCGACACCTTGAGGAGGAAACTGATTGCTTCTGTTCATGTGGGTAATATTTTCCATGTCGACCACATTGCAAGGAAATAATTACAAAAAAATACTATCTTCTTCGACACCCAATTGCTCCCTGCACATTATTCTTGTTGAGTAAGTGTTTGTGTGTGTGTGTGTGTGTGTGTGTGTGTGTGCGTGTGTGTGTGTATGTGTGTGTGTGTATGTGTGTGTGTGCGTGTTGGAGACCAAGTGACGAACATGTTTGTGACGTAGAGAAACGACAGAAGAGGGAGACACAGACAGACGTCGCTCGTCTCAGCTCGTCTGTCTGTGTTCTGGTCATTGGGTCGAAGGGTTCGACCCGGACTGAACGAGGGTCTGTTGCCCGGTTACAGAAACATTTTTCCATCGTTTTTTACCCCCTTCCCACGTCCATCACCGCCTTCACCCACATGTGGTTCTCGGTTCACCCGTCGACGCTGACGATTTTGTTGAAATTTGCTTTACTTCATCGTCCGGGTCAACGATGTACAAACAACCGAACTAAAATTAACGGCTAATATTTGCAAATTCAATCTTTTTTTTCGCTTTAAAAAAAATATTCCTTTTCTTCCAGCTTAATTAAAAACTAATATCTTTGGATACTGAAGCAGTTACCTCTTCCTTTGACACAAACTTTGCTCCCACAATTGTAAATGTATAATTGTCCATACAGCCTTGTTTATACACAGAGCAAGGTAGTTAAATCATTATCATTAAGTGAAACCGGACGCTCATTTGTTAAAATATATTCCTTTTGTTCTCCGAAATGTCTTTCACAGGCAAGGATGTGTACAGCGTGTTTTCCTATGCAGTGACATTGGGCCACAAAGAGATCAGTCCCCTGTAGCTACATTCAAATGGACGTATTTATAATTTATTTATGATTTTATTTAGAAGAGGACGATTCATTGTATTTAGCCAGCTGAAGTCTCTGAGTCGACAGACAGAAGGAGCAGTGGACATCAAGTGGACAAAAACTCATCAAGTATCTAACTGATAAATCGATATTAGGAAGGTTTTTAGGTTTATATAGAAGGCCTGTGTCTCCAGGACTGAAACCTAATATTAGGCCTAAAATAAGTACATTGAAGAAAATGTTCTAGATGAGACACGGAGGCAAACGGGCTCTGCCTGAGGTTCTTGAAGACAACTTCCACTTTCCTTCGACCAGCGCGTAGAAACAAAAAGAAAAACAAAAAGTTAAATGTATTATACGGGTCATGTGCCACTTTGGAAAAAGCCATAATAAAGTGCAATAATGTACAATACCATTACAGTTAATTTAGTATTTAGTTCTGCTTTACTGCGTCTCTTGTATTAAAGTCATCAATCATAAAGGGCTGGAGCTCCTTCTGAAGGTTAGCCGCATGTGCCGGGGCACCGTGGGACGCTTCCTGTCATTTCTCGTTAGCACCCTCCACCCTCAGCCCACCCCCCTCAGCCCACCCCCCTCAGCCCAGCCCCCCCAGCCCGCCCCCCCCAGCTTATGCTGCGTTTGAGTGCGGTTGTCCTTTTAAAAGGGAGAAATCGCCTGTGGGTTTGTAATCAGCTGGGAGTTAGGGGCCATGGCTCGGGGGCCGCCTCCTCAGCAACGTGGTCAATTTCGTTATTGATCAGAATTACTACAACTTTGCAGCTGGCGTCGAGCAAGAGGCAGGCGCACATGACGGTATCCACTGGCACAATTCGTTCATGCGAACCACTGTGGGTGAAGACAGGCTCCCTTCTTCACCGACGGAGAGATTTTGTTTCGCCGCTTGTTTTTCGTGACGGTCGCAACGAGTGCCGCCGGCCACAACACACTTCCATGACTGCGAACCGGTCACGAGCGCAAACCGCTCACAAGCGCGCACCGGAGAGCGAAGGAAACGCCCACCAATGGGGGGGTGGTCCCTCCGTCGCATCTACTCGACGGAAAAAAGGCGGAGATCTGCACGTGTCGTTGGGCGATGCTTAATTAGAGCGAGCCAGTTGGTTAATTGTTTGGCTGATACAGGTAGAAGAGGAGGAGGAGGTTGGGGAGGAGGGGGCACTTGATTCATGACAGAGAACCGCAAGTTTGAAGGGTGTCGACAGATAAGACTGCAAGGGTAATTAACAGAAAGGGAGAGGGACGGTGAGAGAAAGGAGGGAGACAGGAAATGGAGGGAGGGAGGGAGAGAGAAGTGCCGAGCAGAATAAATGTCATAAAACTGTCCTAGGATCCTATAATGAAGAAAGGGGGGGAAAAAGGAGAGCTGGTGTGGAAGGAAGGAGATAAAGAGGGGAAAGAGAATGAGAGTGCGAGCGTGAGCGAGGGCAATGATTAAGGGCATAATTCCGTTTTATTACACAATGGCGCTTCAGTTCAGGATGCCAACCGGGCAGGAGCTGCGCCGGATCCACGGACAATTAACTTTTACAGAAAAAAAACCAAAATACAAGCTTTGATTCTTCTCAAGGTCAACAGATGTTAAGTGGAACATCAACATTCCCTCGGCGACGGCGACGGGTTTGCCCGCACGTTCCTGTCAGGGGGTGGGGGTGTGGGGAGGGTGGGGGGGGGGTTGTGTTGGGGGCAGATGTAAAACAGGCCAACACATCCAACACTGGACTGTCAACTGGCCACAGCGGATGATTTAGGCCCCGGACATCTTTTTTATGGAAGTCCACTGATCCGGGTGTCGTGGTCACGAAACCAGTCTGAGACTTATTTTGTGACCTGGATCATTATCCGGTAGGAAGTCGCCGTTAGAATATGGTGAACTGTGGCTTTAAAGGAAGAACATGTTCAGTAACAACACTCAGACAGGATGTGGTGTTAGAACCATGATTGACTGGTAAGGGGCCAAGAAAACAACCCCCCACCACAACACCACCATCACCTGGACCGTTGACACCAGGCAAGTTGGGTCCATGGATTCGCGCTGTTGACTCCAGGTTCTGACCTGACATCTGCTGCCTCAGCAGAATCCAGATCCATCAGACCAGGCTACATTGTTCCAGTCCTCGACAATCCAGTTCTGGTGAACCACTGCAGCCTCAGGTCTCTGTAATTGTCTGACAGGAACAGAACCAGACCTGGTCTCCTGCTGTTGTAGCTCATCCACCTCCATGTCGGACGTGCTGTTCATCCCGAGGAGCTTTTCTGCTCCAATCAGTCTAGTCATTCTCCTCTGACCTCTGACCTCTGACCTCTTTCATCACCATGAACTGATGGTCATTGGATGTTTTTTAGTTTAGGCTCCGTTCTCAGTAAAAACTTCTGATGATCAGCAGGTTCAAAAACAGTCAAACTGTCTGAAACCAACAATCATGTCACGGTCAAAGGATTCTGATGTTGGACCCGGGCATTAACTGAAGCTCCTGACCTGGTCTGCTGCCACATGATTGGCTGATTGGATGATAACGGGACTATGCAGGTGAGCAGGTGTTCCTGATAAACAAAGAACATCCCTTAAAGACACCATGGGCTCTTCAACTAAAACGAAAAAAAGAAATGGAGTTACTCCAAGTGCAATCGGTGAACTAACTACAGTCACGTTTTTACTTGATAGAGACCTGATATATTATGATAAATAACGCTGTTTTTCCATTATTGCTACAAAGAGTATCAGGCTCTGCCTCATTATCTCTGATTGATGTTTCACTTCTGATGAACTTTTAGGAAAAAAATAACAACAATTAAAACAAATTGCAATTTTTTTTTTGTTTTACTAACAGTGACCTTCGGTCATGGCTCGACTCGAACCCAGAGGTTTGACTGGCCTGAACATGCGCCTGAGAAGCTGCTGCTGCTGCTCATTAAAGCCGAGCGCTGTGAGCGCTCCGCGGATCGCTGAGGACCACTCAGGTGAGCGGCATTCATTCCTTCGATCACCTCCCCTCCTCCCTCACCTGGACAGTCAGAGGAGAATGTGAGGAGAGACGTCTTTTGTTTAGCGAATGAATAGCGTCTCGCCGGGACGACGTTGATTTATTTACTTCGAAATCTTCTCCCTGAACCAGAGACTGACCTTCCCAAGGAGTCACAACACCGATAGGAGACGGAAGGAGGCAGAGAAGAAGTGGAAAACAAAAGCCTCAAGCAGAGGCCTTATCACACACACAAAAAAGCCTGCGCTTACAAAACAGCAGGTAGAGCCCGTTGGAAGAAGCCGCTTCCCTCTGCCGATGCACCTCTGCGTCCATGGCGGGGCGTGGCGGGGGGTGGGGGATGGGGGGGCATTGACCCCTCAGTTAACCAGGAGAGAGCCTCCATTGTCTCTGGGCTGCGTTTTTGATCTTTGGCCCAGACCTGCTTGGTTCATTGAGATCCAAGGGATTCAGGAGAATGGCATCTGACCCTGGGGGGGGGGGGGGGGGGCATTCCACAGCCAAGGTCAAGGGAGCAGCGCTGTGTGCAGACTTTTATCACTCTGTCTGCCTGTGAGTCTTTAGTCTCATCCCCCTGTAAAGTGCGAGCCTCAGACCGAGTGACCTCGTACCTTTTTGCTTCGACGCCTTGCTCTCACTATATGAGCATTCACATAACTTGGAGCCTTCCATTACCGGGGGCCTTCCCTTTATCACCTCCCCGTCTTTGTTTTCCCTTTTTCCTGGCTGTCTTGCTCCACGGGGGATGCAAGGCTTTGACCTAAAACCCTTCATTACCACAAGCACCCGCTCTCTTCCTCCCCTCTTTCAAAACCTCTCTCCTTTCATTATTTTCCAATGAGAATTCTGACTAATCTCTCTCTCCCTCTTCCTCCCTCACTCTCTTTTGTGGCATTTAATCAATCAGTCCCTCCTCTTTTCCCTCTTCTCATTCCTTTCCCACCACGGATCCCTCGACCCACCCCCCCCTGTGGGAGCCAATCATCTGTTTGGAGGTCTGAGAAAGCTTGGGATTCAGCAGCCAGGTCCCTTTGGCAAAATGGGCCAGGTTCTGGGTTTTCTGTGCTCAACAGGAGGGAAAAAAAGCTTCAGATAGAGACAGCTGGCCACAGGTGCCAGCAGCTAACACGGGAACAAATGGGTGCATGTAGTGTATTATGGCACTGGGACAAAGTGGTGGAAGAAAATAGTGAGAAACAAAAGGCTTTTCAGATTACAGGGAACCAGAGAGAGGAAATCTGTTTGCCACGGGCCAAAATGAAGTTATCAAAACTCTGTCTGAGTGTGGCCTCGTCTGCTCGTCGCTTGATATGATGTCGGGGTTTAGTGGATCTCGGTCTGCGTGTCGACAGCATTTAAGCGCATCCTTGTGCGACACGTGTCCCATGTGTATTAGCCGACGTGCCCGAATGAGGCCGGTAAATCCAGCACATGCCGGCGCCACCCGACCGAGGCCACCGGCGAAACACAACTGCTTAGCGACTGCTCTTTAAATGCTTCCAGCGCTTTGGATGGATGGCAGCGGGTTGGTGTAACTGGTTGACAGCATGAAGGGCACGTGTTCGAAACCGACCTGCCACGAGTCCCTTCTCAGAGGCTTCATGACACTGGCTGACCTGGTGATCAGTCAGTCTTTCTCACATCAGTCATTGAAAAAGAACCAAAGGTAAAGTACTGGATCCCTCCCTCCGGGGTTTTGATACATCATTTGGTAACTGACCGATGTCAAAAACCATGAAGAAAGGTTTCACGGAGTAGATATGCGGGTACCACCTTTAAATTAAATCTGAATACAAACAAGTGACCACGAAAAGTGACCAAGTTAGATCATTGGTAGATAATAACAACATATTTCTGACACAGGAAATAATGTAAGAGAACCTAGAATCTTTTTTAAATTCTTGACCCATAGAAACCTCCTCTGTGGTGGTAGACCTTGGATTTACTTTGGATCTCGACGTGAAACCCTCACAGATTGAGCCCTCTACAAATCTAACAGGTTTCATTGGGACTATTTCAATAAAGTAGTTACTGCTCGTTACTAACTGTCCTTCCTCTCTCTCCTCCTCTTCCTCATCTCTCTCCTCTTCCTCCTGTTGCTTTCTCCAGGTTTTTTCTGATGCTCCTGAGTCTGGATCAGAGTCTGGATCAGAGTTTGGATCCAGGACTGTAGAACCACCTATCGCCCCATGAGCCTGATCAACACCCACTGCTTTAATCCTTATGATTACTACTGTTACCATTTCATTTAGTCCTATTAGTAATATTATCAGCCCTGTTAGTAGAACTATAGTATAATGAGCTATTAGTCCCATTATTGCGCTATGCTCTCTCTAACCTCCTGCCCCCCCTCTTGTCTTTTGCTCTCAACCCATTGTGATCTGTAGAATTGTCAGTACTGACGTTACGGTCAAAAGAAGCTGGGCTGCAAAAACCAACCGTCCGAATGACCCTGTGTCAGTAATTGCCTTCGCCGAAGGTGTGAAACACGGATGCGGTGCGTGGGAGGGAATCGAGAAGAGGGAAAACTGTCTGTGAGAGTTGAGATGGAAACGGCAGAGAAGAAGCTGTCTGGTGGAGATTATGTCTGAGGGCAGGCCTGAGTGATGGGAAGTGATTCGGAGAAGGTGGCGGCGTGTAAAGCCCTCATCTCCAGGACTTAAATTTATTCTCGTCGGGTTCCCCCTCATTGAGCGCAGCATTACCGAGGAGTAATCTTTCCTTCTCGCGCACCGTTTGTGTTGCTTCGGAGCCCGGTACTCCCATTCCCCTCCCTCATTCCTGTCGTTTCCTTCTGCTTCTGCCCATTGTTTTCTTACGGCCACATTTTTGAGCCTATCGAGGACGCCGTCTATACCATCTCACTGACATGCTTTCATATGATAATGACCATCAGATATTATATCACAGAACCATATTGCCTTTTATGCAGGGAGCTCTAGGTTTGCTTTTTATAGGTGAAGAGTTATCAAGATCAGTTGACCCGACTCTCCAGTAGATAATCTACGTTTTTAGCGTCAGAGAAGAGCCAATTTAGCTCGATACAGAGGAGAGGCAGCGGGGCTTCAAACTACTTTGCATCTGAATCGGCTAAGTGCACTTGACTCCCGCGGATACATCGATATGCTGCAGCATTAAAACCAAAAATCTGTTTAATGTTCTGGGGAATCGGTGTTTGTGCAGGTATCCACCACGACGCAGAGGTGTAAGTCAAACATTTCACAAGCTATTTATTAGATACCTCATTTTATTTCCCTTCTTAACATCTGGCTGGTTACATTAGGTCAAGAGGCGGGGGCGGCGGGGGGGGGGGGGCTCGAGCTCTTTTAACCTTCCTTTTTTCCTGTTGGTGGATGAGCGCTGGTCCAGCTAGTGGCCGGTCAGCAAACCGGTTAGCTTGTTAGCTTAGCTCAGTTAAGCTTATTCAAAAAACATATGTGTACTTTCGGCTCCTGTCTTATTACTGTCTGTCTGCAAACCAGACATTGGAGGGGTTAGATAAAAGCAAATTTTAAAGGTATATACATATATATATATACATATATACTGTGTATATATATATATTGGATACTTATATATATGTACATACATACATGTATATATGATATGTATATATATATATATATATATATATATATATATATATATATATATATATATATATATATATACATAATGAAAGAAAGAGAGAAGAGGCTATTAATGTTAGTAGACATTGTGTTGTATTACTAGACAGTAAACAGACCGAAAACAGCTACACATGAAATAGAGAAAACAACACACATCAGCGTGGCACAATAAACGACGTGGAGCCTGGTGCACAATGACATCCGCTCGTCTGCTGTAGAAAATGAAGAGGGACAAATTTCTCCATGTTCAGCCTTCGCTGTGACGCCGTGCTGCAGGTGATCACTGCGGAAACTGTCCCTGCCATCGATTACCTCTCGCCGCCGTCAGCCGTGTGCTGTTATGTGCAAATTTCGAGGATGGGGGGGTCATTTAGTCACTGCTCAAACCACAGAGCTCCTCTTTTATTGGGTGTAAGCTTTTTCATCCACTCCTTCTCTACCCCCCTCTCCCTGAAACCTCACTGCAACTCCTGTCCTCGCCCTCGCGCCCCCCCCCCAAATCCTCCTATATCCCAGGCAGGTAAGTAGAACTCTGCTGTAGGCTTAATGAGCTGAGGAAAAGGCTCTGCTGGAGAAGACCAGCGTGATCACGCTACCTCTGTTCCCATTTAGGGCCAGGCTTCGCTTGGCAGGACACAGAGAGAGAGATGGAGAGAGAGGGAGGGAGAGAGAGGGAGAGAGAGGGGGAGAGGGGGGTGGAGATAATACAGCAAAAGAAAACAGAGAGGGAGTAATTTCAACGATGGTGGAGTAATACCATCCACCTGCTGCCTAGCTCATCTCTATCTTTTTCTCTCTCCCTTCATCACCCACAACTTCATCATAATTCATCCTCATCTCTCTCCCTGTCTCTCTCTCAGCAACCCCCCTACAATCACCGCGCCTCTGTTTTCTTATGTGGCTCTTCAGGATTGGACAAGCTTCATTACCCCCTCTTTGATGTAACCCCCCCCTCTCCACTTCTCCCAGCTTCGTTTCCAGCTCTCGGGTTCGTAGCACTAGATTCTAGCTCCCTGTGAGAGCTGGTGTTGTTCCTTCATGTTTCATCCCATTTGTTTCTGGCTGTGATTCGTATTTCTTTTGCAGTGACACACTGTCATCACTGCCACAGCAGTTCAGATTCATTGATTGGGTCAAGTTCAATCATGCCTCCATCTTATCTTCGCCGCTCGACTCGCTAAATAGCTGCATAGCTGGCTGAATGCTTGGAGGCCCAGTTGTTGGGATCAACTGGGCCAGTGGCTTCACTGATAACACATTTCAGCCATGCTAGCAGCTACATGAGGCTGGTCCTTGGAGATAACGTGCTGCATGAATGCTTGTACCATCTTGGTAAGAATATTAACATAACAACATTTGCTAATTAGCACTAAACATTTCTATGAAGACTAAACACAACTGGGGCTGATAATGACGTCAGTTTTGCTGGTATCATTAACTAAAGTGTTGGACAAATTCAGATTTTACACAAAGTGCCTGGGATCATTGGGATGCATCATCAACCAAACTGTACATAAATCTGAGCCAATCCGTCCTGTAGGTGTTGAGATATTTCACCAGGTAATAATTTGGCCTGCTGGTGGCGCTAGTGGCAAAGCGATCTGCAGACATCACTGTCAGTGGTTATCTCACTGGAGCAACATTCTACTTAAGAACAAGTCCCCATGAAAAGTGTGGGTAGCGAGATCTAAGGATGTCGCATCGGCACCGTTACTGGAAAGAAATGTAGCTGCTGAATGATTTATTCATAGATTTTTTTCAACGCCAAAGAAACGTACAAAATCGGACAAATCTCCACTGTACTGGAATCGCAGCAGAACTGTTGTGGACCGACACTGTATCTCAAAAGTGCAAAAAAAATGGATCAAAACTATATGGCTTGTCACCAGCAGAAGTTAGAGAGAAAATATGTGAAAACCTTTAAGCTGAATATTCAGGAGATAGGAAGTAGACAAACAAACCTTTCATCATATTTACAGTCCCGACACCGTTTGTACCAGAATCGTGACAAAAGCAGGATGCCTTAATTTTAATGTTTGTATTTTCAGCGCTTACCCCCTCCCTGGGGTGAAATTCACTTTCCCATCATACTTGTGTTGTCAGACCTTTTGTTATAAGTTGGGCGCATCAACCAAAGCACCCACAGGCATTAAACGGTAGCTAGGATTTTAGTCGCTGTTCCGTACATTCATCATCGGTGTTTTGCAAAAATGAATATCAATTTACCCGCTTTCATCTTCATTCTTTAAAAGCTATCATATGAATATAAGGGTTAGGAATGTAATAAGTGTTTATCCACCTAGAAAATTAATCACTCAAACCCTGATATTCTATTTCATTTTAACTTTATTTCCAAGGAAGAAAAGTAGAACACAGTTTAGAAAAATACAAAGTTTTGTCCAAGTCCCGAAATGTAAATACTGCATATAAACTGCAATACGGTAATTAGTAATGAGTATTTCATTATTAATCAACGGCTGAATGTTGAATATATATACACAAATACATATGTAGTCTACACAGTTTGGAGACATCGAAGTAGCTCAGGTTTATTTGTATAATCTTTCATCACAAAAGCATATTTCACCTGACAGAGAACAACCTAATGATCTAATCTAGATCAACAATCAATTGCAAAACAAGGTGATGCAAGTATTGAACTTTACAAACTTAGGAGAGCGAGAAGATATAAACCATGACTGCTGACCCATCTGCCCCGCTGGCCTGGGACGCCTCCAGGGAAAAGTAAAAATCACTGGGCCTATGGTCAGCCGCACTGTGGCCAGACCGGGGCCTTTTCTGATCAGGCCATTATGAACGGAGACGGCCGGGGGCACTTTCTTAACGATCTTACATGAGCACTTCGGGTCTTGATAAATGCAGGTCATTATATAATAACCCTGTGAGTGACGGTTACAAAGATGCTGCTATAATAAGGAGTCGTTTACGTCTTACAGATGAAGCATTGGATTGATTACAATCTGGAAAAAGATTTTTCTGAGTATTGTCTATAACTTGTTGATAACTATAATATACATCGGATACATATAAACAAACGCAATATGCTTTGTGGTCATTGTGCTTTGTGGTCAACATGCTTTGTGGTCATTAGTCTCAAACGCACCTTGGGAGGGGCCTCAACCAGAGACGCCTTCAGATGGCTGAGACGAGTGATCAGCTTCATCGGATTCATCACCATGGCATATCAGCAAAGCTTGCCTCTTCTCATTCAGAGAAGATTCACTGAAGCTTCCTCTGGCAGTATGAGAAACTCCATCGGCGGTCACTGTCGATGAGAAACCGGCCACATTTTTAATGTCATTTTTCTTGGGAATAAATGGTAAATAAAAAGGCTGTCAGATAAGGATGTATGTCTTTGATAAACTGAGACGAAAGTATTCACCCTGTTTGACTGTTGAAGGAGCTCCTGACTCCCGTCAGGAAGTTGCTGCTGGCGACTTGCCACCTGAAGTATTCCTCCCAGTAGTTGGTCACTGGTTCGTCTTTGCAGTTGAACATGATGGAACCAGGGGCACTGCAGCAGTAAAACTTCCATCTGGAACCCGAGAACAAGGTGTTCATTTTGATCAGCTATCACAGAGGGCAACATTTAAATTTGCTTTGTTAGCTGTGTTGATTTAGAAAACAAGTGAATCAAGTTTCACTCAGCCTGCATTTGGATCTTGGATTTCTTTTTTTGGTCGATTTTTCGAGGAGTAAAAGTAGAGAATTTTAGTTTAAGATATATTCACCTCCTGTCCCCCATGATGTTGCTGTGTACGCTGTACACCCCTGCGATCACTTCGTTTTCTGCACATTTGAAGTCCATATGTCCCCAGTAGTCATTCACATAACCTGACCAGTGGCATGTCCTGGTTGCCTTGAAAGCCTTGCATGAAATCCCCCAGAGTCGATCATTTTTGTTGTTGTGTTTGTGGGAGCTATGGTGGAAAAGAAAACCAGCATGTTTGAAATCTTACTCTTCCATTAATCCCTCACTAATCACAGGACATATATTCATGATATCAGTGGAATGTTTTCCTTAACAGAGCGACTGAATTCATCAGTCCTGCCCACCCAGTGATGCCGGAAACAGCTTGGCCCAAAGGACATTGGCGACTCAAAACGCCTCCAAGCTGATTGTCCCACTCGCCGTTCTTATGTAGGTAGTTCTCTGTAGGAGCAATTCAGATCACAGAGTGGGTTACACTAGAAGCCGTTTGACCAGAAAAAAGGATGTGTAAGACTTTTGGAATGGAACTAATTCTTTTTCTGTGAGCTGCATATTCCCTGTTGACCTTGAGTGTGTTATCTGTGTACTTACTGCAGCCGTAAAGCTTGTTGATCTTCAGGATGTCATTTTCCGACATGCCGAGCCTCTGGCCTATTGTTTCTGTGGGTGTGAGGGAGGTGATGGTGTCCCGTCCGTTCTTTGAGAAGTCCTTGGGTCCATAGTGCATAACCGAGGAGTAGTCGTATGGGACGTTGAGGTTGTTTGTGTCCATTTGATTGAAGTTTCTCTCTTGTCCGGTCTCGATGTTCTCGTAGTTGATCTTGACGTAGATGTTCCTGTCAGTCCTACTTTGCTCATGCCAGAAGCCGAGCGCATGGATGAGCTCATGCTGAATGATGCCGTTGAGAACGCATCCGTTACCGAGAGACAGTTCTTGAGACCCTCCGGTTTTTCCAACCAGTGACCAACACCCCAATTTCTTCACAACGCTGATGTAGTTGGCCTGGCCTCTATGAGGAACGAAACGGATGCAGGTGCTCAAGTGGAAGGAGCTGATAGCCTTGTCAATCGTTATCTTCTGGGAGGTGGTAAAGGAACCGCTCACGGTGTACGGCACTTGAACCAGCCCACTGGACTTTGGCCATTTGCAGTTTTCACAGATTCTTGCATTCCTTGTTCTTGGGACGAAAACATCTCCCTCGGCAAAAAGGTTTTTCATTGGACTGTTTGCAGCAATGATTTGTGAATTGACTGTCTGGGCATCTGAAAAAAAAGAGGTTCAGAAAGATTCAGTCAGATTGAATTAGTGCAAAAAACCTTTCTCCTATATTAATCTCTGGCAGCTATGGACAATGAAGTACAATGAAACTATTCACCTTGTGTTGTTCCTCGGCAGTAATTGAAACTCCAGCGATGATCTCTGTCAATTTAAAAAAGAGTCATCATGCTTTGTTAAAGAAAGCCCCACTCACCCAGCATTGTAAAACTCTGGCAGCAGTCTGTTTAATTTCAAATCTAAAAACATGATAAATTAAATAAATGTTGGAAGTAGAAGTATGACCATAGGAGCATCTGGTGTCAGCGGACTCACCCATTGTTATTGTTGCTGTGGGTCTGGACGCCTGTCAGGAAGTTGTCTCCGGGTACGTGCCAATCGAAATCTTCGTTCCAGTAGTTGACCTTTGGGGTTTCCCGGCATTCGAATGTGATCAGCTTCGCAGCAGTGCAGCAGAGGAAATTCCACCTTAAACATCAATATCAGATCAAACCACCGTCAAACCATTATGCATTTTTCAATCGGGCTGCTCCTCAAAAACTATTGAGACTTTGACATAAAAACGATAAGACTGTGAAGAGCAGGGACACCATTTACATCAAAATGGCATCAGTCCTCCCTGAAATGAAGCAAGGAAGGTCACCAGACTTTGTGAAACTGGATTTTCTGACTTTCATTACATGTGGAAGCCTGTAATGTTTCTGTCTCAGCTAAAAATCAAAGTTCAGATATGTGTTTGAAAATAAACTCATCTTCATCTTAAAGGCCCGAAACCAATTTACCAAGTCCCACTGTTAAAATTCGAATGTGTATTTCACACCTTCTGTCTCCATGTGCGCTGCTGTAATCGCTGTAAACGCCGGCGACCATGCGATTGGCCGGACAGTTGAAGTTGAGCTCCCGTTCATAGAGTTTGTAGAACCCGGACCAGGAGCACGTCAATGCAGCATCTAAAGGCTTGCATTCAATCCTCCACCGGCGATCGTCATCGGTGTGGGAGCTGTGACATATCATCAAAATGGTTTAATGGAAAGATCAATGGAATATGTATGTATATATATATATATATATATACATATTCATATGAAACCCACCTTCTGATCTGAGAGACGACGTGTTTCTGTGGACAAATACGAAATAAAATGCCTCCCAGGTTGTTGTCATAGTTCTGCGCTCGGCATCCGGCTGGACACAAGACAGAGTTAAATGAACTGATAATCATCACCATTACCATCACCATCACCATCATGCAAACACCTTTATATTTACAGAGGGTAAGCACACTGATCTAGAAATGACATCCCTCCTCTGACCCCCCTACCCCTGGCGGAGGTTCTTACCTGTCAGAAGGACGAAGGCGGCGACGAGGGTCCACATGATGTGTCGCAGGACAAGCTGGAGTCTCAGAGTTCGGCAGTGGTGTCCCAGGAGGAGGTTGCCTCCACTGACAGCAGCTGCTTCAATTTATACGTTTGTTGACAGGGAAGCGGGCGGAGACGTCTTCGCCCGTGGGCGTGTTTTTGTCACCGGGTTGGACCAGCGCGTGTTCCTCATACCAAACAACAGAGATGTCTGCTGTCACTTGTCAACGGTACAAAAAAAAACGCGCCACTGACACGTCTCTTATCTAATGACTTACGTATCCATCGCCACGTTCCTCATATCTGAGATTATTTACCAGAAGCAGCATGTTGTATAATGAAGAAAAAAACAAACACCAGATTACATCAGCTGTGAACATGTGAATTAATTCAATCGCTGACCTCACAATTACGAAATAATTCACTAGCACTACCGCTACTACTACTAGCAGTACTACTAGTACTTCTACTACTAATGCTACTACTACTGCTAGTACTGCTTCTACATTATCATATTATTAATATTATTATCAATATTAGTGTTATTATTATCACTATTAGCAGTAGTAATTGTAATGAAAATATTAATGATATTGATGAAATGAACTAAACAGAATAAAAACTTGTTTTCAGCAGCAGTAACAGGACACAGTTAATAGTCGTATGAGACTGTCTCAGCCTGAGGTGAAACAGCCACTACGTTACTGCACTGAATGTGTCCACATGGGCAATAGCCAATCTGCACGAGAACATTTAAAAGAATCATTATAGAGCTGTAAAAATATTTGCAAAATGCTGATAAAAATGATGATGAATTTCAAACAATCAGGGCGGGTTTCCGGGGTTCGATATCTCATTACAGCTTTTTGTGATGCAAGAGAATGAAAAGTGGATGAGGTCAATGGCGAAGAAGCCGGGGTTTTTCACACCGAGTTCAGTGGAGTGAATACTTTTTAACATATCTAAACTCTTGTTGTTCTTCCTCTGGCTCCTCTGCTGTTAAAGACTCCGGGTGGGACGCATTAACACTGAACACCTGAACGATCCCGTCCAGTATCACTGACCTGCAGCAGATGGTACGTTCCTAGAACAGCTGGAAAACAAACTAAACAACAACAACAACCTCAGCCCAGATCACATACATATGGTTTTGCGGGATTTCCGCTGGTGAGCCAGGTAATGATGAAGTCTGATGTCACCATTGAATAACATCCACGCTGTCAGTGATTAAGTGTCATTCCAAGTTGTGAGTCATACTTTTTTCTTTTTTTTTGGCAGGTGTTTAAAGGAGTAATCTGCTCCAGCGGCGACGTAGCCTCCAGCTGTTTTCCATGCTCTGCCATGTTCCAAATACTCCTGCAGCTCAAAATTGTTTAAATACACTGAAACAAATAAAACCCCCGATAAAACCACTTGCGAGGAAATTATATTTAAATGACATATCGCATGACTTGTCAACAATGAACAGTTCACGGTTCCAGAACCCTAAAACGTTCAAGAACAAGTTCGCTGGTGTGGTGTTGAAACCTGGCCCTGCAATGGCTTTGAACAAGCATCTGACCATTTATTTTCCACTCTAGATTTTGTTCTTTAATTAAGAAAAGTTTGTAGAAATGTTTTCACTTTGACCCCGAAGAGTCTATTTCTGTTAATCAGCGACAAAGGCTTAAATAATCTTGTGTGACTGAAACAATTGAATAGAAAGAGCTCCAGGGCCTCAGGAAACTTTCAACACAGCTCCGGATGTTCCAAAACCATCCAGTAGGTGTAGACAGAATCTGGCACTTTTCTAAGTCGCCCATCCGGCACCAGGAACCCACCTGCGTGCGCGCAAGATGGATGGGTTCCAGCTTTCGGCCGCCGCCGGCCGGAATTCACTCCCGTCAGCCATGGTGGGGGCGTGTAGAGGGCCTTGTGACAAAAGAGCGGGGCGATGACACGCATCAAAGCGAGCGACGGCTTCCGAACGACAAGGAAGTCAGCGCTCCGCATTGCTAAATATAATTTGTGGCCCTAGTGAGTCATTCTGCAGGGAGTCTACCGTGGTAATTAGGTTGAGGCTCGCTTATTGGTATTGATTAGAAATAATCTTCCGGATGCGTGTGGCCCAAATGGCTTCATATAATAATTAGACCATAATATTATTCAATGTGCTGCTTCTGGATAAAGGAGACGAAGGGGGAAATTCACGTGGCGCTGTGTCATTTGATACCGGCCGAGCGATGGCACATGTTAAATTACTGCAGAGAGCGAAAGGGATGCATGTTGGGGAGGTCGTATCTCAGCTGCCTCGATGCTTTATGCTCAGAGCGTAACTTTCTCCCTGTCTTATGGGTTCAGATTTAGTCCCTGTCGAGCTCTGTCCGATGCTGTTGGCTAGTCGTCTGATTCCTCACAGGTGTTTCCCAATCTCCATGACTAGGAGACAGGTAAATGTGCAGCTTATACATGATTTTATAAAGAAATAATTAAAAAAAAAACTGTCTTGAGATTAACATGAATTCTTTCAGGAGGAGTCTGAACGTTCAAAATGCCCTAAAGTAAAAAATTAAACACAATATTTCCTCTTTTATTGGTCATTTGTTCCTCGTTGCCAGTGTTGGTCTGACCATCCGTCTGCAGCCCAGGTAAGAGGGCCATGGCTGCCCCCCCCTCCCCCACGCAGAGGCGAGTCCTGTGTCCCATGTGAGAATGGATCAGGGAGCACGCCATCATCGTCAATTATAGCACAATTACATTCTTCTAACCATTATCCTGCTGATTAATGACTGAGCTTTGGGCTCTTAGTTTTGGCTAAAAAAATGTGACGATTCTTTTCATGAACAAAAGCAGACTCATTAATGAGGGTGAACTGGAATATGTCTCATTTTTCAGTGAGGGTTTGATGAAGAGGTTCAGGAGGAATTGATGCTCCCATAACAACATCAATAATGATAGGTCAGTCAGAAAGAAGGAGCCGATGACAGGGAAAGTCCATGTAGCTTCCCCTGCCAGGTGAGACTGAAAGGTGACCAAGCATGTGTGTGTGTGTGCGGGTCTGACCTCGTCACACGTGTGTGCTAATGACCTCTGTGTGTGTTTACATGCAGGAAAAGCAAACCAGCACTGCTACATATGTACAGACACCTGCTGACCTACAGTCATTTTGTGCAATGTTTACGCGCCGGGGCTCGCACACTTCACCGCCACTGCCGCCGCCGCCGCCGCCATGCATGTTTCTTTGTGAGGGCAGAGGAAGAATATGTGAGGGAAAGGGGGAGGAGGGGGGTATTGGAGTACCCTGTTATAATGAAAAGCCACTTTGCCTTTTGTTTGCCTTGCATGACAGGGAACAAAGCTCGCCACAAGTGGGGCTTAACATTCCATTTGGCTGAATGGGAGGAAGGCAGCTGGCACGACGGAAAGGCCACACAGTGGATCTGGGGTTGCACCGAGAGGGGGAGTGTATCGGGTTTCTGAGGCCACTAGGAATGCATGGGAACTAGACCCGTTGGGGGGGGGGGTCACTAATGCTAGGAGTAATGCCGCTGAGTTGTGGAGTGAAATGAAAGTGGATGCAAAGTTTCCCTTGACTCCCTTTGATACAGCAACAAACTGTAAACTGAACATCATGTCGCACAAACACAATGTAACAAGGAGCTACTGTAAAAACACTTCAAGAAAAAAAGGTATTTAATATCAAGGACCAGTGGCTATTGCAAACCCTGCTGTGGCCAAGATGGAGGAGACAATGTTAACGCCCATGTAAAAATCTGCTGCGTAGACGTGACCTTCGCCATCATCAGAGCCGGTTTAAGCCTCATCCGTCAAAACAAATCTCGAGTCAAATGTCAGGACCTTTAGGGGAAGTTCAGGTCTTTCAGGTGAATGCTGACCAATGAAATAACACCACATTCAGGCATCTCCCATTCAGAGTGGAGCTAAGGTTAGATACTTTTTTTAAAAGCTGAGATCAAGTCCATAATTTCATTAGCTCAGGTATTTCCAGACGTTCGCTTTCCCCTGCGAGGCTCTGATTGGCCCGTCTGTTGCTGCCCGACTCTTATTTATCAGACGCAAGGTCTGTAGAGACACGTCTCAAACTAGTCAAGTCTAAGAGTCAAGTCCAGGCCACGTCCTCGTTTTTAAGACTAGTCTCGGTCCTACAGGTATAACTGTCTTGCCCTTGCTCGTCCTGCTCAGGAACATTGTCTGATGCAGTAGGTTGCCCTGTGGTTCAAGTGTCCATGAGCAAGACACTGAATCGCGGGATGTTTCTGACACTCAGGCGATGGGGAAGAAAACGTGAGTCACACTGAACCAAAGCCTCCGGCCAAAGAAAGTGATGCCTTGTTTACTGACGGCGTCTTCTGCAGTAGCATCACCCTGCAAATGAGCTTCTTTAAAAAATAATGTGTTCATTATCTCATGTGGTTAGGACACAGCATGAGTGTGTGTGCATGAGACAAGAGGTAAATACAAAGCCAGCGTAGCCTGCTGTGACTCCCATCACAGCCACAGAGCCAGATTAATGGACCTCAGCCTTTTGTGTCGGGGCTGAGGAATGTGCTCCTGTTTCTCACACACATACACACACACACACACAGACAAATGTATACACACAGAGCCATTTACTACACACCTCTGTTGTTAAGCCCCTCCCACCCTGGCAGCTCTAATCTAATTGGTCTACCTTCCCCTCTGCAGCATTTGGCTATACGGTATGTCTCTATCTCACCCACACCCACACCCACACACACACACACACACACAACCACACAGTGTAATGGCCAGGAAAGACTGCAGGTGTCTTTTAACTGAATCATGACCTACCTATTCTGTGAGGGGGGGCCGGGGGGGGGGGGGGTAAAAAGAAAAGAAAGAAAGACAGTGAGGAATAAAAGGCAACAGAGAACTCCAGAGGAATGCTGCTTCCCAGTGACTAAGCGGGCTCCTGTATGGGGGGGGCCCATGTGGATTAGCCCGGACCAGCTTGAATACCAATGACCGAAGCCTTCAGAAGAAGCCGACCGCCCCCTCCGAGCTGCAGGAGGGTCTCTTTACATGGAAGCGCTCTTCCTCCGTGATGCCTCCGCCTCGACCCACCGGCGTGTGGACACAGACGAAGACTTAGAAAAGTCCAGAAAGACGGGCAGGGAAAACGAGGGCACGTCCTGTGTTGATTGGATCCACGCAATGTGAAACTGCCGTTCCACCACTGTTCCACAACCCACCAGGCGTCGCTCCAGAGTGGGACATGGCAGAGCAGGAACCAGGAGGGGGCGAAGCATATCGATTAGCTTGGCCTGACGGGACCAGTGATGGAGGACTGATGGCCCGGCTTGGGGTGTCTGGATCTCTCCCTGGCGGTGTGGTGTCATGGTGGCGTGGCAGCACTGAGAATTATGGATCCTGCAACACTTTTTTGCTGAAAAAATTGGTTTTTGCCAGATTTTGTGGAAAGGCAGCTTATTGTTATCTATTATTATTATTATTATCATTATTATTTTGACTCCTTAACCAGAGAGAACCAGTCTCACCGAATGACCACAGAGGAGAGGACCAGTGGCGAAGAAGGATGGAGCCGCTAAGGTGAAAAGATAAGGTCACTGTTTTATGTGTAGCAGCTTTGGGCATCTTGACCAATGGAAATATAACATGAAAATGGTCAGTGAGGATTCAGCTTAAACACTTTCACACTGACACTCCCCTGCACAGATAATATGCTAAGCACTACCTCACGCTACAGGAAATATAATTAGCACAGAAAAAGAAGAAAGAAATAAAAGAAAAATGCTGAGATGCAGGTTATTTTTTCACTACAACAGAAATGTGCTGCTGCTCTGATTTAAATTGTAACTAGATTACATCATATATCAGTGGAATGTTATGCTGAGCAGCTGTAACATGGACCATCCACCATTTTTTCCTGATGCTCACAGTGTTGAATTGAACATCGTAAATGCCCGTTTCCTTGGCTTGGGACGACACCGGTTTGTGGGACGTGATCATTCACATGACTGAGGCCTCAACCTCACGGCGAGGAGGCAGCCGTTCCTGCTCATTCGTGCGGTTTTCCTCACGATAACGTTCCCCAGAACGAAAGCAAGAATTTCACACTGCAGAGCTTCTAGATATTAAGTAGAGCTGTTTCTGGAAGGACACATTGCTCTTGAGTTTTTTCGAGTATTAATATATCATGATGTTGTGCTTATACATAGAATCTACCTGCACAGGTAGATCAGGTTTAGTCAGAATATAAAATTTTTTTATTTGAGTTTTTTTGGGCGAACCGACCCTTTAATTGATCAATTGGACATTTATCTCTGGCAAACAGGAGTATAAATGGAACACAGGCAGACAGACAGATAGAAGGACAGACAAAAAGGCAGAAAGACAGACACACAGACAGACAGACAGACAGACAGACAGGCAGAAAGACTAACAGACAGACAGATAGCCAGATAGATAGACAGGTAGATAGACCAGAGTGCTGGGTTTCTCTCTATAATTTTGTCAGGTCTTGACCAGACTCTGTAAAATACCTTGAGAATAATGTGTGTTATGATTTGATGCCATATAAATGAAACTGAACTGAGCCGAAGTGAACTGAGAGAGATCAGGAGACAGACGGATGACGGAGACGTGCAGACTGAGTGACAGACCTTTAAGGTGGTGTATAATTAGGGCCCAGTGATTGCAGGGCTCGCTGCTGCTCCCCAGACGGCTCCGGCCTCGGTCCGCCATTATCCTGACCCCGTTGCTGATACAGGAAACAGCAGCTTCCGTACATTTCCTGTTTGCGTTTTTGGTGCAACGTAATTTACATCTTGATTCCAGGGTTGAACGTGGGGGATCTTCTCACACACACACACACACACACACACACACACACACACACTTATACTTTTATATGCACAGGGACAGGTAAGGTCCACATCCACAGTTTTCAGAATAAATGCTGCTGTCACTCAGAGTGAGTAGTTCTGGACTTGAACCTGTTGCTGATACTGATAACTGGATTTAATGTTCAGTGCAAATTCTTGCTGCATCCTTTGTGCACCTACAGCACACAGGGACACGACAGCCTGAATTGTGAGCTCAGTGACTAAAGGACATGTCGGTCGTGTTTAGCGAGGTCCGGCTGATGCTGCCGCAGGCTCTGGATGTGATGGGCTTGTTCCAAGCAGGCCCGGGTTCTGATGGAGAGACGACAACGCTCCCTCCGGTTTAAAGTCGGTGCCTGCACCGCGTCACCGCTGAATCCGGGAGGAAACGTGCGAGCTGCGGAAAAGGTGACGTGGCTTTCAACTCAAGAATTAGCCTTGGTGTCTCCTCAGCGTTGGCATCCAGTGATGAAGGAGGAAGCAGTGTGGAAAAGGGTTTTACTGCTACTGGGCGGTCGGCGAAGGAGAAGAAACACTGTGAGAAGGTGACTCGAGTTCAGGCTTCGAAATATTTTCAACTGGAACCAAAAGAAAGAGAAACAATGCTTGATATGGATGAGCAGCCATATCAGGGGTCTGATGGGGTTTCCAAGCTAATGCCTGACGCCCAGATGAAACTACACCAGACTCTGTGGGTCGGCCAACCACGCTGCACATAAATAAATCACGGTAAATCCCCCGCGTATGCAGTTTGAAGTTCACGTTTTCATTTAAACGTCATATTTCAGTGACTGATTTAATTCCTGAGCCATGTCGTCATCATCTCCATGCTCTCTGCAAGGAAGCAGTTTGGCCTTTGGGTGGAAAGTTTTATGTCTACGCTCATGCCCTACGCATTCCAGCTCTTTTTAATTATACCATATATATTTATTTGTTTTACAGCTACAGGAAAACCAGAGGCAAAGTTTTTATGTGGACTGTAAAACACTTACATCATAAAAGAAAAAGAAAAAAAGAAAAAGAAAAAAGAAAAAAGACAGCATCAACAGTGAAAGCCATATTCCACTGAAGACCCGCATGTGAACATGTGAGAGTGTGTATATGAGTGTTTTTATCCTTGTACATAATTCATACTGTATAAATGTTTGCTAACTCCCCCCCCATTATTTAAAGCTCTGCTGCCACAAAGCCCTTGATGCACCTGCATATAAAAGAGTTTAATGCTGTGTGTTTAAACACTACACTGGTGGACACACGGCAGTGCAAGTACCCCGAGCCGATGCCGGGCCCCGAGCCGAGGCCGGGCCCCTCCCACGGCTGCTGGTTGGTTAACTGGTGAGTGGCATGCAGTCTGTACCTCTGCCCATCTCTTTATGTTGTTTCCTTGTTTCGCTTTTTATGATTATGTAATATGATGGAAGTAGAAGAATATGTTTTACAAGCCGCCGCTTCAGACGATGTCAAACTTCACCGGAAAAGCCTGAATCTGAGTCATTTATAACCCTCGATTAAAAGCAGATTGTTTTTTTCTTTCTCTGATTCCATTTCACTGCAATTGTTGGACAGCAGTGTCAGGTTTACTTTTAAAAGTTGCGTTTATTGATTTTTCTTAGAAGATGCTGAAATGGTAAAACAAAACTTTGATTTTCAGGCATCCTATTGAGAATCTGGACAAGGAATGATCATTTAAAAAAAAAAATTTAATGGTAGCCTTTATAGTGTGTTTATTCTCAATTTGTTTTTTTGTGTAAAAACATGTTTACTTCATTTTTTCTGGCTGAGGAACCAGGTTCTCCATGTGAATATTTGTTTTTCTTTTGAATGTGAATATCATCTGCCTCACATTTTTATTTATATGTGTTTTATCATTTAACTCCAGATAGGATGGATCACTTTAATAGCATGACAAGGAACTAAAACATGAATAATCATGGATTCTTAGGTTCATTGTAGCAACATCCAGCTGCGGTTGGATCTGTTCTGAAAGGCTACTTTGGCTCTCAGATCATACGGAGTATTATGGACTAGAAATATGTAGTAAAATAAGGTACCAGATCCAGATAATGAGCTCCCGGGGGTAATGTTCACCAGTATTTCTTGCCCAATTTTATTTCGTAAATGTAAATAGTACAATTTTCAGCATTCTCCAGCTTCTCCAGTCTCCACAGCCTCCTTGACAGTCGAGTGAACTGCATTCAGTTGGTGCAATCAGCGAGTAACTGACTGCACCTAATTTAATATTAGTCTGTGAAATTTTTCAAACACATGCCATGATACAACAGCACTGTGATAGTGCTGTCTAGAATAATCTTATTGATCATTATGGGCCGTGATGGCCCCTGGTTGGTTTTAGGGAAATCCGTCCCCATTTATTTACTGCAGCTTGTAGATCTGAGATTTATGTTCGAACCCTGCAGAGGTGACGTGGCCGAAATTAATCTGCAGTCGTAAAATACAGGCGACACCAGTGACGACTGTATACTACCTTTCATAGGCTGACAGACGAAGCTCAAGAAAAACTGTCTGATGGCACACAACCAATAAACTACAATAGCTTCCGCCATTTGTGGAACAATTAATCCAGATTAGCGCACGACTGTCTCTCCAGAGACCAGGTCCCTATCCAGAGTCCAGCACCAGCTCACTGGTTCAGGTTCAAGAAAAGGTGATGATGTATTCAGTAACAACATGTTTGTGACTTGCCCCCAAAAAACCCCAAAACTCTTTATATTGATGGAAAAGGAAATCTGTTCGCAGTTACATTTCCTACAAAACACATTTGCTGATGCGGTTCAGTTCTATAGAAACTTTATTTTTAGGAGACAGGGTTTCACACACATGCAATCTGAGACACACAATCATTGTCTCCCACACACCAACTCCCAATCAGGATCCAGTGTCTTGCCACAGTGTTAAGCCACAACAGCCTCCTTGCACCTGTTCCTATTGAAACTCAGCACTGTTATCGCAGCTGTTCACGCCTGCGCCGTCACTCCTCCGTTTTGTCTCGGACACAAATGCATTCCTCGCCAAGTTGCTGGAAAAATGTGGCAATTATATGAATATCCTGATATAAATACTCTGCAGTTGAACGGGAAAACACAGAACACAGATGTTCAGGAGACAGAGTGGTGGGAAGGAACAAAAAGCTGGAGGAAGTTATGAGGAAGACAGACGGATCAGAAGAGAAGTAACAAGATGAGACCGGTAAAAACAGGAAAGTGACACCGGCTGTCATGTCTTTGCCGCATAAAACAATGACGTTTCCATTTTCTGACTGGTGACCTTTTGTAGCAATATGAATAATCACTGTCCTTTCTCAGAGCCAAAGGTGGAAGTAGTTTATTCTGTCTCAGTGCCACTTGGGGAGGGTAGTTGGGGGTAAAAAGTGTGCCATTAACACTGAAGACCATGGTTCACATCCCGCATCCTACCTGCAGCCACCATCGGGTTCTGTTTGCCACAACCTTAATATTTCAAAAAACTTTACAGGAAGGCTCATATGACTTGACTTGTTTTTGTCACATGCTTTCTGAAAACTGTAAAACCGTAAGACGAGTCTCTAGCATGTGAGACCTGCCTTTCTGACAGTAGCAAGTAGCGTACACAAGCACTAGACATTGAAACCCATCTTGTGTTCAAGACTCCTCAGTAAAACCACAGTTTTCAACTTTAAACAAACCTCCAGAAATAACATATCTAAAAGTACAGTTATTAGATAGATTAGGTTTTGTGCATTTACAATTAGGCACATAAAGTATACGGGCAACAACAAAAATATGATTGCAGTCATCTGAGTTTTCCCCGCAACATGCAAATCAGGGGTGACTCTACACTCTACAGAAGCATTATGGTAATGTACCTGTGCATTTTGACAGTCAGTATATAACAAACGGTTTATGAATAGTTTTAAACTACCTAGCCATCGCTGCTTATTGCCACAAACTCATGGAGTACTTGCATATAGGAACGATGAGCGTGACAAACCCTTTATTATAGATCACTGCTTTCTCACCTCCACTGATCATCCACTGTTCAATCTGATCAGGAGTCAGATAAGGGATCAGCACCTTCTCTACAGTCTGTTGAAAATCACTGGAGCCGATGTTCTCCCTGTCTTCTAAAGGACAGGGGAAAATGATAGCTAATTTCAGTGCTATGTAGCTGCCGTTGAACTCACAGTATCTCTGGTGGACCCCAGATTATTTACTGAAGACTGCTGGTCATCTGGTAAATCTGACCCCTCCTTGTGCCCCAGCTGAAACCTATGCTGACTGTGAAAAGTTCTTATCTAGCTCGACCAATTTTGTTACACCACCTGATGTTCATCAGCCACCACAGAACACTTTAAATCAGTTTTCTCCCATTTCCTTGTCCGAGCTTTTAAAAACATAATATCTCATGAAAGTATCTTCCAGTCTAGTTGATGTAATAGCAACAAAGTTTTTTTTTCATTGGATCTGTCAGGCCCTACATGCTGTCTAGTTGCTGTGTCCCAGATTTCTTCAAAACTGTCTGTGTACAAACTTTTTTTAAAAACAAGACTAGGTCAAAACCCAGTATGTGGCTGGACCGTGCTTTATCAATTTGCTTCTCTTCTGCTCTCTGTGCTCAAATATATAGTAATTTAATGCAGCCTAATTCCCAGTAAATCTTTTCTCACTTGTGTTTTCCTGTTTCTGTTGTCAGACAACGGAACAAGTACGAAACAGTGTCTGAAACGCAGCCCATTAAGACGACATGATAACCAGCAGTTACTTCCGAGTCGTTTCTCAGCAGCTGCTCTGCTGCTAAAATCCTGGATGACAGTGCCCCCATCCAGAAGTCACGAGGGGTCAATGAATGGTTTGATTAGGATGAAAATGGCGTGAATTGTGCTATAGCCTTCGCAGTCACAGGACCTCAACTTAATTGAATATCAATGGAAGATTTTTGTCTCATGTGTTACACATCACTCTCCACCACCATCATCACAACACCACATGAGGGAATACCTTCTAGGAGAAAGGTTTTCATCCCTCCAGTACAGTCCAGAGACTTGGAGATTCAATGGCATTTGAAGCTGTTTTTTGTCAGCCCAACACCATACTAAGACACTGTTGTTTTTTTTCTATAATTTGTTACCTGTCTGCAGGTTAAAGACGACTACTGTACTGTGATCTCAGCTTTATTTCCCTGTAAAAAGATCAGTCAGAGAGAAAGTCTGTGTCAGGTGCTGTGTGATCGGTTGAATGAGAGGCATAGGAAAGTGCTCCCATGGAGGGAAGGGCCAACCTTATGCTCTAGGGATTTGTTACTGTGCTTTTGTGAAGAAAATTTGCAAAAGGGTCTGAAAAAGTCTGTAAATCTACCCACAGAGCTGCCAAGTTAGAAACACTCCCTGTAAGTGCCCCCTAATGATATAGTAGAATCTGTGCAAATTCATTTGTAAACAGAACAACCAGTGGGGAAAATCTAAACTTGGCTGGCCAATGGTGTAACTTCATCACTCAGTCAGTCAGTCTTCAACATTTGTCAATGTCTGTCTCAAATGCATCTTTAATGCATTTAAACTTAAAGTTTTTAGCTTGGGTAGATAGAAATTGATGAAGTGAGGAAGTGCTTGTTTGACAGTGGCGTTATCTTTTTAAACTAAATTCAAAACCACAAAAGCTTCTTTAAGGCTCAAGATTGTCTGACACCAAGGGACACTTAGCGTCGGGGATAGATAAACACTCACATTCATGTCCATGCTGAGTGTGTTTGATGGTGGGTTAAGGACATTTGGTTCATTATGAATCTGTCTGACTCTGGGGTGTAATTATAAACCAAGCATTACATTTCACATCAAGCCAGGTTAAAAACAAAGTTATGATGAAAATACCTTTTCCAATAAAGAGTAAGAAACTTCTGTTTTAGTGTTTATGTTAGACCTGAGTGGACTGTAAGTGGGTCCACAGAGAAAAACAAAAAGCACTCTCAGGCAAGACTGTGAGTCAACCCACTTTGCTTGATCCCTGACCTTGTGAGAGGGTCTTTATTAAGGTGCGCCTGACGAGAAAGTGACAAACCTCGCGGTGACTCACCGTTCAGGTCCACGTTGGCCAAGAAATAGGCGACAACCACCTACCAGAGCTTCAGTGTCCTGTCTGAAGGTGAGGTCAGAGTCTCTGCAGCTCTGCAGCAGGTCAGGCAGTAGGCAGTAGGTAGTAGATGGTAGGTGCTAGGCGGTATGTGCTATGTGGTAGGCGGTAGGTCGAGGCAGTAGGCGGTTGGTGGTAGGTAGTAGGTGGTAGGTAGTAGGTGCCTTGGTGCTATGTGGTAGTTGGTAGATGGTAGGTGGTAGGTCGAAGTGGTAGGTGGAGGGCCATCTCTCCTCCTCGGTCGTTCCCTCTCTCCCATCTCCCCGTCTGCAGAGAAAGAGTTCATGTTTTCGCTCTTCATACTCGCTGACAGAAAGGCTGACACACAATCTATAGCATCTTGACATCCCCTGTCTCTATATTCCTGCATGTCAGCACATCTCCTGCTCCCCCTCCGCCTGCTTTCCTTTTCATAAAGTAACAACCGCGAATGATCAAAGTCTGAGACACCGATTCCGACTTATCAGCTGCACATGAAGGACGTCTTTGCTTGATACGACTAGCAGAGCGATAGTTATCAAGGGACAGACTGTGCTTGTTCTTTTCCGCCCTTTTTTGTGTTGTGCTGCTATGGAAGTGATAATGCGGCTATTGTTCACTTTTGTCATTTTTTCCTAATTTTTCTATTTTGTCGTTGTTGAGTCCGTTACTATCCTGCCAGTTAGATGCTTTTTGCTTAAATTATTTAATTGCGAGGCTTTTTAAACAAAAGCTTGCTTATTTACTTGGCCTTGAATTTAAACAAAGTTAAAAATAAATGCAATAAATGCAATAAACACAAGATGAGAGAAGGTTAGAAAGTTTTCACATGCAGTTAAATTTGGGTTCGGTACTAAAATTATCCGACCTCAGGGAACCATGATGGTAAATTAACAGGTGAATATCTAAAACAACAATAGCACAAACACATGGAAATACAAATCTTAGGCCTCTCTCTGAATAAAACCTCTCACAAAGCTACAAACATTCTTTCATGACAGAGCGTTTTGCTTTTCCTGCCATGAAAAGTTTCTGTGATGAGAAAGACTCATCATCTCTGCCATTTTGTCCATTTTCGTTTCTCGTGTCATCATTGTCGATGCTGGGACAGCTGACCCATGTGACTGATGTAGAAGGAGGAAGGAGACTAAACACAACAAGTAAGAACACTGGGGCACTGGATTTCACCCAAGTTTTCCTGTTTTACGCTGTTGCTTTGCTTTTTTTTGTTTGCAAAAATTTTACAGAAGAAGATAAGGAAGAAAAAGAACAGAGAAGAAGAGAAACACATTAGTAGCTTATAGAATACAACACATTATGTCTGGTTGTGGTTCCTTGTCAGATACAAGAAATCTATGAGTTGTTAGTGTGGCAGTTTGACCGAAGAATGATTTCCTTATTCATATTTCTATGATTCTTTCAAGTGCTTTAATCAACTGTTCAAGACAAGAGCTAAAACTTGGCCCCACCAGGCTAAAGTCCTTGAACGTACATAAGGTAGCTCCAACGTACACCCGGATGCATCAGCCACCAGTATTTACAGTGACAATGGGGCCAGATATCAAGGATGTGCACTTTTACTTTAGATACTTTAGATTTAGGAGATAATACTCGTGTACTTTTACTTAGGTTGGATTTTAAATGCAGGAAGGATTTTACATTTTGGGGTCATTTTTAAGTACAAGAGCTGAATACTTGTTCCAATACTCAGTAAAACTGATGGATTCTGACTTAAAGAGGCAACAACCTGCGGCTTCATGCTGTTTAGAAAACGTCAGATTTGCATCTAACGTGTGAAAAAATTTCAATTTACTGTTCAAAAAACATCTTTAAATCTTTGGGTGCTTGTTCTGATGACCGCCAGCAGTATATTTAACACATAACTGTCTCAGCAATTGAGATTAATGCGATTTAAGCATTTTGAGTCAGGAAGAGGAAGGGAAGAAAAGGCCTGAGCATGTATTTAATAGGGAAAAGGTGAATGGGAGCAGAGATGAGTGACATGGAGTGCAAAGAAAAGGAGAGGAAATGAGACAGGAGAGGGGAGGCGGGAGGAGAGGACAGGGGGGCAGAAGAAATGAGACAGGGGAGAAACGACAAGGAGAGCAAGTCTATCCACATTAATCCCTACACACAAGCCACAATGATCTGTAATTTCTAAGATGTATGACCATCATTTATGGGATCAGATATCTTTTCTTAAACCCTAATAATATGTCACATTCCGGCGATATGGCTTTCTAATCAGCCACGGCGAGAGGGGGCCGGTGGAGGAGTGAGGAGCGGAAATGAAAAGACGGGCAGGGAGATGAGGGAGCAGATAGCAGGGGCAGGCTGATACGACCGAGGCGACAATGGACGCCCGGACAAGTGGACGGCGGCGAGGACTGACAGCACCAGAGCCCGCCGCAGGGGCGTGACTCTCAATGAGCCGTCTCAAAGTCTTACCCCACAACACGGGTGAACAAATGATGTCACATGGTGAAGGCTCGAAAACAACAGCTGTTTTTTCTTTCTTAAGGATTATTTTTGGATCCTCTTCCTCTTTCCACATGAGGTCTTTAAGGGATGAAGGGTCTGTATGTTTTTGCTAAACACCAGAAATTTGTGAGCGAACTAGAACGGCATGTGATTGTGTTTTGATAACAAATACTTAGGAGACTAGGAAGGAGGATATCATCGGGGGGGGGGGTAAAAGGTGAATGTAAGTAGGGGAGGCAGAGGAAGGTCGGTCTCACCGTTTCGTAGCAAGGTCAGCGAGGAGATTCTTCAGGTCTAGATGCCCTGATTGATTCTCTCACCCACACACACACTCACACACACACACACACACACACACACACACACACACACACACACACACACACACACACACACGCACGCACTCACACATATAACAAAAACACTCACATACACTCACACACACTCACACACATACACAAACACTCAAGCATCTTAAAACAGATATACAATCACCATGATTCACAGAAAAAAACAGACCAAAAACTCTGCTCAGTGCAGAAAAACTTGGTCTAAAGTCAGAATCTAAAGGTGGACGTGATATTTAGAGCTGATTCTCGCTGCAATGTCGTAATAGAAGATGCTAAGAATTGCGTATGAAGGACCATGTCCAGTCGTGACACGGTCCACAAGGGGAAAGTAAGACAAACAGCAATAACCGGGACACGGAGGGAAAATGACGAGCACGCCGTCGCGGCGAAACCGAACCAATACTCTGAAATAAGAATGAAAGACGGGACGTCCCAGGTCAATTTCAGAGGATCGATTCTAGTCAGCGTTAGTTATTAGCTGAAAGCAAGCGGCCGCAAACAATGCAAGAAGAGGTTTGTGTCTATTTTTGGTGACGCCCCTCTCAGGTGACCCCCACCTCCGAAGACCCGCTGCTCGTGGAAAAGGGTTCGATCAATGCTCAGGTCTAAACCCTGTCCAGACCAATGACCTCTCTTCATGGTCAGTCTGGCCGTGAGACTTGTCGACGCCGATCTGCTACTGCAGACCTGCGCTGCAAACGGGAAGGTGTAGTTGTATGAAAGGGAAGTGACATGGATAATAGAAAAAAAAAAGGTTTTAAATTCGTTGTTAGATATTTTTTATCCTGAACATTTAAACAGTTTAAAAGGGACTAGTGTACATTTAGAAACATGTAATACATAGTTACATATAAACTTCATTGTAGGCAGATATGAGAGAATTTTAAGTGTTTATTAATGTACAGTATTCATAAACAACTTCTCCTATGAGGACATAAGTTACATTATTACAACTGTGTGCGCTCAATTATCCATTTATCCAGCATCCACCACTGATGTGTGTTTATTAGATTAGATTAGACTCAGCTTCATTGTCATTGTGCAAATTAAAGGTACAAAGTCACTGAAATGCAGTCAGAAGTGCATAAGTACAGTGTTATGTTCAGAAAGTGAAGGTTTCAGTAGCATATACAGCCTAAGTAGTGCCGTGAGTTATATGCAAATATGTACAGACTATTATATATGTACGAAGTATCAAATATTTTATATAGAGAGAGGTGAAGTGGACAGAGTCTGAATTAGAGGTGTATATATTATTGATTGTGATTAATGATTGTGTGATGTGGGGGACGTGACACAGGCCAGAAGTTGAATCAGAAGCTGACTAAAGTTAAATTAAGAGATGAAGAGCCAAAGTATAATTGTGATAAAATGAAAAGATTATTCAATGATCTTCTGAACTCAAAAAGTGGCAAATACCAACTGAAAACTGAAGAAAGTCCCTCACACATTCCTGAGCTGAAAACAGACATAGATCCCTCAGCCACCTCCACAAATACCGTGGAAAACACAACCCCCACCCCCAACCCCACTCAACTGACACACACACATCCCAGCCTTCAGGCCGGGATCATCTTGACATTCTCCGTGAACACACCCGGCCGTCGGCAGTATGTTTGTAATATCAATAGCTCAGAGAATGTGGAGGGAGCGTTCAGGCCTAATCTAAATTAGATTGGGGCGGATTAGGGAGGCGGCATGCTCAGCATTCCCTGCCTGCGTCTTCCCGCCCGACTCGGCTCAGCCCTGCAGACCAAGACGTACCCAGGCCGCAAGATGGAAAGACGAAGGTCGGAAAGGACGTGCCGGGAAGGTCGGCTCGCTCGGGCCACATGGACCGTACAGGTGGAGCTTACCTGAGAGAGTTCAGAGATAGTTGTACATTTTCAAGGTGGTGACGTCAGACACAACACCTTCACCTGCATAGTATACAACACTGGTTTATTCAAAGTGACTCACATAAGAACAGAGCAGACTAAAAGAAAGAAATGATGGACTAGTTTTTCCACTTTTGTCTTTCTACAGATTCAATACACAGCCTCAGAGGAGCTGGCAGGTAGATGTTGTTCCCTTTGGACAGAGACAAGCTAGCTGTTTCTCCCCATGTCCATTCTTTTTGCTAAGCTAGCTAGCTGTTTCCCCCTTTTTCCCGTCTTTCTCCCTCGTCCGATCTCTATACTATGCTAGCTAGCTATTTCCCCAAGTTTTCAGTTTTGGTGCTAAGGTAGCTAGCTGTTTACCCCTGTATCCAGTCTTCGCTAGCTAACTTTTTTCCGAATTTCTAGTCTTTGAGGTAAGCTACGCTAGCTGTTTCCCCTTGTTTCCAGGCTTTGTGCTAAGCTAGCTAGATTCATATTTACTGCACAAACTTGAGAGAGGTCTTGATCCGTAAAAAGTTCACAAAAAGTCTAACTTTCCTTTAAATGACAGTGAAATAAAGTCAATGATGTGTGAACAACACTTGGACGTGATAGAGGGGATTTTTTTTCACTGTAATCAAACCGTCCTTTTTGGGCGTAGCTCTTTGGCTCAGACGCGTTTTCCATGTGTGCTGCGCCTTCGTTCCAGGTGTGAGTCTCAAACATAAAGAGGAGTCCGAGAGCTCTGACTGTTCCGGCTCGACTCCACAGGCGTGTTGTTGTTGTCAATGACGCGACTGCTGTGGAGTGAGGATGCGTCTAAAAGAGTCAGGATGTGTGAGCCTGATGGACTTTGTGGTGCCAGTGTTGTTTTTTTTTGTCAACATTCACAGTTCTTCTTTGGTTACTTCGTCATGATGGATCAGCTGATAACTTGGACCAGCGCGCCAGCGTCTGCTATGCAGCGACCGTATTTGTGTAATAACAGCGAAAGATAAACCCAGTGAGAGCGGGAGGGAGTTTTGATGTAAAACGATGAGCTTCGGGTTCTGAGCCAGGTCCCAGCTGACAAAATGCTGGACCTGAGCCGAGCCTTGGACCAACTTTTGGGGGCCCGCACAGTCGGCGCTCTGGCTTTTGGGCTTTCGGGACGACTCTTTAGGATGATCAAAGCTGAACGAGTCTCAGCCTTGGATGCTCTAAACAGGCCTCGGCTGGGGGTTTTAATCTATTCCCAATTATCCCAATCATTTAGTGCTAGCATGATTTTCTAAACATATGAACACAGTAACTTCATTATTTGTAAGTTAACACTAATTATGCAGCCTGTAATTTGCTGTTATCCTTTTTTTTGGAAACAATCTGCCCTTAAGCTCTTGTGCTTGGACCAGTTTTGCTGCAACTTACAACAAACTGGATATACGATTGATCGTGTGCTTAAATATGACATTTGCAGGTGAAGTCCGAAGGAAACAAAAGGAATAAAGCATCAATCAGACGTGAGCGACGTCAGCGGTAGGGACGAGAGAGATGGGTGCTCCCTCGTGGCCATTAATTCAGCTCCGATCAGCCACAAATAAGTGTTGGCATGCGGCCGCTGTGGAAAAGGCACAGGGAGCGAGGCTGGATCAGACGCCGTCCCCAGCTCTGTTCAGTGTGTAAATGGTTCGTTAGCGGTAATGACGCCGGAGACGGAGGAAGAGAATCAAAAGAGGGGAGGAAAGGAGCATAAAGAAGGGCCCGTGAGACATAGTCATAACAGCTGGCAACTTAGAGGACTATGATAGATGCTGATTTATGGCTAAAAATAAACACACGTGAGTTATTAATTTTCCCAAATTGCCTCACGAGATGAACCTGATGGGCTTCGGTCCTGGCTGGAGCCCCCCCAATCTTCAATTCCAGACCACTGATGGCTCCATGTTTTTGGCAAGGATCCGGTTCGTGGTTCCCGTTGGATACCTCCTTCACAGCATCCACAACAGAGCCAGATCAGCACTGAGTGAAACGTGATGTACACTGTGGCCAAGGAGAGCGCCCCAACAGGGGTGGTCACACACATGACTGACTGGTTTTACCAGCAGTGGAGAGCCCAAAATTTTGTATGTGACCACATTTACTGTTTAATGTATTTTCCATTTGCACGTTTGTGAAATACAAAAAAGTGCATTAACGTTTGCAGAAAGTCAAATTATTCAAGTTAATTTGACATGACTCAGTAGAAACGCAGATGCTCAGTTGTTCAGATTTTCCATTAATAAACCGTACGTAATTGGTAAACAATTGTTCTGACCATCAGTGGCCTGGACCACGCATTTAAATAAAAACACAGTTGAATGCAGTAGCTATGGTAACATCCAATTATGGAATCTTACATTCCGTTCTGGTAAGTTTTGACAGTAAGAATATTCATATTTACAGTCAATGCTGAACTGGTACCAGTTACTTTGATTGTACTGGTGTGAATTAAGGTCCTTTCAGGCAGATTTGTGGTTTTAATTAAAAGTTCGGCCTGATGCTTGGTCACGTCAGGGAAAAGGAGGGTTTTGACCACATTGCAGAAAAAAAACATAGATAGGAATAAAACCTGCATCAAAACCCCGTTGTCTTGAACGCCTGGTCGATGTCGACCAGTTAAATTGGCTCGGCATTGACTAAATATTATAAGTGGTGATGGTGAATGTTGTTCGAAGTTTTGGCATGAATCATTTCCAGAGTTCCAAGATGCACTTCCTGTTTTGTGTCACCTCCTATCTCGGAACCTCCCACAGATTTCCTCATCATCACCACAGGGCTCGAGCTCGACCTGCCGAAGTTTTCAGCACGACTCCCGGTGCTAATTTCTAACCCAAACCCAAGCCCGGTTCATCCGGTGTCTTTTGTAGAAAGTGTACAGACACACTCCAGAAAAAAAAAGAAAAGCTTCTTGCAGCTTTATTCCTTGAGAGAGGAAGATCCTGTAGTTTCCCCCCAAAATGCCTCTTTGATGTTCCCTCTGACCACGAGGCAAGGGATGGAGCTCAAAACTCTCTAATGAGATTTACCCCCACGGCTGGAGGCCACCAAGTGGCCCTGATCCCCCTTCAAATGCAGGAGGGTCATCTGAGACCGGCTAAGGCGCCTGAGGTAGAGGAAGAGGACACAGAGGTCACCAGTTAACGCCAGCGGATCAACGACAGAACTTGTGAGAACTGATTTGGTTGTAGTTCACATTAAAACTCAGAACCACGTGATGTGGAAAAAAAAGCGGGGGGGGGGGGTCTCATTGCGGCTGTAATTGCACAACGGCTCGGCAGCCTGCGGCAGTTAGTCACTGAGCGACCCGGCAGGTTTTCCCAGCCCGACCTGTTGGCTGACGTGTTGCCTGGCAAATGGCCGAATTGGACATGCGGCTCCATTAATTCGCTTGCTGAGCGCCACCACTCATTATGCTATATGTGGTCTTTTATGAAACATATTTTAATAACTGTTACAGCTTGATTTATAATGTTTGTTTTTTATTTTCCAAGGTACATTCATTATTTGTTCAAAGCACTGCGAGTTCATTAGTGACCCACTGTGTCAAATAATACTCTGAAATCAACAGGCTTAATGAAACATAGGGAGGCAATTGGGGAAATGTAAATACATGGAGTCTGCTTGAGAGTTAGTTTATGGGTGCATTTTTAAAAAACACTGCACTTGATTGATTTCTGTAAGATTCTGTGAGACACCGAAACTGATCAGCAGAGCGGCTTTGATGTTTTTCAATATTAAATTGGTGAAACGGCAACAACATCCGACACACAGCGGGTTTCTCCATTCAGTTCTGAAATCACCGGACTCAAAGCAGCTCCCCAAAAGCCCAAGACTAGACGACCTCGGCTGGCTCAATTGCAACTGCTAAAAGTGACACAGCAGCAGAGTCGCATTTAATTAACTGTTTGGGAATTCCACGTTTTTATGCACGGTTTATCAGTTTCAGAGCCAGTCATGGCCTGTTCCCTTGTTGTTTTATGAAAGACAAAGCAGATAAAAGGTCTGGACTTGATTCCAAGTGTTGACTCTACAACTGGTAGCTGCTCATGGGAACTATTAATATTCTTTCCTGAGAGGTGTGGATGCAAATGAAGGAGGTGTCACTCGGCCGAAAAAACAAAACAACCTATCAGACAGATCCAGAAACTTTAGCAGAGGCCACAGCAACAATCTGGTTCATTCTTAAAAAGGAGGAATGAACGGGTGAACGGGATCAGCAACAACAAAAGACCTAGAAGAAAAAAACCTTCACCACATCAAGTCAGGTCAAGAAAACTCTCCAGGAGGAAGGAGGATCATCGTCAGAGTCTACGATCAACAGACGCCTTCATGGATGCAAATACAGAGGATTTACCACAAGGTGCAAACCACTGGTAACACACAAGAACAGAAAGAGCAGATTAGACTTTACCAGGAAACATCTGAAAAACCTGATCAGTTCTGGAACCAGATTCTCTGGATGAAACCAGGATGAACTGGTACCAGAACGATGGAAGAGAAGAGTCTGGAGAAGGAAGGAACGACTCCTGATCCAGAGCCACCACATCACCTGTCAGACATGGTGGAGCAGTGTTACGGCCTGGACATGATCGGCTGTTGATGGAACCGGGTCACTGCTGTTTACTGACGATGACTGATGGTAGAAGCAGCAGGATGAATCCTGAGGTGAACAGGGCTCAACTATCTGCTCAGATTCAGCCAAATGCTGCAGAACTGACAGGACGGAGCTTCACAGTACAGACGGATAATGACCCACAACAGACTGAGAAAGCAACACAAGAGCTTCTCAAGGAAAAGAACTGGAATATTCTTCAGAGGCCAAGTCAGTCATCTGACATTGACCCAACTAAACCTGTTTTTCACTTCCTGAAGACAAAACTGAGGGCAGAAAGACCCACAAACCAGCAGCAACTGAAGCCGCTGCAGTTAAGTCCCGGAAAAGCATCTCAAGGAGGAAACTCAACAATTGGTGACGTCCATGGGTTCAACACTTCATGATGCCATTGTCATCTAAGTATTAAAAGTAATCCTTATTTTTATATTATTGGTATTATATTGGTTTATCCAATTACTTTTCAGCCTCTGGAAACAAGAGTATATATATATCCTCTATGGTGAGACTGTCACAAGCAAAATTCACAACCAATAGCATGACTGAAACAGTGACTACTTAAATCAATGTGACTTCATTTCCAGTGTCCATTGATTAAGAGAGAAAAATGCAGATAGGCCAGAGCGGGTCCAGGCAGTTTCATCTGTGATCCCTGGACAGGGGCCATAGTGCCGATAGAAAGTGTTCACCCTGTTGAAAGTTTGACTGTTTACAACTTTCAGTTCAAGTAGATCTAATGTGGCTTTTTCAATTGTAATCAACAGATATAGAGTCTGCAATTGCAAAAGGGGAAACAAAAGGCCCACAAAGTGATCTAAGTCGATGACAATTATACAATAGAAAATTTTATAAGTAAACACTTAAAGTTAGATACAATTTGCATTAGCGCTCAGTCCCTCCGAGTAAGTGTTCACGTGGCTTTGACTGCGGGAAGGTCTCCATCAGCTTGTCGAAACCGCGGCAGGTTGCATTGGGATGCACTGTTGCATAATATCAAGAAGGCAGGCACGCCGTCTCTCCGTCACCATGCCGACAGAAATGTTGCTAGCGGCGCTACATACCAAACACTGCCACCTGGTTCATTCAATGCAGCATGTATTGTTGTATTTCTTCCCCAGGACAATTTTACCCCCCCAGAGCAACCTTTATTGTGCAGGTAATTCCTGAAACACAAGTATCAGCAACCCGTCTCCACCACTGCTGTAGTCAAGCTGTGTAGAAATAGTAATTTCAAGGAGACAGGGTTGGTACCAGAAGGCAACATAAAAAAAAAAAACCTGTATATAGCTTCCACCCAGCAGCAGAGGCAGGAAAAGTAAATTTAAAGAAAAAGTTATAGAGTAAATATATTCAAATTGAATATCTGACAGTTTGTTCCACCTCCTTTTTGTATGATGATTACTCTCAACAGGCTTTAGTAAGTGTGATAAATTACCAGAGGAAACACGCAGTGGAAGTGACTTTGTGTACGGTTCCCTCAAGCCTGATCAGACTGCAGCCATTGCTCAGGGTATGCTCTGAATGCACACACATCTCTTTATGGGTTTTTTCCCCCCTAACCGGCACCGTTGAGGTTCTGGACCTGCACACTAATTGGTAGCGACAGATCAAGTGGCTGTCTGCTAGACGACAGTCGTGCACCAGGAACGCCATGGTATGCGGAGTCAGTGGGCGTCCAGATGCAGCGAGGACTCAACACGAATGACTGGATTTCACAAAAATAATCACAAAGCCCCAAAATCATTAATCGGATGCTATTAATCAACCATTTCTTGGGCACATCCCAATAAAGTATGCGAGACGGCTTGATGCCGTGGGAGATGGGGCTTGGCAACAGTCTGGCCACCAGCTCTGGAGACGGATGTGGAATTGTTATTGCCTCGGCCTTCGGCAGACATCTCACACTTTCTGGCACCCTGGCTTGACACTAATGAGGGTGAGAAAGTCGGTTAAAGATGAAATATGACAGAAGTGAGGGGGGCAACTCAGGCTTGAATTGAGGAGTGTGGCCTCACTCGTCCCATGAAGTGATTTAATGGCTGAAACCATAAAAGGTTTTTTTTTGTAATTTATTCATATTTACAGTTAATTTGCAGAAGCATTAAAGATCATAATAAACTTCTCATAATATCATTTTTTTTTTAATCAAAACAAGTTGAAAGAGGGGATTACACTGTATTTTTGCAAAGCACATACTACACATGGGTTCTAACAGAAGGCCTCTAATAATTTTTTGAAGTGACTAGTTACCCGATTCTGGTGATTTCTCACTAGAACGTCAAGTTCTGCAGATTAACTGACAGAAAAGGTCATCGGAAAGTTCATCGCTGTCCTTGAAAAGCACTGGAAGGTGCCTGAAACACTGCTGCTGAACTAAAAACATTATTTTCAAGGTTTGCTTAGGTTGAGGCCCAAAAATACTACATGGTTCAGGTTAGTAAAAGACTGGTGTATTGGTAGATACGTGAACAAGAAATCACAGTGGAGAAATGCTTTATCAAACTTCCTAAAAACCCAGGACGGGCTGGGTTGTGCATGGAACCAGCGCTGACCATCGGTAAGAAACTGGAGTAGAACAGTGTGATGTTTTGCTGTCCAATTGTCCATCCACCCTGAACCCCGGTCCCTCTGGGGACATTAGGGGATCTAACCGTGTCATTATTGGCGGGAATTCCATCTCCACCAAACCTATGAGACCTTCCCCTGGTGCAAGCGCCGAGCCAGTGTTCAGGATGAGCCCAGCTGCGCCAGAGCGGACGGATCAGCATAACCAGGGCTGTGTTGATCTGAAAATGGTGGCGCACACCACCTCTTCTGGCAAATACCTGCAGACAGCAGCTTCTGTAGCTTCTGTTTCAAGAGGTTAGATCAAGGAGTTCATTAATGGTGGAATGTTTTGAGGACCTTCGCTGACAGTCTTTTAAATCACTGTAGCCACAGATAGTGACAGTTGTATCGGCAGCGCTGAGTTTCTCTCCTGGTCCAACCCTGCCGACGACCCACTCAAGGCAGATTCAGACTTTAAAAGCTGAAAGCACTTGGAGGACGATTCGCATCCTTCAGCTGGATCCCTCATCCCTGAGGTAGGAGCATCCTCGCTTTAAGGCAGTCTCTTGTTTCACTGCGGTAGGAGGTGAGGAAGATGGTTCGGCCTGCAATTTTTTGTTTCCTGGAAGCTGGAAAGTCAACTTAAGGGTGTGAACATACGGCATACACAAGAGTTTGGAATAGCAAATACCAGGACCCATGTCCTGGTGTGAGATGCTGAAATTCTGAGGAGCCAATCTCAACTTCCAGACAAAAAAAACACAAAACATTAAATCTTAATTTAACCACTCTTAAATGAAAAGATTTCTGTGAAACACAAACTGACAGCGAACGGCAGCAGCCCTTTGATACACCCGTGGTTAGGGGGGTAGAAGAAGAACTGAGGCCTGAACTGTGAGCAGGATTTGTGGGTAAGTGAGGTAACTTCAGGTGTAGCCCTGGGTCACGACTGTACTTCACTTTTTACCCGGCTGCATCATCATGGTAACGAATGCTGTGCAGCAGAGGATCTTCAGCGGATCAGATCAGAGACCAGTCAACGACCAATCAGACCGCTGGAAAAGCAGAGTCCTCATTCTTACGGGATCTTGACAGGGACAAAAGTGTTTACAATTAAGTGAGAAACAATAAAGATGACTAGATATTTTTATAGCTGCTTGGAATCGTTTTTGCTGGTCCAGACTCTCCATGTGTCCACTCTGGATTTTAAAACTATCAGAGGGAGATTCAATCACATTAAAACTTTTATAGCCTCACTATGATTGAACAAAGACTCATTCCCGACAGGATTCCCGAAAACGCCGATGATTTTATTCTCTTATTCCGTCACTGTAGCTCAGGATAACATGAGGAGACTCTATGGCGATAATTGGAAATAAAAAAAACTAAACCCTCTGATGTCTCTTATTAGAATAATGATCCACACAGTGTGAATTATTTCCTGTGATTATAATCTCCTCTGGCTGCAGAAACAGTCTGGCATTACTTTAACTTTTTTCTTTTTTATCTGCATCGCATTTTCATAATATTTTGTTTATCATCAGACATAAAAGCAAAAAATACTCAATCGGCAAGAAACTTATGATTTCTGTAATTATTTACAGTTTATCTTCAGCCTGACTTTATTAATTGAAAATTGTTTCCAGTGTTTTCTTTCTCTTCTCATTATGTGATCATATTGTTTACATCTCGCCTCGTGGAATATCACCTGGGTGTCACCGTTCTTCTTCCTCAGGCTGTATTAGGGACTTTATTTGTGGTTCTTGACGAGGACTCGACCGAGCCGGCAGACAACCAGCTTAGTGAGACAGTTTAACCGGGACGGCCAGCGTCACGCTCTCAGTAGTGGCTAAGAGTCTTTTAGTTCTTGTCTGGGGGGGTCTCCCATCGTTTTCTTTCTTCGAGGTCCGTCAGATCCTTGGACCATGGACTCTTGGCCCTTTTCCCCAGATTGTTAGGTCGAAGGGATCGCGAGGGCCAAGGTATTAGATCCATTCTTCCTTCTGATGCTGAATTTCGAGGTGAGGATGTGGGAGAGGTTTTCTTGTAATGACTCTTCCATGAAGGTCATATTTGTGAATGGTGGAGCAGTGGACTGACACTCCAGACTCTGTTAAATCTTCCTGAAGGTCTTCTGCAGTCAAACAGGGCTTGTGATTTGCTTTTCTAGCGACAATCCTATGAGCACTTCTCTCCAACAGTTTTCTCGGTCTTCAAGGCCTCAACCTGACCTCCATTGTTCCTGTTAACTTCCATTTTTTAATAACAATATAAACTTGGGAAAAAAAACCTGAAAACACTTTGCTATCTTCTTAAAACCTTCAGTTATTTTACTATTCAGAGTGTTAGGCAGCTGCTTCGAGGAGCCCATGGCTGCTGATCGTTGGGAAAAGGTTTGAGGAGTTGGAGTATTTATAAGGCTTTGAAATTTGCATCACTTGGCCTTTTCCTGACTGGGAACAATGACTGGGAACAAGCCACAGCCCCAACAACCTAGTTAAGGTCTGAGACCTTGGTAAAAGGTCTGAGAGCTCAAATATCTTGGGCTCTCCGAACATTTGTCTGCTTCCTTTACTTTTCTTCAATTGAAACTTCTACAAACCAAAAAATAAAACACCAAACTTGCTTAAGATGTTGAAACAAATGTTTCACCTTTAACTTTATGGCTTTTGCGGGTCAGTTCGTCTTCTGCTCACTCAACTATTCACAGTAACAGAAGTTTCGACCAGAGGTGCCCAAACCTTTTTCGTGTCATTGTACACCACCGTTCTTCCTCCTGTTCCCCACGCACAAATTGAATGCATATCTTCACTGTTCCCGTTGCCAAAAGAGCAACGGAGCCCGGGAGTCAGGAAGTCAATCAGCAGTGTTTACTCACGGCCTGATTGAGCTGAGTTTCTGCTGTGAGCTGTAAGACAGAAACTGTGCGTCTATGAATCAAAGCAGCTCCAAGAACAGAAGCCCCCCCCCACGAGAATCAGAGTCCTGCCAGCGCTCCTTCTTTAGACATTCCTCAAACTCACTGTTCATGCCCCGCGGTCCCTGGCGGGCTCCCAGACGACTTATCTAGGAGCGCAAGGGCAGAAGCACGGAAATAAAGCAAAAAGGCACCGAGATGTATGGAAACGCTAACGCGAACGCACGCGAGCGCCGACGCCAATATCCTCAAGCGCCGTCGCGCTCCCTCCTACACAAAACACACGGAGCTGCACAGAGAGCAGATGGATGGACGATTAATCAGCCTCTTTCCAAGAGGAGGAGCAGGCCTTGAAGAGAAGGCACCTCCTGTTAGCAAAACAACTCCCGAGCGTAGAGGAGGTAACGTCAGGGCCTGAGCTGACAGGATCGACCACATGTAAATAAGCCTGCACACGCACACACACACGCACACACAATCAAAGGCAGATGGAGTGGCGGCGGGGCGATCTGACATTTTCGATTATCTCTCTCTGGGCCGTTGGTGTATTTTTAGACTTAGTGAATTTAGCTTTTTAGTCACCAGCTATACCTCGAGGCTGATGTGTGTCTCTGTATGTATTTCTTTGATTGTTTTTTTTTACACTATGCAAAAAAAAAAGAAAGGGGGTGTCACAGGCCACAGCCCAACCTCACCGCTAATACCCTCTTTAGCCAGGCTCGTGGGAATCTCGCACACACACACACACACACACACACAAACAGTGGGAATCCCGGCACCACGGGGGCCCACACAGAGGTTTCCAGGCCGTCGGGCGCAGCAGCTTCTCCGGGTTCGTCTCCGGCGTCACCGGTCGACCGAGCCGTTGTCTTAGAGACGCGAAGCCTCACCTACTCACCGACAGCCACTGCTAATCATACGGCTCATGAACGTATTCTCCGTTTGATTTACACCGATCACGGTAAAACGCGTCGCTGGTTTTAACACTGTGGCAGATCAGTGTATATAAGGTTGTTTATATTTACTGAGCTACGTCTGTCGTTTGAAGCAATAAGTCCAGTAGGTACCTGCTTTTATTACCCTGAAATCAACAAGCTTCATGAGGCAAATGGTAAAAATGTCTACACAAGAAACATTTGTGGGCTTTGTTTATCAGTGATCATCATTTTAACAAATTCTAACAAAACACTGAAAACTGAACTAATGATCTGTAAGATGAGTTTTCAGACTCCGTCAGACTCCGTCAGACTCCATCAGCCTTAAGACGCCTAAACCCAAAAGCAGGCGTTGTTTTTAGGTTTCGTTGTGTTAAACTGTTGCAGCAGCAGGGGCACTTTGCAGTAGGTTTTTTTAAACAGCGCCGGTGTCGCTTCACTGAGAACAGCGCTCAGACGGCGTCGAAGGATGAAACACACCATGCCCTTGTGCTGGTACTGTAAAGATGCAAAGCATTCCTGGAATGAGGTGTGCTGTACTTCAGCAGCATTCCTAAAAGTGGTCACAGGTTGCCCCCCCCCAACTCTCTATTTTCCTTCTCAATGATGCACCAGCCCTGAATCTGCAAGTTTGGACGAGACGTGTTTCCCAAGCAGAAATTACTGCGGCCAAAAGGGAGGTGGATTTACAGCGGAGACCTCCACAGATGGTTTCCACAACTCAGCGGATTTAAAGGTGATTTTCTTGAAGTTTTTCCACCGGGAGCTGCACCAGGAAATCAGGCTGTTCGTCAGACCGTGCGCAGGGAAATTCTGATCACCAAGTAAATGGAGGGTGTTTCATCTGGTGACAACAGTACCGGGCACCTCGAGGCAGAACATTTAACCAGTGTGTACACAGAAGTTTAAATATGACCCTCCCCATTTTTCCTTTTGTTTTGTTTGTTTTAAACAGGTCTGCAGCCAAACCTCATAGTAAAGAGCTTCTTTCACCGCAGGAGCTGTGAATCACGCTCATGGTGGGACCCTGTACCTCGTGGGAAAATGTGATCTGTGGCCCCTGGATCGAGGGTCACGACAGAGGTTTTCTTACATCCATCCCTCCGTCTCCCCAAATCAACACGTCGATCTATTTGGCTCCACTCGTTTATTTACCCTTCATTAGATTTAGAATGAGCCTGGCTTAATCAGGCCTTTGATGGGTCTCGGACTTTACCGCTTCAGTAGGAGTCTACTCTTCTGCCTGAGCGTTGTTTAGCTTTGTATTGAGGCAAAAGTCAAGTTCTGCTGTTGTGTTCATTTTCTGGAAGGTGAGACGGGTTCATACTATTAGCTGTGTTTGCTGAAGGTATCAGGTGTAAGAACCAGCATCGGGTTCTTTACACAAACGAAAGACGGCAGATTGAAAAGGGAGTCAGAGTAAGATCACGTCAAATGTGTTTGTGTCTGTCTGCTTTGACTGTCTAAACAGAAAGATTAAATACAAAGATGAAAGCAGCTGAGAATAGTAACGCACACACACACACACACACACACACACACACACACACACACACACAAACTGACTCCAAATCTATCAGATCTGTTCAGATTAATCAAAGGCTCCTTTCAGCTGTGCTAATAACTAAACTAATAATCAAGCTAATAAATCCAGTGAACGTAGCCTGGGGCCGTGCTGTCAGAAAACGCAGTTAGCAAGTTACTGCCCATCTGTCAATCCAGCACGTTGGTCGGTCAAGCGCAGGTTATTTCCAAAGTCGAACACTGCCCCCCCCAATAAGGGAGGTATCTGTACGTGGAAGGACAGAGGATCATATCACTCTGAGCCTTACTAATACAAAAAAAGTGACAATTTTTTCAAATCCTGTTATTATTCTTAGTAACTTCATTGCCGTCTATTTTAGCCTGTATCTGTTCACATCCAGTCAAACTGTCCCATTAAAGCAGCTGAATCAGCAGTGATCAGCTCCTGTCTGCAGTGTAGCAGGGGACGTACAGATGACTGTCACTGGATCACTGAGACACTGGAGGAAACCTAAAACCAGCAGGATTCTGAATGGAGTTCTGCAGTCTCTTTTTTCCTCTGGTTTCTGAGTGGATTCATGGAGCTTTTATTATGAAGGGATGTCAGAGGTCATGATGTCCTCAGGAAGTGGAAGTGACAGTGAATCTAGAAATATCTTTTTCATGTTCGTTTTACGGATTTGACACAAACTGCAGCAGAAAATGGTTTAAAGCCGCAGCTGAAACTGACGACCGTGTTGGTGAGCGGGGAAATCAGCGGACCGACCATAGCTACCTCTCTTAGTCATCTGAGAACACCTGCATGCACCTGCCTGGTCGACTGTACACAGCGTCTCGCCCCGCCCCTCCCATCCCCGTCCAAAACCCCTCAAACGCTGGTTTAGGCGCTTGTCGTCTTCAGTGATGGTTTGACACTTACTGCCAACTTCAGGCCAAATGTTCCTCTTATAAACAATAAATTTCACAACCTAACGGATTTAATGGAAATTCTTGATCCCTGCAGGATGAGTCATCTCCATTCCTGGCAGGTTTTCCGGTTCCTCGTTATCATGTGTTACTTCTAAACACTGGAACCTCAAATTAAACAGTTTGCATGATAAACAAATATCTTTGGCTTTTACAAGCAAAATGTTGCATTATGATATTCTTCACAGATTCAGCGAGGTTTTTCCTGACATACGACTGTTGCTAAGGTCACCCGGAGTCAGGAATGGGGGGGGGGGTAGGTGGATGTGTGTGTGTGTGTGTGTGGGGGGGGGGGGGCGCTCCCATCCCCAGAAACCCACATCATGTTCCAGCATGAAGGATACGATCTGTGTCACCATCTCCCTCATGTTGAAGTGCATACGCACGTAGGCCCAATCCTACACACTCACACACACAGGCTATAACACAAACACACACTCCTGCCTGCATGAACACACACACACACACACACACACACACACACCCAAAGGACACCCTCCTCTCCTCTAGCTCAATGCTCCCTTTGTTCATTTTCTCATCACTCCCGATCCGTCGTTCCTCGGAGCCTCGCTGAGAACAACTTTAATAGACAATGCGACGGCAGAAAAGACAAAAGAACGGACAGAGGGAAGGAGGCGAGAGATAAAAGAGAAACAATCTGTCCCGGACTAATGGAAGGAGCGGGATGGGTAAAAAGCAGAGGTTTAATACATCAATCACAGCGGCGCTTAATGAAGAGGATGGCGAGAGACGGGAGGAAACGAGGGAAAAAAAGTTATGCAGCAGATGTTTTGCTTTTCTTTTATGTCACTGGAACTTTATCAAACCCGAAACAATGGGATCTGGGTGAATAAATCAGTGACAGCCGAGCACGCCAAGGTGAGGAGCTAAATTTGTTCCTTTCAGGAGCTGAAATGGAGGAGAGTGAAGACGTGTGATCAAACAGAGTCTGTAGCATAAAAAAATCAAGGACGGGACGCATCTCACAATGTTGAGGAAAGTGGTGAAAAAGTCCTGGATCCGAACCGGAATGCGACGGGCTCCTCCCTGGTCCATGACCCAACGGCCCAACAGGTCTGGTGCACAGGTGAAAACACAACCTTACTATCTGAGTTAATGACTGAACAGTAGGTCAATCTTGCCCCTTTTCTTCTTCCTCTGTCATCTACTGCCCCCCCCCCCGTACCAGGGCTAAAGAACCCTGACTGAGAATAACTTTGGTTCCAGGTGCAGACATCTCTTGTCAATTCTGCATGATGGAGGAAAGATGGAACAAAGACAAACTGTGAAAAATTACATTTCTCCTTAAAGGTCTGATCGTAAAGCAAATATTTCCAGCTTGTGTAGGAGGAAAGTTCTGTACATTGATATAAATATTACAGCAGCAGGAAGTTTAACTCTTTTGAAAAACAATGCAACCACAAAAAAAAAATAATAATACTTTAGCATTTCAGTGACTCCTTCCAAAGTAACAATCATCTTCTATTTAGGAATAAAAAAACTACTTTTTTCATTCAGACCAGTGAAAGAATTAGTTGCATACTCTAGAAAGTGAAGGGACATGAAAAAGAAGAAAAAGAACACAATTAGCACCGTCGGGTTCTTGTGGAAACCCCTAAGTGTTTTGTTTTTTTTCATTTTTAATATCACAAACAGTTACAGAGGGAAAATGTGAAACGAAGAAATTGTGCCTGAAATTTTCAGACGTCTATCACGCACCTCATTACCTAGAACACAAACACACACACCACGTTCTCATGAATACACTGGCTCTCACACACACTCACACTCTGACACACACACACACACACACACACACACGCACACGCACACACGCAAACATGCATACATGCATACACACACACACAGATGCACATGCGCACAAACACACAGACACACACATGCGTGTGCGTGTGCACACAGCCACACGCTCATATCTTCTCATTATGTAACCAACACACGCATGCACACACTCTCCTGTCTTCTCATTACATAACTCACACACACACACACACACACACACACACACATACACACTCGATTGATTGCTTCCTTTGTGGGAACAACAAACGTGAACTGATGCTGCGGAGAGACAATGACCTGCGTGTGGCACAATGGGCGGCTCCCGGTCCCATTGTGTTACAGTGTGGTTTTTATGAGCGTGCATGGGTGTGTGTGCCTGAGGTGCGTGTTTGTGTAACAGAGTCTCTGGGGAGCAGAGGCATTTGCTTAAATGTGTGTGTGTGTGTGTGTGTGTACATCTAAATTTGATATTTGCATGCAAGTTGTTTGCATAAGAGTGTATCACTATTGTGGACGTTTTACGAGTGTATTTTCTCCTGGTGAATATATATGTGCATGTGTGCATGTGTAGCAGGTGCAAAAGGGTTTATAAGTATATTTGACAATAAATGTTTCATTTCATCTTATGCAAAAGGATCATTTTTGATAGGCAATGTGAGGAATTCATCAATTTAGATGCAGGTTTGCAGTTTACACAGAGCTCAGCTTCCACCACAACAACTGTCACATTAGAGAAAAATCCCCACACTCTTAGCGAGAGTTTGGGAAAAGTTTGCTGTTTGCTGCCGACACGTGGTGAGACCTGGAGCAGGACGCACAACGCCGGCGGTGATGAACCTGATTCGACTCGATGGACCGAAAGCATCCGGGACGGAAGCCGAGACAGAAAGAGAAAAACAGGGACAAGCCAAAGGAACAGGGACTCAGAAGTTCTCCGATATCTGGTGGACGCGACACCGAGGGCTGTCAGGCGGCACCCGACCTCGGTCGATGGCTCCGCCCCACGTCGGCTGCAGTTGTCTTTAATCAAGTCGTCCGAGACACTCTACGCTGTCCTATACCCCCCTGCAGCCAACAACCTCCGTCCTCTGTAGTTGAAATAAATCCTGCATCGGACAGAGCCGCGTCCTTAACTAGACACAGCTTTTACACACACACACACACACACCTGAGTATTGTGACTTTACATGTGTCCGGCGTCTCTGAAACAAGCAGCTATGTCTATATCCACAGAGAACACAGCACAGGAAACTTTCTAAGCTTCCAGCTTAGCCTTCTACTCTGCTCAGTGTATTGTGGATGTAGGACCAGTCTTAGTCAGTGCCGTGTTTCTGAGTGAGCTATTACAGAAATGTCATTACTTCTCACTCAATAATGAGCAGAGTGAGTCTTGGTTACCGCGGTAACTGATCCTATTAATGCTACTTCAGTGTTTTAGGAAGTCGATGTGTTCGCTGTCTTAGCAGGAGTTTCATGATATAGGATTTATCTCTCATTTTACTGCAGCAGCTGCGGATGGGTGTGTGTGTGCGTGTGTGTGTGTGTGTGTGTGTGTTTGTGTGATGGGGGAGTGGCTCACTTCCACCTACAGATGAAGCCCACTCCTTCAAGTACTCTACATTATTTCCTTATGTTGTTGTTTTCATTACATTGTGTCTCTGTAGCCGGTTTGAATCTACATTCACCTGGGCCGGGGGGGGGGGGGGGGGACCCAGACCTTCTAGAGAACCAGAACTTAGTTCAGCTGGACCCAGCCACCTCCAGCTGCTAATGCACATGATGCTGAGGCTTCGGACCTGTTCCAGTCCCATCGACCTCTTTAGGCTTCACTCCACCGATACACTCACACAGCGGCGATGCATTTGTGGGGCGTCTCAGATGCAGTGTCCTGATGGAACAACCAACCTTCTGGGCGGTGGACGACCCGCTCCACCCCCCCGAGCCACAGGTAACGAGGCTGGTCCGTTACCGGCCTTTAAGTAATAAATAATAGGTAACTGATTGTATTTGAGACAAAGAAAAGCTTCCACAGCATCTGCAAATGAAGCTGAAATGTTCTAAGTTTCAGGTGCATTTACATCAATAGGCGACAAGATTGAATGGGAATGTCTTCACAGGTTAGAAACACCTGCAGGAATAAAGACACACGCTGGAGTTTGAGGCTGCGACTGGAATCGGGGGGGGGGGGGGGGGGGGTTAGAGCAAGGATGTCGTCCTGCTAAGCAACAGAAAACCGAAGTGAACTCTGACGAATCCCTGAGAGACAGACGGAGGTGGAGGGAGGAGGGTTGTGGTTGATGCTGTGATCTGTACGACAACATTGTATGTGTTTGTTTGTGTGTGTGTGTGTGTGTGTGTGTGTTCGTGTTTGTGTGTGTGTGTGTGGAAGGGGGCGGGTCAGTTTAAGAGGTCAAGGACCAGGATCTGGTAGAACTGGTCTGTGTCAAAAGACCTGTTACTGTGGTATTTTACTACTACCACTACTACCACTACTACTACTGCTACCACTACTACTGCTACTGCTACTACTACTACTAATACCACTACTACTACTGCTACTATTAACAATAATATTATTATTATTATTATTATTATTATTATTATTATTATTATTATAATAATAATAATAATAATAATAATAAACTTTATTTTGGTTGAACTGTGAATGAAACTGAACTTTGCTTCAGAACAAACATGTTGCTTCTATTTTCCATCTTTTTCTGTTTTTCTTCTTACTGTTGTTTGTGGTAGAGGAAACGCCACCTTCCACTCCTTTGTCAACACTGAGCATGTTAAACTTTAGCGCTAGCTTAACTCGAGCATTAACAAACTTTATGTATGGACTGCGTGTGGTACGTTTAGTTCAGCTCCACGCCGCCGTCGCTCATGTGATCTGTGCCGTGAGCATAAACGTTGCAGCCTCAGTTCCAGCGAACCTGTGAATTAAAAGCTGCTCTGTGAATCCACGTTGACGTGAGGTGTGATCACTTCTGTAGCGCTGAAAGAACAGCGGCCGGCCCAACCCTCCGCAACTCGCCGGATGAAACTACAACGGCATCATTTCCAGCTATCGATTTACTGATTAATAAAAGAAGGTTTAATGCATAAAAAATATGGAGGGAAGGGGGGTGTTCTGGGGTGACGTGCATGCACATTGACACGTTAGATGAAACGGAGGCGTACCTGTCCTGTGAGGTAGGCAGGTGAAGGACAACATAGAAACGGAATCAATATGCTTCCACAGCTGCTTCCTGATGTTTTGGCCTGAGCTGAGAGTTAACACAAGGTACAGGATTAACCAAAACTCACGGCGTCTGCGGCGTTGTGTCGATGAGGGGTCCCCACAAGTGTAGCAGCGCCAACAGTGAGTGTCTGTGTGTGTGCGTGTGTGTATCTGTGAGCGTGTGTGCGCATGTGATTGCATGTGCGTGCGTGTGTGCGCGTGTCTGTCTGCGTGTGTGTGCGTGTTTCGTTGACGTAAGCGGCCCCGCGGCTTTCGGCTCGATGGGTTACCATGGTGATCAGTTGGCTGTGTTCTAGGACGCCCGGTGGCTGGATGCACTTCTGGACTCCTGTCTGTCTGTCTGTTTGTCTGTCTGTCTGTCTGTTTGTCTGTCTGTCTGTCTGTTTGTCTGTCTGTCTGTCTTTGTCTCTGTCTCTGTCTCACAGACACACACACACACAAACACTCACATAAAAGAGCATCTCTCTTGTGCTCGGAGCATAGCAGCTTGAGGAAATGAGATTTGTTCCAGAGGCCGAGAGAGAGAGAGAGAGTGAAGGAGAGAGAGGGAGACAGTCAGTGTTGACATGCCCCCCCCCATCTTCCCCCCCTCTTCCCCCTCTTTTGATGTGTGATCCTAACACATAATGTTCCGTTCATGCTGCAAACAGAAATCACAGCTTAGTGAGAGGAGGGTCCGTCCTCATGTCCACGTGAGGCACATGAAAAAAATGAGAAAGTAGAGAATCTTTGTCTCTAAAGGGCAAAAAGTTGAGCCCAGTTTTATTTACAACAGCAGGAGGTGATCAGAGGGGAGGTGCTGAATGTGAGAGCTGCAGCCCATTGAGCAGCTGGGTGGGTGGGTTGGGGGGGTGGGGGGGCTCTGAGGACGGCTTCCTTTCGTCTGAATCATCAGGCCTCGCCGTCCCCAAACAGCCGTCGCCGATGAGGCAGCCGGTTGTGTTCTGTGATTGTCTCGGTCAGAGTGAATGTGTTCGGTGCTGCAGGCTCAGCCAAGGACTGAATTATAGATTATGACGGAGACGTTTTCACCTCAGTAACACTAAAGCCCCCCCCAGCCTGTTCTCTACCTTTAACAGAAACATTGGAATCAGTTGGAATTAGTCTGTCGCATTGTCAACACATTAAGAGGATGCAACCCTCCCTCCTTTCCTTTCCTCCTCTCTTTGGCAGACTCTACACATCGGTCTGACATTTTACCTGAGTCTGTCTTTTTGTCAGTTGTCCGTCTGCACATTTGTCAGCACGATCACTCGAAAAGAATGGAACCGATTCGCCCAATACTCGGCGCCAACCCAGACCAGGTTTAACCCACTAAAACCCAACGGACGGGGAAGGGTGGGGGTGAATATTTAAAAGACCAAGCGCTCCACAAAACGTGTCCATGAATATCTGTAATCAAACTTCAACAAATATCCCAAGAAAACAAATGACGACCAGGATTTATCCGATGCCGCTTGGCAGCAGCAGTGAGGAGACTCAGGCTGAATATGAGCTTTAACTTGGACTTCATCCTGAATGACAATAACACATTGTACATGTGAGTAAAATCAGAGTTTCTCCTTTAAACCTTTTTTTTTTTTTTTGCATTTTGATACTGAAAATTACTTTGAAAAATGTCTATAAGAGTTTCAAACAAACAAAAACTCAAAATAAAAGCACCACAGTAGAGAACCCAACGAATTCTTTTGAATTCAGTTTTAATTATTGGATTACGATTCCAAAGATTTCACTTTGAAAAAGTTCTGAAATAATTGAAAAGCATATAAAAAGAAAAAAAAAAGGCCCAAGAAATTAGACAACGTATAGAAGAAGTTAATAGAAGAATTCACACGTATTTGACTTCTCTTCCTCCTTCTTTCCCTCCATAAGCTCCCACTCAGCTTGTCTTTCCAGCGTGTTAGGCTCTCGCTCCCTTGGCTGTTTTTTAAGTGCTGCTCTGAATAAATAAATGCTAAATCAACCCCTCTCTCGATGTGGTAATTCAAAGCACCGAGGGCCGGGCTGAATTTTAAGGGAAGCTGAGGAGGCAGAGAGTTCCTCACCGATGCAGCTCCAGGCAGAAAAACATGATAAAAATTAAAAAAAAATAAATAACAGAAAAAGAACGAGACACGAAATGTGAAATTTGCAACGATCGGCGAACAATCGCATAGAAATTGGAACGTTCGCGTTATTCACTCAAAAGAAGAAAAAAGAAAGAAGGAAGATGGTTAAGAGTAACATGAGGACACACAAGCGTCAGGAGCATGTAAACAAACACCGAGCCAACACACACACACACACACACTCACACACACTCACACACACTCACACACACATCAAATATGTAGAGATCAGCAAAACGACCATGAGATCTTTGACAACAATAACAATTCTCCCTAAAAAGATGCTGCTCTGGCAGCTAAAGGCCTCTGAGAGAGAGAGAGAGAGAGAGAGAGAGAGAGACAGATACTGTGTGTGTGTGTGTGTATCCGCCGATATATGTGGAATGTACAGCAGTCATACACAGAGTGTGTGTGTTCACCATTTAAAAAAGGAAGAAAGAAGAAAAAGAGAAGTGAACATTTTCATCGTTTCATCTTAGATATCACGTTATAGATTGAATCCATGTTCATCTCAAAGTTTATTTAATATTGTCTCTAATGTTATAAAATCCTGTGAACTGAAAGCATAAAGATACAGAACGAAGGAGGGGGTGGGGGGGTCATATAGAAAACACACAGATAGAGCGAGAAAGAGGAATAAAGAGGAGGGAGGGCAGGGAGTGTCCTTCTAACGGTTATCCATCAGAGAAACTGTTTTTAACAAAACACAGCATAGCACAATCGATTAGCTGACATTTCCAAAGCTAATGCCAGACACACGCACACACATAAACACACACACACACACACACACACACGCTTATTGTCTCTCTGGCCAATCGCGGTGGTTTCTCGCCGCTGTGAGGGAAGAAATGGTCAAGGCCTGTGCCCTGATGAGTGGGCAGCGGCTGAAAGATCCACATTACACTGACACACACTGACACACAAATACACTGGCACACACACCACACACACACACACACACACACACACACACACACACACACACACACACACACACACACACACACACTGAAAAGAGCAGTTAAAGCACATGTTTACATGTGCACCGACAGCAGTAAACACGGCTTTGAGCGTAATCTTATTTAAAGTTCACATGAATCAAAGTAGCGCCGCTTCTCTTAATAAGCCCGTTTTCCTGGATTAAATTATAATTAGCTCTGGGCTGTCGCCGCACTGAGCGCTGGCGTCCGTCACGAGATCTTCACGGCCTTCGACACATCTCTTTGTAAAAACAGGACATTGAAAAAAAAATTTAAATAAGATGTCCAAGGCTCTTCCACGCAACTCCTAACGCTGTGTCCCTCCATGCGTCCGTCCACATAGGCGAGTTGATAACGGTCAGATACAGGCACCGAACGTGAATTTCAGTTGATCGTTGCGCATGACAACATATGCCGTCTATGTTGTAACCCAACCAGTGATATGAATGGATCAATTTGAATATATGACAAAGAAGGAGTCTGCTTTTCCCTGTTTCCTCCTCAGGATGTGAAGTTGCGCCCTCACCACACAGCCTTTGACCACCAGGAGCAGCAGGTTCAGGGTTTAAGTGTGAATGAAACCCAACCTGGCGTCCGACACAGTGTCGAAACAATGCATCCACCGTTTTCCTGTGTGATCCCGCCCTGCAGCCGCCGTCCGTTACTGAGCTCGCAGGTCCGGGCCGCTGTGCTCTGACCGTTAGCTCAGTCCGTGGAAGGGGCTTGGTCTGAAGAGCATCAAGCTCAAAAAAATGTGTTTGCCCTTAAAGGAAGTTCACCACTTTTAAAAAGTAAAAAGGTCAACACGTTTTAGGAATCGCTGGCAATAGCTTTATAATTAGTGCACAGACACAAGAGTGATACGAATCTTCTCATGTAGCAAAAAAAAGTATTTCCTTTCTCCTTCGGACGTTTCACTGGCCACCAAGTGTTTTTCATCAACCACTGGATCAGACTGTGTTGCTGTGGATACCTGCAGGTTGCAAAGGGTTTTCCGACAATATCCTCTGCAGCCAAGGCAGCGACGATGACAGAGGACGTCAGCGCTTTGGTGATAAAACAGCAGAGGGAGATTTTTTTTTCCTTCTAGGCTGCAAAGCTGCTTGACACCTTCGGCTTTAATTCGTCGGTCGATAATACCGTTCACACGTAAAGTGATACAACAAAGAGAAAAGCAGACAAACATGAAAAGGAGGAGCAAAAATTTGTTAAAAAAAAAAGAAAGAAGGAGTGAGGACAGGAAAAATTAGCTTTCTGGGCAAAGCCGCCATCATTGGCTTTCAATGCAACTGATGGTTTATTGATCTGTCCCCACACTAAGCTCTTTACGGCACGAAATACTGAGAGGAAGAGAGAGAGAGAGATGGACACGTGGAGAGGGAGGGATGAGCATTTTGAATTGAACCGTGATCACTGACATTTCAATCGGAGGCTCGTTGCTGCGTTTTTCCCCCTTTTTTCCAGTTGTTTTGGAAGCTGCCATAAAGATGGACAAAAGGGCCGTCAAGCTAATGGAGAGCAATGCTGAAAATTGGGTTTTACCGCATTGCCCTCGGGCTGTTTTCTATCTCCCTACACAGAGGCTGAGGAGTTGGTGGTGTTCGGGACATGACAGTTTCCGCCTTAGCCCACATCACCCACTGGCTGCTACATGTAGAGAACAAGGGAAGCAATGTGGTAGACAAACCAATAAAGATGCACTGTTTTATGTAAAATATGTGTTTTATATGTTGCCTCATCATCCCCAGCCTCGAACAGAGAAAGCTCATTATGAGGACGGCGGTTATTATCATTATGACGGAGCACTGTTAACATCTGTCAGACATTTTTTAAAAACTGGACCCAGTCAGTTAAGTCTCTGTCGCACTGTGATGCTGCCCTTAAAAAAAAAAGTCTGTATGTGTATATGTACACTCAGTTGTCAGTTTATTAGGAACACCCCACTGAACCAGATGCAGTCTAGTATATCAGTCCTGCAGTAAATCTCCATTTATGACAGTGATAACGTCCAGCGCAGTAAAGCATCAGCAGCATCAGCAGGGATGATACAAGGCGTCCGCCCACGATAGTGGCTCAAAAACTTCAGTCACTGATCAAGAAGCCGGAAGACTGGGAACAGGTGGAAACACCTAGTCTATGATATTATTTTCTCATTAAGCATTCAATTAAAACAACAATTTATTTCTCCTGTCTTATGAATGGCCAGTTGTTCCTCTGCATATCCTTTTTTTCTTCCACTGTACCTACATTTAATAACCAGCACAAACCGGTAAATAATGTTCTTGCAGCAGATTGATACAACGAAATCAGAGGCTGTATTGTAAAGTGTTTCCAAATTCATAGGAGAATAAGTCTGTCGTATACGATAAATAAATAAAATTTAAGTTGTGAAATGATTTCATCTCATCTGGCAGCTACCGATGTACAGAACAGATGGTACAATGCACGGTGATTTCAATCAGTTGCTGCTCTTCAAAAAGCTGGAAGGAATCCGGCAGGCAACATCTCCACTCGAGTCAGAAGCACCTTTGCTCTGAGGTGGATTTATTAAAAAGAAATAAAGAACTTCAATCTGCTTTTTTTTCTTAACAAGACTGAAATTGTGTCCTGGCCCGGTCTGGCCCGGTGTAACACCATGAATCTAGCAGCGATGATAGACGGGATGCCAGGGAGTTATCCCCAACGATCTATGTGGACCGGAAAAGAGACTTGCATTTGGCAGAAAAATTGGCGAGAGGAGGAGTGGTGGGGGGGGGCCTCCCGGCGGCATGCCCGAAAAACAGACTGGTGTTCTGGAACCAAACGGCACATGCACACTCTCGGTATCTGAATTCTTGGCTTCCAGGACGCAGAACTTCGCTTCCCTCATTACATGGCTCCTGATCGGCTTGAAGCCACTCTGTGAGATTATCTTGTACAGACGATGGGAGGATGGACCGCCCTGCAAAATATACTTTTATCATATATAGCTGAAGATGTAAGATGTAACAGATGAATGAGTAGAATTGAAAAAAGATATCCCACGGAGACTGGTTCTCACAAAGGCAGCAGAAAACTGACCGCCGGGCCGAAAGCTGACATGGGGTTTGCAGGGCTCCCGGAGGAATCTGGGTTGGGTGCATTGAGTTCATCTGCGGTAATGACACACCAAACAATGTCAGCTGCTCTTCATCCCTAATGCTCTACTGCTGCCGCTGTGTTGGAAGCCTCGGTCCCTGGAGCGGATGTCCTGCGTCAAGAGACGGCGTAGCGAGGCCATGACTCAGGACGTGGAAAGGCCATCGGCTGCAACGTCCAAAAGCCTCGGCTTCAGTCTGGACTGGGGTGCAGCTGTGTATCATTACCAGAATAATAGATAAGGATGGAAAAGAATAGATTCGTCCCATTAAGGGCTTTGAAGAAAAGAGCCAGGGCAGAGGAAAAGTTAAGTCAAAACAGAGAGAAAAAAAAATGGTTTAATAGGGAGAGAAAAAGTCAAGACAGGAGATAAAGGATAATGGAGGAAAACCACACGTGCTGATAAAAAGTGGGTAAAACTCAAGGTAAAAAAAATCATGAATCCAGAGTCACAGTCCATTAGGTGGATATAACAGAGGTCAGTTCACATGTATTTTTGACCACCCCTTGCGTAGAAAAGCATAATTACACATGTAAAGAGTATTTATTAAAACTGAACCAACAAAAATATTTAACTAAAATATATATCTGCAGACAGGAGTGGGTGTATTGACTGTGTAAAGTAGTCTCAAATAATAACTCTTTTTTTTTTTGGGAAATTGCCCCCTGGCTTCAGCAGAAAAGTACTTGACATCGAAAACAGAATCTCTTAAATGTGACTGGCTCAACGTTCAGTTCGGCTTCATCCCTTTTTACTTCCACAAGTCCTTGAGCATCAACACACTCAAAACCAAACTGCTCTCATTGGGGCAGGAAGTGCCCAGCATGGCCGCCCCACCACCCCCAAGTCCTTGAGCATCAACACACTCAAAACCAAACTGCTCTCATTGGGGCAGGAAGTGCCCAGCATGGCCGCCCCACCACCCCCGCTGTATGAGTGTGTGTTTGTGTATTAGTAACAGAAAGGGAAGCTCCAAAGCCCTTTCGTCTGTTGGAGGAAGAAAAGTGCTACAGATGTGGAGGTAAAGTTCTGGAAGCTACAGTGAATTGGCTGCACCTCAGACATGCCACTGTGGTTATATCACTGCAATAGCACTGTGTCCTGATCCCGGCCAGAAAGAAAAGCCAGCTGTTTCCAGCTGTACGCAGCTCGAAACCGTTAAAGCCAAAGCCAGCATCCTCAGTGGATCTGATACAGCGTGGCTGTAGGGCTGTACAGCAGGGAGACTCCAGGCTCAACAAACAGAGCCACCGTGGGCCGGTGGGAGACAGCCGAGCTCTTGTGCCGCTGGCGGCCATGACGGCTCGGACCTCCGCAGCGGATATACCATCGCGGCTACGACAGCCACGATGGCCGATAGGGCTGTATTGTGCAGGCGGGCAATTAGACCATCCAGCTGTTAACCGCTGAATCCTAACTGCGGAGGAACAAGTCTGTGTTGTGAAGTTCACGGAGGTTTTGCTGACGGGTTGTCCAAGGCAATCAGTGGCCCCCATCTGTTCTCAAAAAAGACATGTGGGGAAGGATTTAGACAAATTGGACCTCAGCGCCTCTTCCCTTGAACCCTCCTCTTTGAGGGGCCTTGTGGGCGTAGGCACAGCCAGAGAAGATGGAGAGCTGTGTGCTGGCATGTGCTCAGGGCAGTGACGCGTCAATCACTGACACTGGAGAGCAAAGAGGGCAGGGTCTTCAGTAGATGAGTAAAGATGAAAAGAGGGAAACAGGTGTTTTGACTGACAGGGTGACAGGTGTTAAACCTGCGTGACTACTAACAAAGCAGCCAGAACCTTCTGCCTCTGGCAGCATGGAGCTCTGGGGGGAAATGTTAGTTGTGGCCATGATCAGTGTTGCACTGCATAAGAAGCATCTGTCTGTCTGTCTGTCTGTCTGTCTGTCTGTCTGTCTGTCTGTCTATCTGTCTATCTATCTATCTGTCTATCTGTCTATCCATCTGTCCATCTATCTATCTATCTATCTGTCTGTCTATCTATCTGTCTGTCTATGTATCTGTCTATCCATCTATCTACCTACCTGTCTATCTATCTCCCTGTCTATCTATCTTTCTGTCTATCTGTCTGTCTGTCTGTCTATCTATCTGTCTGTCTATCTATCTGTCTGTCTATCTATCTATCTGTCTATCTGTCTATCCATCTGTCCATCTGTCTATCTATCTATCTATCTATCTATCTATCTATCTCTCTATCTCTCTCTCTCTCTCTCTCTCTCTCTCTCTCTCTCTATCTATCTATCTCTCTCTATTTATCTATCTCTCTCTCTATTTATCTATCCATCTATCCATCTATCTATGAAAATATTCCAACAAGAATTACAAGCAAATCACAGGCTTCAGGCTTTCAAATAAAAGTCTCTGAAATCACCATGATTTATGCAAATAGCTGGTTCTCTGAATAAAAACTGAGAGAAATGCAGTGTGTTTTGAAAGGAAAACATGAGATACAAATAAACATGAGTAATGTTTTTGCCTCGATACTGAGGTGGATTCTTCTCCCACTTTAGCGGCCACGTCTTGACTAAAGTGCTAGGGCCTGTTGCTTGGCCTCAGATTGTATTTTATTGGTATTTTCCTCTCAACGTGCGCTGTATTTAAAATAGTTTGAATAGTAATTTATATGTAATAACTTTGCCTTGCCTAAATGTGCCTTGTGAAGACTGAGAGTCTACAGCCAGAGAGCTCTGAGCTAAATTCTAAATTAAACATGCTAATGTGTGCTAAATGACAATGCTACCATGCACAGAGTCAAACTCATGGTGGCGCTATGGGGGGGGGGGTGTCAGTGGATCCAATGTCTAGAAAATCCAACCTCTCTGGACTGACCTCCTGTAGAAAAAACAAACCCATACATCATTTGTCCAAGCAGGTTATTATGACCTCACCTTTTATTGATAGGTGACCTCTAGTGGCTGGAGGAGCAAAGTAGGAAGTCAGGTGACCTGGAGCCCACATTTGGAGGAGGTTGGGGTAGAAGGATTGGTCAACCAAACACAGGGTTGACTGTTGGGGGTTGGTGTTGTTTCTTTCATTCATGGCAACATCCTCCACACTCTTAGGTGTATGTTCATTGATGTAACCGTAACGACGAAGGACCTCTAACCCGAAGGGAGAACCTTTTTTTCAACGATCATTCCTAAACTTATACAGGTGGTTTTTGTAATCACTCCAGACTAATCAAACCGTAACTGCTTGATAACCTTAAGACCTACTTTATAATTGTAACCATGAAGATGAAGGGTTGGGATGCCGGCCACTGATTGGCTCTTTACCTGAGGGTAGGGGACAAGCGACCGTTACGGCCCTTTAGGTTCGGACGACATCTGGGTAATGGTTTATCTGACTAAGCCTTTTGGACAATCCAATGGTTGTTGGTGGACTATGCGACCAGCTAGCATGGCTAACACATGCCACTGCAGGACTAGACCAGACCCAGATGTTTCTTAAACCAGTACCTAGTTGCTGAATCATAATCCTTTCATTTAACCCCAGCCTTTTTATCCCCAGAGGCTCATTGTGCTTCTTCTGAAAAAATGTTTATGTTCAGTATTATGAATCTTCATCACATAGTCCTCTGATGTTGTGCCCATTGTGCCAGCAGTACATAATCTACATTTTACAATTCATGCCAGTTCTAGGCCAGATTTTGAGCACTGTGCTGATGGATTTCAAAGCCATGCGAAGGCGAGCCCCCTGTTTTCTGCCAAATTTAAACAGGCACAGCTGTGTAGCTCCTGCCCTCGTTCCCCTGCTGCACACCCAGAGAGCTTCGGCCTGAGATTACCACTGCTGAAAATAATCATACCTCATTTTTTGGTGATGGGGCATCTTCAGAAAAAAAAAAAAAGCTTTTGAATTTGAATAGCATTGTCAGGTCACTGGATCAAGCCTGCAAAGCTCTTATGTACACAACATCAAATATCACCTGCTTGAAAGAGAATACCAGTGTTGCCAGTATAAGGATTATATCACACTCTTGTAATGAAAGCAGTTAAAGTGGAATATTACTGCTGGAGAAGGGGGCTTTTCACGAAACCAGGTCACCTATGTATTAGACATTTGAAATTATTCTTTTTTTTAATTGGTGCCTTATAGCCTGAGAAACCTTAGAAAAAATGGTTGCATATTTCCCTGTTGCTCAAAAGCAGAAAATCCAACAACTACCAGAATACACTGGGTTGTGGTGCCTGCCAGGGGGCCCCCAAGTAAATTCTTTTATGGGTAGTTTCCTCAGGGCTTCTGCTGGTGGGGGTTGGCGTGTTTATCACTAGACGGGGTTTTGATTTCCAGGCAAGTGAGGGTTTTAGCAGACAAGTTGGCACTGACCCGTCATTCAGGATGAAAGCCTATGACAATCTTTCACCTCTCAGTTCAACATCGTTCCAGAGCTGGAAATGCAGCAGACCTACAGCAGACCTACAGCAGCAGAGAGTCACTGCAGATGTGTGGACGGATGATTATCACAAAATCGGTATCTCTATTGTCACTTTGCATGACATGGACGACAATGAGTGGGAGCCAACTGAGCCGGGGCTTCAGCGAGCTGAAAGGGCCAGTGCATTACGCAAAACGCCAGATAACCTCAGACGTGCCATGAATATGGTAAACGAGAAGCCTGTGTGGTTAATTACCGTCACAGATATGAGTCAGGTCGCCGGACTTAAATTAATGGGTTGGGTCCAGATTTGATTTAGAGATAATTGCGGGCAAGGGGTGAGTTTCAAGGCGGAGCTCTATGGTAGTGGGCCAGGTTGGGGTTTGCAACATTGGACCTGTGCACGACTCCCTGACACTGTCAAATGGGTATTCACCTGCACGGCTGCAGTGACTGGTCGGCGGTGCAGAGGTGAGAACTTCTCTCTCAGCTCATTATCCCCATACGGTATTAAATCAATCGTCATGGTCCGACAGCACGTCGTATAGAGTAGTAACTTGGGCTTTGTCGTTGCGGTGTCTTATGATCCTCGGACACAAGTTAGGGCATAAATATTTTACAATAACCCATTAAAACGGATTCCTACAACAAGGCCTGTGTCGCAGTTACAAGTCATTTGTAACGGACACTTGATAAATACTTGTTTTCTGCCTCCTCTTGTCCCAAATGTGTATCCTGATTGAACTGACTGAATTAATATTGTATCTTGAAAAACTAACAGAATGGACCTGATATATTTTCCTGGGTGTTTCAACTATGTAAATAACACATTTTTGTTATGTCAGGCTGAAAAGAGAATCTAAATCAATTCAACTCAGGGAACTCCTAACCTTCACACAACTCTACATCAGTCAGAAAAGAAGCTACTTATATATATATATATATGTGAGGATTGATGTCCCTATCAATTGAAGAGAATCCTTGGATTTCCTGGTTTGTCCCCTGGCTGGTACAAACCTGGAAATGAGCCCAGATTTCCCTCTATCAGTGCTTTCTCATTTTTCCTTTTTCCCCTCCCAATATAAATGATCTCTTTCAAGCTCTCTATGTGCTTTTTCAAATGAATTTTTATACAGCATGAACACCGGCTGCCGGTCGCAGATTGGAAATGTCACCGGCACTATCACATGGATTTGGCACCACTGCAACCCACTATTTCGTGCACCATGGCCTCCCTGCGATCTGACACTTTCACTATGTCATAAGCGTGCAAGTGTGTTTTGGCAGTGAGACAGAAACAGGATCCCGTGACAGCTCAATTGTCTATTTAAGACATCTAAATCAAGACGGTATATATGGCTACATGGCAGGTGCCTTTTTAAGTCCCTGCGAAAGTCGAGGGAATCAAAAAGAAGCGAGCCTGACGGAGGCAAATGAGGCCAGAAAAGGCACAAGACAAAGACAAATCAAAGCAGGAGGAAATCGAGGCTGAGTAAAACCAACTCAAGGGTAACATTTGAAAGGCCAAGTGCCCTGAATAATGTAACAGCCTTTATCCTCTCCCCAGGCTGACAGGGCACTTCTTAACATTCTTAAAAGATGCTTTTCAATTAAGCCCAGCTTGGTGGCGGCAATGTGTATGCTAATGCGCGCATGTGTGTGAAGTGGCGCTTGTGTATGTGCATGAGCCCGCCTGCTGCAAGAAGCTGCCGAAGAATTAGAAAATGAGAAAGCAAATGTGACAAATGCACAGTGAGAGGCAGGAAACCTTAGACTTGAATAAAATTAGCACCTCTTTATTTGGATGTCCAGTGGCATAAAAACTAACTTTTTAATCAGCACGAAGATAAGGAGGCATGCGCAGCCTGGAAGCTCTGAAGCTAACCTGAGCCGGATTTAGTTTGTCTTTGCCTCACTTAGAATGAACACAGAATTTCAAGCGATCCAGGTTTAGAACCGGTGTCGGTGTCAGTAGCCTTCACTTTGGCCGATGTCGCTGCAAATCTAAATCCCTGCAAGACACATCCTAATCATACAATCGTCCATTTCACAGCAATTATTCCCTCGATAGATAACGAATTGGTTTTGCGGTTTTAGTTTTAAAAGTTTATTTTGCAATGTGATGTTGGAATGGAAGTTGTTTGCTGTACTTATCATTGGTAATACACTGGTTGTATTGCTATTCGCAAAAAATGATTTTATATTTTGTAATCTCCATTAAAACCTGCATTATTAAATGGAATAATTTATTCACAATCAGGGAAGTTGCTGTCAGCTGTCAGTGAAAGCTGAAGTATCCACCATGTGGATCACTGCCACCTCCTCCTCTATAGCGATGCCGACAGCTTGGCTGTAGGGACGGCGTTGTCGGCTGTGGGTCCACCACTTTGGTTAAGACTGAACTTTTCGATGGTGTTCCATCAAATCTTGTACAGACATTCATGTTCCCATCAGGATGAATTCTACTGACCTTGAAACCCCCTGGCAATTCCTCCAGTGCCACCACGAGGTTTACATTGATGGTTTATGGTGATATACCTTCACAACTATTGGATGGATTGCCATGAAATTCTGCAAATACATTGAAGGTCCCAAGAGGATAGATTATTATGACTTTGGTTATTCCCAAACTTTTCTTCTATCACTAACAGAAGGTCAAATTTTTTACAAACTTTTAAAAATACCATTGATGGATTGCCACACAGTCTTTGTACAGACATCCATGGTCCCCAGAGGATAAATCCTACTAACTCCGGTCATCAGGCTGTCCCCATAAAACATTAGTCTCCAGCTGATTCAGAAGCTGCTGTGAGAGTATTGACAAGAACCAGAAAGATAGATCACATATATCCTGGGTTATCTTCTCTGCATTGGCTCCGTGTGAAATCCAGAATACAACTTAAAATCCTCCTCCTCACCTACAAAGCCGTTAATGGTCAGACACCAACCTGTCTTAAAGAGCTCATAGTACCTTATTACCCCAGTAGAACACTTGGTTCCCAGAACACAGGCCTACTTCCTAGAGTCTCCACAAGCAGAACAGGAGGCAGAGCTTTCAGTTCCCTGGCTCCTCTCTCCTCCTCTTCCTCTTCCCCCCTTCACTTGCTGCAGGTTCTTTGCCTCTGATGCTCATGAGTCTGGATCCATGGCTGCAGACCATCTACTGCCCCATGAGCTTGATCTACACCAACTGCTTTAATCCTTATGATTACTCATGTTACCATTTCATTTAGTCCTATTAGTAATATTATCAGCCCTGTTAGTATAACTATAGTATATAGAGCTGTTAGTCCCATTATTGCACTATGCCCTCTCTCTTCCCTCCTGCCCCCCGTCTCCCTCTCTCTCGCTCTATCTCTTTTTCTTGCTCATGAGGGAAATGTTGTGTCTCTATAAATAATAACTATAAAGAGTCTGTTCTAGACCTGCTCTATATGAAAAGTGCCCTGAGATGACTACTGTTATGATATGGAGCCAATGCCAGCTAAATAAAATTGAATTGAATTGAATCTCCAGACTTATGGCTAGGCATCACCTGAGGAGGACATCTTTGGTCTTAATAAAAGATCAACAACTATTGGATCTTTGGCCTAGATGATCTTGGAGAGGTAATTGTAATAGCTTTGATCCCCCTACACTCTGTCTAGTGCCATCAGGGCAGCATTTGACATTATCCTATTCTTTTTAGCATAAGCATAACATCAATTCAAGTTTATGACCTGCAAAATTAATGACATTCCCCCCAGCCTCAGCTGTACTTTGTGTTTAGTGCTAATTATCAAAGTTTTTGCCTGTTTACAGGCGATGCTGCGGTGCTGAATATGGTAAACAATATACCTGCTAAACATCAGCATGTTAGCATTGTCGCAGTGAGCACATTAGCATGCTGAAGTTAGCTTCCAGTTCAAAGCAACCGTGAATCAAAGTATCGCCTCAAATAGCTGCTAGCATGACTGTGGACTCTTAATCATGTTTTATCATATTCTTGAATAACTGAGGAGGGCAAGAAGGCACTGTGAAACCTGGCTCAGGTAAATAAACTCTACAGTGTTTACCTGTTTGTGTAAGCCGGCGTCTTTTGAACTGTGGACGAAGCCTAAGTACAGAGACCAGGTGGAAGTGAATTCTGGTCAGGTTCCTATGTTGTGTGCCAACACGAAACAATCCAACCGGAGGATCCTGCATTTTCAGATATGTGACACTTCATGAACTCAAAAGCCGAACCAGTTGTCTGCCGATCACAGCGGGTCAGGGACATAATCTACCCGGCGAGTTAATCTCTGAAGATCTGTATTTGGTAGCTATGGTAACATTAAAATATGTCTGTGCAGGGATTTTCCTCTAGGAGTGAAATATTATTCATTAAAAGTAAGGTTAAAGTTATTAAATTAAGTCATTGCATTTGAAAAGAAGTTCCATTTTCCATTGTGGCAGGAGACAGAATACCACAGCGTTAAAGAAAACATCCCCCCGCCCACTCAACCTCTCACTCAAACTCCTCATCTTCACGCTTTGCTCAGCTCTAAGACCATTGTGCTGCTTCCTGCTTTGGTACTCAACAGAAATATGGGTAATTTAAGGTAGTTTGAAGAACGATCAGTGCCCAGGTCTCGACGACTGGCCCCTTTACCCAGAGTTTACCTAGAGGGCTTTTTTCCTCAACATGTCTGCTTTCTTTCCACATGCCGCCCTGCTTCACTCTCATTCAAAGTTTTCCCAGAAGAACCATAGTATTCACCGCTGAATACCGAGCAATTCAGCTGAAGAAACTAGGGTTACTGTAAGGGCCCCGCTCGGGTACCACAGTAGGCAGTGAGGGAATGAAAAGAAAATCTCATTCACACTTACATACAAGGAATTTTTCAGTTAATTTTGAAAACTTATCAGGGCAAACATTGACCTCAATTTTTGAGAGCATTCATCACTGGGCATCTGCAAAACACATTTCCAGACCCACATTTATAGTCTGAAGCACTGCCTGACCCGATCCAGACTGGCCGTAGTTTGCGTTACCTCTTCTTTTATTGCTCATCTCGGCTTTTACAAAATCTGCTCTCTATATCCTTTATCAGCCATTATTAACCATAATTTTCCTAATCTGTCCATGTCATACTTTTTTTGGTATGACAATCTATCCCACTCTTCTTACAAGTAATATTCTCTGTAGTCTGTCTCACCCGAAGTTAATTGTTTTTTTCCCAAACAGTTTCTCCTTTCCCTGATGAATGCACATTAATCTCTGATACTTTAATAAGTTAATTTTTCAGATAACAGAAACCACATACCAAAGCTGAAATGCAGCTTTGATTAAAAACAAATGGAAAAAGATAGAACAAAGAGAAATGAGTGGGAATGAAACAGCTGCAATACATTATACTGTTAGTCTACTGGCCAACAAATTTTATCTCCACAGTTGATGAATCCTAATTGGAGTTTTGCCATAGCCACTGAAATTAGTCTTTACTTAGGCACAGTGGTGCTTTGAGCTAAATAATAATGTCATTGAGCTCACAGTGACAATGTTACCCTGCTTCTGTGCTGCAGGTATAATGCTTAAAAATGTTTACATCTTCATTTAGCATGTTAGCATGCCAATATTTGGTAAGTAGCACTCAAAACAAAACAAAGAAGGACACCTGTAGGAGGATGTTTGTGGAAATTTGGCCATAAACCATGTCAGGGAAATTAAAATATTGACCCAATAATGGCACTGGACTGTTGGAGGATCATCAAAGTTATTACAGTTTTTCATGAAGGGGACCATGAATGTCACTCCAAAGTTTTGTGCCAATCCATCAGATAGATGTTGAAATATTACATGGAATAGCTAAAAATGCTGACCTGTTAGTGGTGAGACAAGAAAAGGCAGGGTACATTAAAGTCAGTGGGATTCATCCTTTGCCTCCTTTATACAATATTATTAAGAAATGCTCCAATACTCAATTGTACTTGTCCGTGAAGCCCAATGAAACCAATCAGTTTGCTGAACTTCAAGCATGCCTTGACGACATAAAACCTGGATGAGCAGCAATTTTCTGCTCATTAACACAGACAAACCGAAGTCATTGTATTTTCACCTCAGAAACATCTTATCTAATGACATACTTACTCTAGATGGCATTGCTCTGGCCTCTAGCACCACCGTTAGGAATCTGGGAGTTGTCTTTGATCAGGTCATGTCCTTTAACTCCCACATAAAACAAACTTTGAGGTCTGACTTTTTTCACCTGTGTAATATCACAAAAACCAGGCACATCCTTTCTCAAAATTACGCAGAGAAAACTAGTACATGCTTTCATTACTTCTAGGGTTGATTATTGCAAAAATCTATTATCAGTCTGTCCCAATAAACATTAATACTCTTCAGCTAATTCAGAAGCTGCTGCAAGAGTATTGAGAAGAACCAGAAAAAGAGATCACATATCTCCTGTGTTATCTTCTCTGCATTGGCTCCCTGTGAAATTCAGAATACAATTTAAAATTGTCCTCCTCACCTACAAATTCCTTAATGGCCGCAAACCATCCTGTCTCAAAGAGCTCATAGACCCTTACTACCCCAGTAGAACACTTGTCTCCCAGAACACAGGCCTACTAGTGGTCCCTGGAGTCTCCACAAGCAGAACAGGAGGCAGAGCTTTCAGTTATCAGGCTCCTCTGCTGTGGAACCATCTTCCAGTTTGGGTCAGGGGGGACCCAAAAATAGATGGGTCCACTGCATGTTTGCATTATTTAGTCTGGACCAAAGTGGTGGTGGGTGACCATAGCAACAGTAATTCTGCTTGATGCTTTGTGACCAGATACCTCTCACTTCCACTTCCTTAACTGTGAGTTCAGCTGATTACAGATTAACTGCAGAATGGATATCGAACACAGTTAGTGTGTATTACGTTCCCTAAATCTTGTCAGATTAATTCAGAACATTTCATTATATGAGATTTTATTTGATTTGACACGTATGCATCAACTTAGCAAAGAATACTTCAAAGTTTGGGTTGGTTTAGTAAACTATCATTACTTGTTACAGAAAGTGAGGTAACTGTGTTACACTCTGCAGGTTGAGCAGAGGTTGTATGATATTTTATTTGTGTGTATTTCTTGGGTTGAAGTTTTTTTGTGAGTTATATTTCAGTGAAGTAAATCCTTTAACAATAAAAATACACCGTTTTTTTCTCCACTTCACGGGCTTGATGAACTCCACCTACAGTTCAAAATCTTATTTGCACATCTGATCTCGTTTTTGATAGTTTTTGATATTTAGTGTGTGTGTGTGTGTTTTTGCTTCATGCTTCATGCGTAATGTTCATGCTTCATTGTTTTCCTAACCCTTGCCAAATGCCACTTTCTGTTTTTCTGTTCTGTTGCTTTGGCTCAGCTTCTGCCTGTGTATTTGTGTAAGTATCCAAAAGTGTATACATGACTTTGTGCATCTGTGGACGTGACAGCACATCTGTGTGTGTGTGTGTGTGTGTGTGTGTGTGTGTGTGTGTGTGTGTGTGTGTGTGTGTGTGTGTGTTTGTGTGTGTGTGTCCATATAAATCCACTGGCTTGTCTGGAGTACAGCCAGTCAGCCTTCTGTTCAGTCCATTATCCATCTCTGCCATGGTTTTGGATACACACTGACACACACACACACACACACACACACACACGTATGCTCTGAACAACCACAAGCATATTTACCGACACTGAATACACACAATTGCACTACATAGTCAAGTTAAATTCAAAAAATACACACTTGCTACCGACGCAACTACGACTGACGCAGGAGGCAACACCACAATAAAACCTCAACATGGCCCCTAATAAACTGCTTGTACAGACGACCTATAGGGTGTTTTTGTTTTTTTAAGGGAGGACAGTCTCATACTTCCTGGTGTGTTCACCTATGGATGAATTTTTTTTTTTTCCACCTCCAGTGGAGCCGGTCGGGTTTTCTCCTCTGAGTAGTTATTGGCCTGAAGCCTATTTTCATGCCCTTAATTGCTGGAATAAAGCTCTGCACTCTGCACCGACAGCTAAAGCCCACTGTTTGTTTAACTGTTTGTGAATCGGCCTGTAAAAGTGTCAATATTGGCCCTGTGATGGAAGGAGGCCAGGTGTGCTTGAATCACACTGCTCAGCAGCTGGCAGGAGCCACAACCAACCCCCCCCCCAAAAAAAATATCAAAATAATGATACGGGCCCTCATTATGATCACTGAGCCAATTATGAACCATTTGGACACAGTGACTGGTCAGACCCAGTTGGACCAGCTCCAGCTGCTCGTTTAGAGACCGTAACCGATCCGGCCGCTGTTCTCAGTAGGATGATTTTAAACGTGTTTGATATCTATGCCTGAAATTCAGTCGTAGAATTCCAACGTTCAAGTGAGAGAGAGCCGGCTGAAGTTCAGCTCATTCTGACGGCACTCGCTCATCTACACATGTTCAGCTGCCGCCAGCCAAAGACGGTTCGAAGGACGCAAACTGAACCTCTCCTAACATGAGAATTTGTGCTTAAGACGTGACTTTAATCATAGTTATCACTGTATTTAATAAAAGGGTTTTTGCCCCTGCCCCAGTGGAAACAATCTTTATGTGTGGTCTGTTGAGTGTTTTTGGGTCTCAGACGGTCTTAACATAAAAAAATAAAGCTTTTCAATATTGTATCCCAATATAAAAACATTATTATACTGTATGCATCCTTCATCTAGCACTTCACTGAGGTTATGAAATATTTACATGTTTCTACTTTGAAATATTCGACTCAGAAATTAGGTATTTAATGGGCACAACAGAATTTCAAATAGAAACATCGCTCACGCACATATTCCCACAAATCCCATCATCACTGGGCTCTATACTGAAGCTTTTTTTGTTGTATCAAATTCAGGTCAGGAGGGTCGAAGAGAGTTGAAGAATATGCTGAGAAGCCATTACCGTCTATTGAGATGCAGACCCACTCCTCACACGCCCAGCTTCGGTGCATTTTTTCTGGGTTGCGTGGGTCCCGCAGCAGCTCCACCTTCTACTTTCCCGCTATCGCTCACCGTAGTCTGTGATCGTGGCGCACGACTCGCCTCAGCGGCGCCCGGAGCTTTTTCCATCATCGCTGCACAGATTACCCAACGACACACTCCCTCAGGTGGGACCGCCAGTCTCTGCCCCGACGGCGTTCTGTAAAATTACACATGCTCTTTCATCTCTGAGTCACCGTGGGGGTTGGACACGAGCCGCGGCAGTGTTAACGGTCGGGGGAAGGTATGACTCGGATCACCTTTATACCCAGTAGCTGTGTTTTTTTGCACTGTGTGTGTCCAGCTGGTGCTGGGGGGGCAGTGTGTGTGTGTGTGTGTGTGTGTGTGTGTGTGTGTGTGTGTGTGTGTGTGAAAACAAGAGCTTAAATGAAGACACCAGGCTGGGGCACTGTGCCACCAGTGTGTGTTTGATTGGCAGAACATGCAGATGTGTGTGTGTGTGTGTGTGTGTGTGTGTGTATAAGTGTCAGTGTGTGTGAGTGTGGGCATTTTTTTGTGCACATATCTGTGTGTGCATACAGTGACAGTATGTTTGTGTTGCGGATGTGGACGCAGTGTGTCCTTGGCTGCTTATGAAGTCATGATGTGAGGTTTCTTCTCTCAGTGGAGGGGGGGTTTGAGGTTTGGGGGGGGTGGGATTATGTGGGGGGCGTGGGGCGTGGGGTGTGGGGGTGTGTGGGTATCTTGTGAATTTTTTTAGCTGCCCGGTCTTGTCTCTTATTCACACATGGGTGATGTAACCTGGTGGGATCCGCTCAGTGCTGATTTCCCTGACCCAGGCAGTGTCCTGCTTTACATTCGCTCAGCTGTGGCAGTTCACACCTGGGAGCGTCCTGGTACAACCCCCCCCCCCCCGGTGAGGATAAAGCTTCGCCCTGCTGAATGGTTCCCTGGCTCCGACCAGCCAGGTGATCCATCCTCCCTCCTGTTGCCTCCTCCAGGGCTTGAATGAAATGCAACAAGACTGCATGGTGTGTGTGCTGTTTGTGTGTGACAAACAGGATTTTGCTGTTGGGCTCTAAGACAGAGCCCCACCCTCCAATAAATTATCAATGGACACCTATTTGAGTATTGTTTCTCATCTTGTTCTTCCCTCTATGGCCACAGTTCATCTTGTAACGGTTACTTCTGGCAGGATAATGATCCAGGTCACGAAGCAAATGTTTGAGCTTCGGTGACTTCATGAACTTCAGCCCCCACACACACACACACACACACACACACACACTCTCCAGATCTGGATCCGATCCAATATAACCACTTTGGGGACTTGGTAGAACAGGAGACTGGCGGCGTGAATAATGTCTTAGGAGACGGCCTCCTTCCAGCAATGACGAAACAGTTTTGAATCAGGATCCCGTGTTCGGCGTTTCTATTCACAGATCGAGCTCCACAGAGGCTTTTCCCCATTTTTCCCCAGATTTGTTGTGGAAGAACCGACTCGGCCCACACAGAACCATGACATCAGCCCCGCCAGACACCTCGGGGAGGAACTGAAACACGGACAGGACAGAAACATCGTCTGTGCTGGTCTTCGCCAAAGCTCTGAGGCCTGGGACCCTGGAGACGGAGACTGTTTTAAATATAACTGCACATTAATGCTCATGGTATTATGTCAAATGGGTGTAAACACATATACTGTTCTCCATTCATGTGTCCGCATACTTCTGGCAAATTTCAGCCACAATACATTCAGGAAAAAAAACAGGTCAATACTATTTACATAAATCCTAAATTTGGATCATAGCAGAGCCTGCAGATCCAGTTCAAATCAGATCCTGATCCTTGACACAACAGATACACGATAAGATGCTGGAGATGAAGAGTCGTTATACACCGATGTAGGAGACTAATCGATGACGAAGACACTATCTGAAAACCCCCCCAGTTATCACGTCGTTCATCACGATGACGCACAGACGGTTGCAACTGCGCTCTCGTCGCCGGCGTCATGATGTGATTCTCCACTGCGATCGGATCTACGTGACACCATCGACGTGGTGCAGACCGGCGGCCTCAGGGGGGTACGTGCTGCTCAAAACGGTCGTAATCCGGGGCAGAGACTGAACGAATAAATGTACACGGGTGTAACAACACATTTCGACCTCTGACCCCGGGAGAAGCAGAAGCTTAAACCAGTGGTTTTAAAGACAGCTGTTCTCCTGTGAGTCTCAGTGAGTAACATTAACAGGAAAGTATATTAAATAAACTAAGTTAAATAAACTCAAACCACAGGTCAAGCTGGGTTTCTGAAAACGTGGAAGATGCTGAATTTTAAAATGTTTTAAATTAACTGAAGTTACTGACGTGACTGAAACACATAGCTTGGTCTGAACAAATCTCCTGATTGTAAGCAAGTATAGCTTTGAACATTGTAGTGTGATTTAAAGAAGCCTCTCTGATTGACTCCTTATACCTCTGCTGTTAATGTTTTCACTCCTGAGAGAAACGAGAGCGACACACACACACACACACACAGGGAGTAAAGATGTGTTTCAGGCTAATCACAACAGATTATAACACCAGAGCCAGACACTAAAGCAACGCACCATGCAGCATCCCGCTGACTTTTATCCACTAACCTTGAGACCTGTGACACAGCTGCAGCCGTGTCTCCTGGGAAAAAAAAAACCAACAACAACAGTCACAGCCGCCCGCAGCTAAAAAGTCAAAGTTGTTTTTCATTCTTTGTTGGTTTTTGGGAAATGCTGCTGCTGCTGCTGAATACAAACTGTGACTAAAACTGCAGAATTAAAAAAAATGCCGAGTTGAAGTTTGGGTGAGACAGAAAAATCTGTGCTGCAGCCAAAAACTGGGGGAAAAAACCCCAAAAAACATCGAAAAACATCGGTCGTTTAACGAATGGAGACGTCGAGTTTTGTTACCTTGTCATAACTTTGGACATCTCACCATTATTTATGTATCACTTTTATACTCAGCTGTCAACAAACTGTAAAATTATATTGCTGAGCGGTAAACTTTCACAAGCAGGCGTAAAGACAAGCTGATGCAATACGAGCTAATTCACACGGAGTGGTGCAGCTGACCTCTGATGACCCCTAATGTTGATCCATACAAACATGCCTGGGTGGGGCTGCAGTTAACAGAGACAGGCTGTTAAAAATGGCTGTTGAAATGAAGCTGCTGAGTCATTGTGAGGTCGCTGGATGTTTTTCCTCTCGGCCCCGAGTTCGCGTCGGAGGGTGGACAAAGCCAGATGAAAGAATCCGGGTATATTTTAGCCGCCCCCAGCCCTCGCCCCCACCCCAGCCGTCGCCCTCGCCCCCAGCGCTCGCTCTCGCCCTCGCCCTCGCCCTCGCCCTCGCCCCCAGCCGTCGCCCCCAGCCCTCGCCCCCAGCCCTCGCCCCCACCCCAGCCGTCGCCCTCGCCCCCAGCGCTCGCTCTCGCCCTTGCCCCCGCCCCCGACCCCAGCCCTCGCCCCCAGCCCTCGCCCCCAGCCCTGGCCCCCAGCGCTCGCTCTCGCCCTTGCCCCGGCCCCGACCCCAGCCCTCGCCCCCAGCCCTCGCCCCCAGCCCTCGCCCCCAGCCCTCGCCCCCAGCGCCTCGCCCCCAGCCCTCGCCCCCAGCCCCCAGCTCTCGCCCTCGCCCTCGCCCCCAGCGCTGGCTCTCGCACTCGCCCCTGCCCCCACCCACAGCCCTCGCCCCCGCCCCCGCCCTCGCCCCCAGCGCTGCGGCTCATCAGCACCTCATCAGCGGCGAGGTGTGCGGCGTTCACGTGTAATTCATGCCTTCACGCTGTGCTTCGGGCTTCCGGCCCCCCAGCCCCTGGGGCCCGTAGCCTCTCCATACTTGGCCCAAAGCGAAAAAAAAAAGTCTTGTAAGGTTACAGATTCATCACTGGAGGAGTGGAAGGTGCCAGCTCAGAGGCTGCTGACGTTATCTATGGCTCCGGGGTATGCGAGGAGCAAACCACTAATTGCTGACATTATAGCTAAACAATTAGAGGATATTAAAGTACATGAATCATTTTCATTTCCACTCGTGTTACTAGCCGAGCTCATCCTGCTCTTTATGATTTATATACACTTAAATTGCAACTGTAAGTACCTTTCACAGGGAACTTAATTGTGACCGGATCACATTCTCTAAAAAGGTAATAAAGAACCGTTCACTTAAGTGTCTGGCGAGTTGCGAAAATGTCGATGCTGAGAGAATCAGTCAAATGTTCACAACATGTTTATTTCCTGCCGATCCTGCCGCTCAACATCCACCTGTGGTGACTCCAGCTTCATCAAACCCGTTCATGGTTCTGTTCAGACCCTCACGGAACCTGGTTCAGGCTCAGGAAAAGATCCTGGTCTGGTTTGATACAGGAAAGCTTCAGAGCAACTCTCAGACACAACCTGCTTATTTACACTCAGCCAGAACCAAAGACGGATCTCTGGACTCCAGACTCAGAACCCCGAACGTTTCCCTGCCGTTGCAGTTTAGTTGCATTCAAACATTATTTCTAGGAAACAGTGCTGACAGACAGAGGAGCAGCTTTTAGTTTAGTTCACACCAGGTCCCACACTCTCTCACTCTCAGCATTTTCTTCTCACAATTTTGTCTATGTAAGAGAGAGTGTGTACAACTCAGTGTGTGTGTGTTTGTATGTAAGGAACTAAAGACAAACAGTTGATGTGTGAAGAGCTGAAGCCACTGGGACAGCACAGATCCTCTTCGTCTGATTAGCCCGGTTATCGCTGCTGTAAGGGGAAGGGGGGGGGGTGGATGAAACGGAGAAGAGGAAAGACAAGAAGATGAATGTCTCAGTATAGGGATAGAAATCAACTGGATGAAAGGAGAGGGAAGCAGGAAAACCAAAGAGAGAGATGAATGTGCAGGAAGACAGGAAGATTCGATCTGAGACCTGAAATAATAGGAAAACAAATTGGGCCAACGTAAAAGGACAAGATCCCAAATCCTGATTATGGAGACCTGGAATCAGGTCTACAGGACATCTCAGAAACCGGATAAGTGGAGAAAGCCGACTGTTAGCCGGTATTTAAACACACCTTCTAGCTGAGCCTGAGCCTAGAATCCTCCAAACTCGGTTCTACCCCCCCCCAGCCCCCCAGGACCTGCTGAACCTGCTCACCCCCCCCCCCGCTTCATCTCACCCATCATCATTCCTAATTTCCATCCAGGGGTCAGTTCGTGGCTGCCTCTATCAAACCCGATCATCTGGCTGATCGTTCTCCTTCCTTTGTGCCGAGCAGCGCTGCAGTGTGAATGACGCCATCTTACAAAGCCGTTAGCTGTCAAAGTGATGGATTATTAATTATTAATTAATTGCTTAATGAATTAACAGCTTAATTGACCAGAGCACCGCCCGCCCTCATCTACAATAAGAACTAAGACTCGAATGGTTTAATGAAACCTGTAGATCAGACTGAGCCCAGAGCACTTCTAGTCTGGTGAGGTCTCTACATGACATTAAGACATTCAACTTTTAAATGATGCCAATAATACAAACACAGTAATTATAAGATCGATGCTAAATAAACACGGCGCTGGTCAGATTTTTCCCCCTGCTGGTGACACTGCCTCCGTGTATCATCCCCCCACGTTTGCCCTCCTTCCTCCCCGTTGCAGTTTTCTGCCGATAAAAGCTGGAGTTGTTCACCATTTACTTAATTGAGAGGGATAGAGGAAAGAGAAGGAAACTGTGGGGGGGGTCCTTTTCTTCTCAAGAGCTCCTCGCTTCCTTTTCTTCCTGGCAACCTAATGAAGCTTAACACAATTAAATTTAACATTCACCAGTTTAATCCAACGGAGTGCCGACCGCTCTCTCTCCCTGTCTCTCTCCCTCTCTCTCTCCCGGTCTCCCTCCCGGTCTCTCTCCCTCTCTCGCCCTTGCTTCCCACTTCCCCTTCCTTCCTCCTTTATTCAGTCTTTGAAAAGCTATTTTACTAGTTCTAATCCCTCCATCTCCAACTTGTTACACTGCTCAGTCTTTTAGTTCAGACTTACTTGTCAGTTTATTAGGAACACCCAGCTCTAACTAATGCGGTCTAACAGAAGATTCCTCCCATTAAACCTCCTTCGTGAAGGTTCTAATATTTGATTTTTGTTGAGATTATTGATCAGTGCAGGTCAATGGCACCAAAAAAAAGAAGAAAAGCTGACTCCAAAACAACCATAAAGATTAATCAACATGTCTGTAAAACATTTTTAGAAAACCAAACCGTGACGATGGAACATTTATTGCAGGACTTCAGTATTAGAGACGTTTAGTTTTAGCCTGGTGTTCCTAATAAACTGACAGCTGGGATCATTACAAGCAGTCAAGGACAACAACACCCCCCCTTTTACGAGAGGCCCCGAGGACCACAGGCACTGTGCACATAACATGTATATGCAGATTTATTTGTTATTTCAAATGGTTCTTTTATCTGTTTCCCAGCTCTTTAGACTGTTTTTTTAAACACCTAGAAAACATGAATTCTTTCTCTGGGATCAATTAAGACGTGTCTATCTAAAATATTGACACGTGATAATCAGTCAGTGAAAATATATTTTTTTTTTTTCCAATTGGTTGTGCAGCAGGAAAAATAAAGTACAGAATAACTAGTGCATGATTTAAAATCATTTAATAGATGTTATATGTTATATTTTCTATATAAGTGTTTATACTTGTTGCATATTGGGCACCATAGTACATTGCATATGTCATTTTTTTTTACCCCACTACTTTATATCATATAAATCAAATCACAGCTAGCTTGATTGATCAGTTCATTGCCAAAAACTCACTGGTTCCAGCTTCTCATATGTGTGGATTTTTATGCTTTTTGTTTATTTACTATCTTTGTAAATTCAATGTCTTTGGGTTTTGGAGTCTCAGTCAAACAAAACAAGATATCTGCAGACATCTCCTTGAGCTTGACATTTTACAGACTACACGATAAATCCATGAATCCATGAGAAGATGATAAGCAGATTAACAATAACGAAACTAATTGTTAGACGCAGCCCTAATGTATCGTTCGGATCAAACCCTGATGCCATCGCTCAGCAACACTTCCTGCATCAGGCAATACGCAACCAAAGTGTCCACACTTCTCTGCGTATCCTAACGTGTTACCCTAATAAGGAATAGCACAGCATTATACAGTTTTCACTATTTGACAGTAATTTCTGTTAAAACTAATCCTACAGTTCCAGTTTAGGCCTAAACCTAAAGAAATAATCAAAGTTGAGGCAGAATGATGTTTTTTTCCTGCACTTCCACGTCAATCACCTCAATCACTATGAGAGTGAATACACGGCGGAGCGCTGCCAGTCATTGTGTGAGTGGATCATTCACAAACAAGGTCGGCTGGAGATACGTCGGGTAACTTTCTTCTTTGTGTGTTTGTGTGTGTGTGTGTGTGTGTGTGTGTGTCTGTATTATATGTCAGAAATCACTGTTATCATGTCTTCTGATACTTTGATATTTTCTGCAAATCTTTTGGATTGAAAATGTAGTTTTTTCATTAACAGATATAATATGTGGCTTCAAGAAAAAGCTTTTTTTTATTATACAGTGAAGCTGTGTGAAAATTCTGAGCCCTGAGTAAAAACAAGGTTCAACCATGTGACAGGAATCACCTTAAAATGGGCAATTTGGGCCTCCTGAATCAACTTGCCATCACATTCCCATGTCTGTAAAAACTAATAGTGTTAGCGAGGGATGCTAGCCAAATGTTTCAGGCCTCAACAAAATACAATTCTGTGATGAAGAGTGCGGAGGGATGGTGGGGGAGGGGAAGATATGGGAAATGAGGAGAGAGATAATTGTGGGGAGGAGAAAGTATTGCCAATTTTGTTATGTAAATGTGACAGAAAGCCAAACGCCTCCCTAGACTTTAAAAAAAGCAAAAAAAAAACCAAAACACAAATTTCCCTATTATGACAAGGCGCTTGCAGTCCGGAATCCCGATTGGCCGTATCACATTCAAACCCCATTTTTTAATACCCAGAAAAGCTCCCGTGACAGTACAGGTGATTATTTCGATCTCGATTTTAACACTCGTACACGATTGGAATTCACCTTGATGGATGCAGCTGGAGACCTTTAAATTATGGGCCATTATGAGCTGTTCAGGGACCAGCTGGAGACATTGAAATTTCCAACGGTCCTTGACATATTCTCAGTCAGTGAATGTAATGTCTCTATCACCAGTAATTCAGCACTCTATAGAACATAACTATATATAATAATACCATTCATGGGTATAATTGCCCAACAGCTGAGGACTTTTAACACAGTTGCCAGAAATGAGTGATATTATCTGATATACCTCTATTTTTTAAAGACACTTATGTCAAGGAATCGACCCTTTACGGAAAATGGTTGAGCATTTAGAAAACTCTCCTCTTTGTGGGAGCTCTTAAATAATCAGAGCAGCAATATTCTCTCTACTGGGAGAACTAATCCTGCCGTTCATGTGGCCTGACAATCAGACTAGTCTCATACTGAGACTATGCTATTTGTTCTTTCATTTCTAGTCAGCTGATGGTTGGGGGGGGGGTAGCAGGTGACAGCATGGTTTCTCCACGCTGATCAGAGGAATGTGTCAATGTGTGTCCATATAGTGAGTTCTGGAAGGCCAATGGGGGGGGGGCACTTCGTCCTGGCACACCATCAAAAAAAACGCTATGTGAGGTTTTGTTTCTATGACAACATCAACTCGACATTGTGTAAATGGAAGCAGCCCAACATTAGCTAAAGAGCTGACTTAACACATCTCTGGGCTTCTCTGTCCTTGCTGTGATAGTTTTCTGTCGGACATAACTTACAGCTTTGGTAAAGACAGACAAGAGCAAGCTTCTCTTCCGTATCCGTAGTCACCAGGGCGACACGTCATGCCCCATCTGATTGGTTGTCTGACAAGGGGCTACGCCGACGGCACCAGTGCCTTTATGAAAACTTCTGAGATTTTCAATCGGATGAGCTCAGAGTGGCAGTACAAAAAAAGCAGCACGTTCTGAGTCCAGATGTCTGGCAACAGAGTCTAAAAGGGTTAGACTCACGTAGCCTAGCCGCAATTCAACCCGTGGGGAAACTGGGGGGGATCCATCCTCTCTGCCGCCATGCTGCAGATGTGGTCACACTCTATTCTCTCCGTGCATTTACACAGCACCGATGTCAGGGCCACTGGCCTGTAGTCATTTCTGCTCCATAGCCTGTCTTTTTAGGGGTTAGCATTACGGTGGATTCCTTCCCCTGGCTTGGATCACAGACTGGTCCAGGAGTCCAGAGGGCCCTGAAACAGCTTTGCCAACTCCCCACTTAGCTGAGTGGAGCAGTCTTTGAGCACCCTGCCTCTGAGCCGGTCAGGGCCAGAGGATTTGCGTGGATTGACCGGTCACCAACTGTTCATCTATGGTGAGGTCTTTGTGGGACGGGCTGGCGCTGGGGAGGGTCCACTCGGTGGGTGTGCTGCAGCTGTTAAACCGGTTTAAGAAACTGTTGAACCGCTCTGCGAAAGGGGTGGGGGTCCAGGCGGTCGAGCATGGCAGGTTTGGGGCTCTACCAATCATGTGATGCTTTCTTGCTCTACCTGGTCTTTGTAGTGGATCTTGGCCAACTCATCCTTCCTTCTGAACTCTTTCTCAAATTTCCTGACCTGGAGTTTTTGACCTTGTAAAAAAAAAAGTAAGTCTCGCTCCATATCCCATTTAATCAGCTCTGACTGGTCAGTGGCTTCAACATCAAAACCCTTTGTGGATCACTGAACATATTTGATGTGTTTGAAAATTCATGCGCATGTTCAATAAACACACATATGAACATTAAATTTCAGTAATATCAACAATATCACAAAATTAAAGGGGGAAGAGGTTGAAGTGTCAGGTTATAACAGCCCGGCTGTATGAATATGATAGTTAGTCAGCTGGTAACCAAGAAAGTGATGAATAAGCCAGTGGTGGTGAAGCATGGATGAAAAAGCCTATGTAAATCTCCACTAATACAAAGGTGATGTCCTATTCCATTGATCAATTACTTTATATTATTTAATTCATTTATTTCGATTTAGTATTTTCAAGATGTGTTGCAGCTGTCTTTATTGAATTACAAACCCCAGGCAGTGCTTTAAAGCTATTTTACAGAAGGTTGGAGGTTTCACTTTGCTTCACGACAGGCCTGTCAGCTCCCTCTCTGATAGCTCTTCTTCAGGCACAGAAAAGTGCTGCACTTTGGGACTTGATGCTTAAATGACCTGAGATTGGGCCATTATAGAAGCATTGTCTAAATTCACCAAAGTTCACCGATCTTTTTCTGCGATACCCTGTTTCACTACTTTTGGACGGACTGCAAAGGCAAGTGCCGTGTGACTGAGTGATGAAGTTACACCACTGGTGGACTGGCCGAGTACTGGAGTTCCCCCATTAGCCATTGTTCTTTCAAACTGAGTTGGCATGAGGAGTTTCTATTACATTATAAGGGGCCATTTACAGGCAGTGTTGCCAACTTATAGGCTTTGTTGCTAGATTTCTGACTTTTCAGACCCTTTAGTGACTTTTCTTTACAAAAGCACCAAGCGACATTCTCGTAACTTTTTGGACAAACTGAAGTCAAGCGTTCCCTCCACAGACATACCTTTCTATTTGTCTCATTCAACTGACCACAAAGCAAATGCCAAAGAAGTGAACGAGCTTCGAATTTTCTCTCTAAATTCAGGATTTTAGCAGCTGAGCAGCAGCTTAGAAGTGACAGCTGGTTAACATGTCGTCTTAATGTTTCGTGCTTCATTCATTGTTTCATACTTGTTCCGTTTTCTGACAACAGAAAAAGAAAAACATATAAATAAGACCAGATGTATTGGGAATTCAGCTGAATTAAAGTCCTGCATGTGTGAGCAGAGACGGTAAAAGAGAAGCAAACACTGGACAGTATGCAAATACGATGCTGTGATGTCACAAATATGCTAATTAGTTTATCACAGAATTTATCAACATTTAACAACTTTTACAGCAGGATTTAGGTACTTTTCTCTAAAAGTAGCTTACAGCAGTTCCACAACAGTTTTCAACTCTATCCTCAGTTTTGCTCACTGTCCAGCCATGTACTAGGTTTGACCTTGTCTTGTTCTGCCCCTCAGTTCCTGTGCTCCAGTCCCTTTCTCGGGCACAGATGAGAGGTTATATCCCCGAAAAATGGCAGATGTAATACTTTTTGCACAAATGGGCAAATGACATCGACAGATCATCTAATTCCCCTGTAGAGATCCATCAGCAGTGATGAGGGTGATGACAGTCAAAATTCACAATCCACATTACGGCGGAACAGGGCCCCTGCGACCATGAATACAGTCCAGATAATGAGATTTGCTCTCGTATTAGCTTCCCTCCTGCAGCTGGGTGTCTGTGTCTGCCTGTGTGAATGGGACTATGTGTGGACAAAAACAGGTAATATCTGGTTGTATTAGCCAATGTATGAGACTCTAGTGTGTGTGTGTGTGTGTGTGTGTGTGTGTGTGTGTATTTAAGGTTGTTTTACTCGATTCTTCGGGTTCAGAACCAGAAGTCCACTATACTTGTGGGGTCTCGCTGATTCGTTGGGACCAAAGTTCTGGACCCTAAACGTGCAAAGTGCCGTTCGAGGGTTCGGACCTGGTTTTAAGGTTCAGCTTAGAATCAGGTTTAGGTTAGGCATCATGCATCATGTCCTAGAGCTAGAAGTACAAGTATGTGTGTGTGTGTGTGTTTGTGTGTGTTTGGGGAGGGTGGAGAGAGAACCTATGATTGTGTGATGATAGCATTTGCGGGGCATTTAAGGGCATTCATGATTTTTCTATGTAACAAAGGTATTGATAGGACATTTTTTTGAACATTTTTGTGAGTACCACTAGTACAGGAAACACTGAAATCTTGTATTTAACTGAAATACCAATATAACCATGTAAAGTAGAAAAAAAGAATTAAAAATATCTGTGCCTGATATCTAATTCTGTGTTGTACCTGCTCCAGGTGGAGCTGATTTGAACTACTTTATAAACAGTTTAGTTCAGTGGCTTCCAGCCTCTGTTTTTGTGAAGTATTTGAGCTCTTTGGGCTTTGGAGACATAATTAAATAAAACCACATGAGTTTAGAGGAGGAATGTCTCTTTGGAACTGACACAATCTTGGAGAAATTATGTTTCTATACGGATAAAGTGAAATATAAAGTGTTTGGTGAGAAACGTAGTCTGGCTTGATTCTGTATTTTTGGAATGAATGAAGCACTGACTTTATTAATTGCAACAGAGTTCCTCCTGGCGTCCAAATGTGACTCCAGAGACCAGGTCCAGAGACCAGGTCCACATCCTGACCCCGTCTGGGGTTAAGACAACAGCAGGTCTTTTGTTCAAGTTCAGTAAAGAGGAGGTTCTGGTTCAGTGTAAATAAACAGGTTGTGTCTAAGAGTAACTGTTAACTTTTTCTGGATTATACCAGAAGCAGGATCTTTCCTGAGCCTGAACCAGGTGCTGTGAGAGTCTAAACAGAACCATGACCCTGTTTAATGAATTGGAGTCACTACAGGTGGATGTTGAGCTGCAGGATCAGATGTTTTGATGGAAAAAAACATTTTACAGTGACTTGAATCTGTGACTGTGATCTGTGACTATCTGTGACTTGAAAAATAATGTAAATTAAAAATATGTTGATATTAGACGAAACCTGGCCGCGTTTACATTTCCTACTGAACATATTTGCATATTTAGAGTTTGGTTGTATAGAAATGTATTCCCCAGAGGCAGGGTTGCATTGTGGGGGCTCAGCTCCCTCCCGTGGTCTAAACGCTGGTTCCCACAGGTTAAACCATAACCTTTCAGGGTTAGTCTTGGATTATGCATGTCCACGTTGGGGCTGGAGTCAGAGACACAGTCAGCAGTGGACACGACTTAACAAACACATATATCGATCAGGATATGATGGACTATTTCTCCCTTTCACATTAACAGACACATTCATTTCCCTCCTCCCTCTCTCTTCATCTCTCTCTCCCTTTCAGTCTCTGCGTCTTGTTGTTTTCCACCTCCCCTCCCCAATTGTTCTCTTTTCTTCTCCCTCTCCACCCCCCCTCCCATCTGTGATGGTAGCGCAATGTTCTCTCCTCAGCTCGTCAGCAGGAGCAGCGCCCTCGCTGGTGCTCGTTCCCTCCTTCCCTGAGTGTTTAATTTCATTAGCATAAGCACAGCGGTGTGTGTGTGACTGTGTGTGATTCATGGGATCTGACTAATTTGAGGACCAGGCGATTCTCTGTCACCATGTGTCCGTCTCCTCCGAGTGCAGACGATGCTTTCTCTCCCTCTTTCTTCCCCTCCCTCGTTCTTTCGTTCCTTTCCCCCCAAGCAGCAAGACTCATAGAGGTGTAGACTCAGCTGGTTTCTGGCAATAGGGGCCGACCGTGCGATCCAGGTACGAGGGAGAACGTCTTTTGATGAGGGGAGGGGAAGGGAGGAAGGCCGATGGAGAGAAAGAAAGCATCGTGGGGGGGGGGGGGGTATTCGGAGGAGAGAAATGTCAGAGGAGAGAAATGTCTCACTGTCACCTGCTTCACAATAGCGTCACAATAGCGTCACAATAGCTTCACAATAGCTTCACAATAGCTTCACAATAGCTTCCTCGAGGCCACGTGCAGAATTTCTCTTTTCCAGATGATCCCTGCGACGCAGGATCTCACATTTACACTGTGGCACTGCCTAGTTTAAAGGGGAATTCCTCAGGTTTTCTACATCAAAGTAAAATAATAGCTCAGTGTCAGGTCTGACTAGTGCCCTCAGGTGATGTCACTTACTCAAATTGTAGCAGAAAAGTGGACAGAAGTCAGCCGACCGGACTTCTGGGGCCCTCCACTCCTTTCTGCTTGAGGCTGAAGGCCCCGGGCTCCGTTAGCCACTACCAGCAAAACACACTTAAACGTGGACACAATATAGAAACTGTATGCTATGCTGGACTTAAAGATCGATTCAAACCAAGAAAGTTTCCTAACCTGGGATGACGTGATTCAATTCAAAATCATATATATATATATATATATATATATATATATATATATATATATATATATGCTTGTGTGTGTAATTGGTATTCTGATTTTGATCATATAACAGTAATGGGTCTAGTTAGTAGTTTTTGAGTTCGAGTGGCCGCTGAAGCAAACTGGTAGCAAGGCTTGACGGTTTTGCTTTTCTCTATAGATCCCTGCGCCCAAATCTCCCACCAACCGTCCAGTTGCATTGTGGGTGTTGTCGGCGCCCGGATGAGACGAGGAAGAAGAGCGTGCGGAGAGAATCTCTGGTTGTGTGGCCCCAGTTCTGATCCCTCGTTTAAACATTATCCAACATCTTGCTCAAGGACAGTTTGAAACATTTCCCAATTTTAAATTAGTTATCACATTACTCAGGGTATAGACCGTGGTTAGATGGGGGTGGTGTGCGGGGGGGCTGAAGAATCCACCACCAGCAGGGCATCTTACTCACTTACCCGGAGGAGGGTAAACACTAAGACAGTTCCCCTGCTGAGGTCAATAAAGAATCACATGATTAACTGAGTCGCTCCAACTGATGAGAAGTGAAGACAACGACACCCACTGAGCAGTTTCAAATGATTTACCCATCAATTAGTTGTAATGGGGTGGGAGACTATTTTTTATCTCCCAGTGTCCTGTGTTTTTTTTTTAATTACACCTGCACACATTTGTATATTTTGATTATTTTCATTCTCCCATGTCTTTTATTTATCACCCTGCTTTGTGCCTTGTTTGTCGTGGTTCAATCGGGTAAATTAAAACAACACTTTGAGCACAACGGATTTAGGAAAGCTGCCAAGCCTCGGACCCTGATCAGCAAACTTAGTGAGCCTCATATATGTTATATTAAAGTAGGTCGGCCCTGCTGAGGTATGAAGATTGATAAGAAACACATGTAAGTTAAAAACCTGAAATTATTATAATGACTAATATCAAATATTAAAAACACCTATAGGTCAAAAACAAAACATTTGTGGATTTTAAAAGAAAATAACTTTTTTACAACCAGAGTCATATTTCCATAGCCTCGGCCACCAGCCCTAATTGTAATAATATAACATTACATTCATCTAACTAATTGATGAGATCTCGGAAGACGCCAACAGTCAGATGATCAATAAAGTTTTAACGAAAACTCCAGGTTAGAATTCTCATTCGGAAGAGAAAACAAAGACAGAAAAATTAGAATTTATCTTCTCAGTTAAAGTGCTTAGAACATCGGGGGAGATGAGCTGACAAGTGGAGATGAGCAAAATAACTTGCAATGAAAGCAGGAGTGTTTTAGGAGGACAGCTACGCAGCTCAGACCTTTATCCGTCAGCTGACATTTCATCAACCCGCCGAGAAAACAATGTGGCGCTGAAAGGAGACGAACCTCCGGAGAATTATCAGCTGAACCTGCACCTCCGCTCGGCTTCATGTGGCTTTAAAGGGAGTTTCAGCTCATTGTTTATCTGTGAGAACCACAAACTTTACTGTTCTGGTTCAGTCGCCACACACTCAGAAAGCAGCCAAATGTTTTCAGGGAAACAGAAATATTCCTGTTTGTCCCTGAAGCCTGAGTCCTGCTTCCCTGATGCAAGAGGACCGAGTCTGAGCTCACTATGACAGCAGGGCTGGACACTGGATCACCCATCCAACACGACGCCCTCTATGAGCCGATGGTGGTAAAGGCTCTAACCAACCATTACCTTGTAGGCAACTCAGGTATTCTCTCATGGGTACAAAAGGTGAAAGGCAAAGTTCCAAACTGTTGAAAAGTCCCTAGAAGTGATCGGGCTTTGGCTTATAATGTGTTAAGGTCAATTCATGCGTTTGCATCAAACCTTCATTGTAGCCTGACATGTTCCTCCCATGAAATGTCACTACGTGTCATGTTGACGCTGACCACAAGAGCTGTGATTGGTCGACTTGGTACGTCGCATTTCCGGCTTCTCTTTCCTTGAGGCCGTCGTACCGTCGTCTTCTTCTGTTTCCAAGTCACAGTAAATTCAGGGAAACCTAAAACTGCCATTCAACATCCATCAACTCCGACTCCATTGAGAACTGTTCGGTTTCAGTCACCATTGTTTTGAAGTGACGCCGGCAGGAAACAGCGGCAAAGGAAGTCAACACGGTGGCATATAAATTCCACTGCCAACTACTGGTTTGGGGGTGTAACTGCAGAATGATGCCACCCTAGAGGTATAAATGCTCACGACAGTGTAGGTTGGATGCAGAAGCATAAATCGGCCTTTAGACTTGTCTCCTCATTTGTGATGTCAGTGCTGACGAACTGATCTCTTTCTACAAAATCTGCCAAACTAAAACACTCATACAATTGTTGAATGTGTCCTTTACAGTTCATAAATTTTCTAAATCCACTTTGACCTGTTGTTCAATCTGTAGTTATGTTCACAGTCCCACTTTGCAGCAGCATCGTTGCTGTATTCCCGGACATTAGCTGTTACCTGGTAAAGAATGTAACACCGGCTCTCGGATGTGAGCTGCAGGTGTTAAGTCGCTTCAGCTCTTCGGCTCTGGAGCTTCTTTTGAAAACACCAAATGTATATTCAACCCTCGGGCAATGCAAATGATCATCTAGCAGCGGCTGACTTCAAGTAGAGTCTGACAGAGGGAATCAAAAGAAAAAGATGAATTCGCCCTGGTTCTGATGGAGGAGAGATGCTGGACTTCATTTAGTGGCTAAAAGTTCAATGCAGCTCAGTCTAATTCAGCTAACTTTATTAGCATGACTTCTGACGTGCGATAGGGAAGCAAATTTAAAAAAAAAAAATCAAAACATATTAGCTAATCCATCCACATGCATTACCCGGACACTGCTGTGGATTCAGCCCAGTGCAAAGAATGTGAGCTGACGCTAATCAACGCTGTGTGCCGGCGTTCGGGCTAATCTCCCCCAGACCAGATGAAAGAGTAAAGAGATAAAGGGGCACAGAAAGTTTCAGAGGGCCTTTCTGGAGGGATCTGCAAGTTTAATCCCCATCCATTGTCCGTCAATTGGCATTTATTTGGACTAACTTAATCAACGCACGGTCCCCCTCTCCTTCTCTGCCTCTCAGCATCCCCACAATATCATGTGAAGCTAAGTCTCCCGCAGAAGTCCCTCTGTCTTCCCCACATTTCCATGATGCCACTTTACCGCCCGTCTCTGTCCAAAGTGCCAAACGCTGCCAAACCGGGACACAGGCGTCTTTAGGAATTCAATCCATTCTCGCCAAATTAGCATGTTGTCATGTACACTAATCCTATTCTGACATCCCAGAGGGATTTTTGAAAGATATTTGTAACACTAATCCCTTCTCCATCCATTTAGATATTCACGCCAGACTCAAATCATGACAGGCTTTACCCTCGTTCTCCTGCCTCTCCCGTTTCTCCCATGATGGAACACAATTCACACCGCAGTCACTGCGCCAGTCCTCTCGGACCAGGCTGTCGGCAGCAGATGTTTAGGGTTCAGATTTTCATGATTTGTGCATGAAACCCAGCCAAAACCTCCGAGTATGACTATTGAAATGATCCGGCATCCTTTGTGGACTAATCCTCTTGCAGTCTGCTGGGTTTTCACAGTGATCTCCGCGTGTCTTATCGTTCTCCCATTAGTATTCATGTTGGATTAGGATAATCGATGCGGTGCACCTTAATCATGTCTCCTTCCACCAGTCTCATCCTCTCGCTCCTTCCCACAATGCAACACTCGCACTCTCCAGATTCTCTCGAATCGTCTTCCCTGCCGACGGGCGACGCAGCCGTCTTCGTTAACCTGCCGTCGCCACCCTCTGTTATTGTGCCGCGTTATCCTGCCGCTGTTCAGACGACAGGACGGAGTTTCCGAGAGACCTGACGCAGCTCCTTTCTCCATCCGTTCGTATTCGTCCTGACTGGGCAGATCAACCGGTGGTACCTCCGTCTGTTTGGCTTTCTCCCGAACCTATCTGCACGGCCATGGTGAGAAAACAAGAACGTATTCTCTCAGCTTTGTTCAACCGTCATCACACCGGTGTCACACACTCTTTTTTATTTGATTCCATCTCTCGATTCTATCGATGACACCTTACTACGACCTTTAAGACTTGCACCAAGGGTCACAAGGAATCAAACCATAGGCACTGTGGTTATGTGGTACCCACCTTATCAAATAGGCCACAGACCCCCTGTACAACCGAGTCTTAAGCCCCAAAAAGCCTGTGAAAGCTCCCATTTTTCCAGTGTCCCAATGTGGGGACCAGCCTAAATGTCCCTATTTTGTAAAAATGTCCTGAAGGACAAATACACACACACACACACACACACACACACACACACTCTAAACTGAGCTCTCACACAGGCTACTGTCTCCTTCTCTGGCTCAGGTTTAGATTGACTACATGACATTTTTGTACTTTTATTTTGGCGGGGTACTAAATGCAGAACATTTACTTGTCTTATTTATACATTTTCATATTGGTACTTTTACTTAAACAGGGAATCTGAGTACTTCCTCCACCACTGATACACACATACAAGCAAACACACACAATTTGGTTTGGCCAAGGTAAAGTAGCAGAGATCTGCATTTTGACTGCACAACAAAAATGCAGCCATGCACAGATTTCCTTCCTTATCTGTTTGTTTTCCTGTGTAAGAAGGAGGATAACTGGTCATGCTTACTATACAGTACTTGTCATACACATTTACATCCAACAGTCAACTGCAACCAGCGCGGTGCCCAAATCACAATCTGAAATCTGGGAACCGTTCCCCCCGACACCCACATGCGTACAGTGATTCATTGGCATAGTAATGATGCAGAGGAGGAAGGAGAGAATCCGAACTGGTGAGGCTGTAGTGCTGTAAATAAAAGAGGGAACTGACGGGGCTGAAGTAAAACGGAGCTGAGCGAGGAAGCCTGGAACAATGAAGGCAGAGAGAGTCCCCCATGGTGTTTCTGCCGACACACCGAATGACCACACTGACTGAGAAGCAGATTGAATTCTCCAAAATGTCCTCTCCCTCGCTGTGCATTTCAACCCCCAGGGTCAACCGTAGAAGCGGCCGGGGCATAAAATATCTGGAAACCGATTTGCATTCGGTAAAAAAAAACAGCGAGCTCCTTATCATTTCTTTTCAGCAGGGGACATGGATGAGGAGTTTAACATAGGACGTGGAGGGTGTGGAAAAAAAAACAGAACCAAAGTCAGGGTTTGTTGTGTGTTTTGATCTCAGTGAAAAAAAAAAGGGACGGAGGTTGTCTTTGATATGACAGTCTTCACTGAGAGACGCCCGTTTCCTCCGGTGACCCTGCTTAAACAGCCTCTGGAGCAGAGGGCAATCTCAGCGTCTCTTTTATCGCCCACTCGATTGTTTTTCACTTCAAACACGTCCTGCGGGGCTTCACGTGCACGGCGGAAGGCGGTCGGTGGAGATTTAACACGCCACCGAAAACAACCATGGGCTTCACCCACTCCTTTGTTTTTCTTCTGTTATAAAAGTCCAGATGGCACCCGTGTGTCTCTCAGCGATGGAGGCAGGAGATCAGATCTACAGTATCCAAACCCGCAGTCAGAGGCCCAAGAGAGGTGTCGTGATCACACTCTGCTGCTGCTTTGCTGCTCTGCTGCTCTGCTGCTCTGGCCAAGGGTTCCCCTGAGAACCGCTGGCGTCCATCCAACCTTTGCCAGAGGTCTATCCAATCATGTTTCAAACCAAGAGTTACATGAAAACTACAGGAATAAAAATGAAATAAAATGCAGATGGATGCGAATTTCCCCCCCTTGACTTTTCCGCACAGTCCGTTATGTATGGGGGTTTTAAAGTGGGCCAGAAAAATCCAGAACGTGGTCCGAACAAGTTTGATCAATGAGCAAATAAATGTGATTGACTGTTACATACATGATAATGTGGGTCAGTGGACCATCAAAAAAAAAAAAAAAAATCCATCCAGTTCTTACTGGCGCTGCCTGTTTCGACATAAACGTGTTGTCTGGGAGCGAATAGAAGAACCAAACACGCTCTAACATTGTTCTTGAGAATCAGAGGAAACACCGAATCAATGTTGGTGCACAAAATGGATCCAGAAGTGCTATGAAAGTATCAAACTCTCATGACACAGGACAGGTTGTAAGCTTATTAGGGAAACCAGGCTAGGTCTAAGCTAAACTAAAACAAGGTCGGTTCTAATCCAACAGTCCTGGAATAAATTGGCTATAATGTTCAGTGTTGGTTTCAGAAAAGCTCCCAAGGTGATGACTGCTCCACTCCCTGTCCCACATGTAATGCAAATGTCCTGAGCTATAAAATCACCCGATAAAGTTCATTCAAACATGGGGGGGGTGAATTCATGGATGCGTGCCAGGACATCGGACGGCAGAAGAAGAAATCGTGACACCGTCCACATTCGCCGACAGGCACATGTTCTCTCGTCGTAACGGGTGGAACCACCGACAGGAACGGGGGCTCGTTCTACCAAGGGCCACTGGAAGTGTTTCCAGTGAGCCCCCATGTACGGCACTAGGACCCCAGACCTGGCTCTCCTTAATGGATTGAAGCCCTCATGAACATTATCAGTTACACCCAAGCTCCTCCCACGTTGATATGTCGAAATGTGCAGATAAAATCCACTCGGTGTCCATTTTCATCCCTGTCTCACATCCCACTGATTTACAACGGCATGTTGTGGAGGAACCAAGAGGAACCCAGGTCGGGACTGCACTTTGAGCCACATGGGGGTTAGTATGGATTCCTCAGCGTGGTTATTTAGTTTAACCACGAATTAATGGACAAACCGAAACATGTCAGAGTTTTAATGGAACGGTTCAAACACACCTGAGGTGAACGTGGCCCTAAGAAGAAAAATCCCAGGTGTATTTTAGAGGAGGGATACAGATACACCTGGGACGTGAGGAAAGAGTGGCCCCCTGTCTGGGTGGTCTTCCTTCAGATACCATCCGCCTCCTCGGGTGTCGCCTTGCCCCCACCTGACCCTGCCAGTCTCCAACACATGAGCGGCCCCCACCTTCTGGGTGAAAGCATCAGGTGTCAGAGGTCGAGCAGAGGGGGGGGTCAGGATCCAAAAGGCCCCTTTCATACTGGTTTTTTTGATACCTCATGGGTCACAGCACGCCCTGTGGGGTTAAACCTCTGAGACCTTCTTCTTCATCTCTGAGTTTAAACAAAACCAAATTACAAACCAGTGATTTGTTTTCAACCAGACATTTAAAGTTTGTTGGTAATTTTTTTTTTTAAATGGAACTTCACCTTAAATTCAAGAATTAAATTCCCCCAACTCTGTTCACCACAGCTACTCTCTGTTCAGCCACCGGTTTGTTCGACCCCCCAGCAGTTAGGTTTTCAAACTGTTTTAGAATATAATAAAATAATGTGAGATAAATTAAAAGAAGGAAACGATAAAAACAGTTTTGTTCAGGTTCAGTAAAAGATGAAAGTTGAGAATTTATCTGTATAAAAGCAGAACGAGGATCTTTTCCGGAACCTGAACAAGGTTCTGTGAGGATCTGAACAGAACCCTGAAACAGTGTAATGAAGCTGGAGTCACTACTGATGGATGTTATGTTGTGAGATTGGATGGAGGAAGAAGAAGAAGAAGAAGAAGAAGAAGAAGAAGAAGAAGAAGAAATATTGTGAGTTTAGCATCAAACTTCTTTCTTTTACTCGCCAACATCTGTCTCCTGTGGTGGAAAGCATCCCTAATGCTAATTAATCCTGACCATGATTAGCTTCTATTTCTGTCACCTCTTCTCTTCTACTGGAGCTAACACCGTTTGCTACCAGGAAGAAACCAAGTTCAGCAGCTGGGAAATGAGAGACACAGACCTAAGAATATGCACAGATACAATTTAACTGCAGTAAAAGTGGATCTAGAGCCACAATTGGGATGAGTCATAGAACTAAGTGAATGTTTTTCAAAGTTATACTCGTTTAAGAGAGAATTTCCCTCTTTATGTTATTTGCCATCTTCCTGTGGCTCTGCAGGGAAACAGGCAGTTGTGTTGTTAACAGACTGGAGGATGCCAACTGGATTTCAGTAACTCAGGCTGCTGAGACCTCATAGTAACATCCAGTTAACTCTGGAATCTAGGTTTCACACAGAACAAGGACTGTGTACTTCGTCCCCCATCACCTACAATGAGATCAATGTGGGGGTGTCACAACCCCTCCGGACTAGACCCACACCTGTGACCAGAAACTGTCTCCATAGTCGATAGTATATCAAAACATAAATGCTGTGTTATCTTTAGAGACGGTGTCATTGAGGATTAGTAAAAGCCTGTAAAACTATAAACTTTATTTAGAGAGAAAAAACACATTTCCATATGGATTCTCTCCGAAAAGAAAAATTGTCTGTCAGTTGATTAAAACATACGGACACATGAGGAATATCGGCAGGATTTTCAGGTCTGTTCTACTGCCCCCCCCCCCGGACCACAGGACACCTCACATTATACCTCACACACACACACAAGGTCAGCAGGTCGCGGATTGTGTCTTGCCTTTGGTATGCCCCCCCAGCCCCCCTCCCAGGAAAATCTGCCCCCAGTCGGCAGCCATCTTTTGGCTCAGCGGCTACAGGGCCAGTCCCGGCGGCTACTGGGTCGGTCCATGCGGCTACATCCCGGGCCAGTCCAGGCGGCTTTGTCCTGGCGGCTATTGGGCCAGTCCCGGTGGTGGGCCAACATTCCTCCTGTCCAAGTGTCCAAGCAGACGACTAATTGGTTCCTTTTGTAAGGATGAGGTCGGGGGGATTATGCGGTTGTGGGTGGCTGCTAAATGTTTGCAGGTCAGAGTTGGGGGGCGACCTCTTGCTCCTGCTTTCTCTCTGTCTGTTGTTGTAATGATTCTTTCTTCTGCCTCCTGAAATGTGTAATTACATACCCGGGAGAAAATACATGCTAAATTTATGTAATGAGCAAACTGAAATCTCCCCTTAAAAACCAAAAACCATCGATCAAAAAAACTTGTTGCATAAAAACCAAACCAGATTTCAGGAGGCATTTAAAATAAAAGCATCATCTCTGACAACTCATTTTGGGACAAAAAAAAAATGCAGTTAAGAAAATAAAAACAAAGTAAATGTAATTATGGACCCGGGTCTGAGTAAATATATCAGAGCGACATCATCGTTACATATTTAGATTTAGGATGGAGATTGAACCATCTCTGTTTTCAGGTTTTTCCCCTCTCTGTGCATATTAGTGGACAGGTGTGTGTGCATTCATTTCTTTATATGATGGTGTGTGTTTGTAAGACATGCACAAGCCACCAGCTCTTTTTTTAAGCCAGTGGCTGCTTTGGCTGTTATTGTCTCAATAACCCCCCCCCCCCCAAAAAAAAAACAGCTGCAGTTGACCGTTGCCCACCTGAATATAAAAGGTTCAAACCTTCACCTTTTTCCTGCTTCATCAAAAAATCCTGGCAGCGTTCTCAGGTGGAGAGGAAAAATAATAAAAAAAAAACCCTTAATGCTTTATTCATGGGTGGTGGGAGGCGGCGTCTCAGCCGCCACTTCGCAGCCCCCCCATAAGTGCTGGGCTTGATCGCTACGCGTGGATGCGCAGCATCAACGTCACATTAATCTCACTGTAATGAACAGTCACACTGCTCAATGGGCGCTGGAGACCTGAGAGGGGCTTTTTTCTGCCAGGAATACTGAGATAAAGGCAATCACTCAGAATTACCCACTAGTTACTAGCTACTAATTTCCGGCTACTAGTTACTACCTCCAACTTACTAGCTACTAGCTGCTATTTACTAGATACTACTTACTAGCTACTAGCTACTAGCTACTAGCTACTAGCTACTACTTATTTTTGCAGATTCTGGTTTTACACACTAAAATGTGATCAGGTAGCAGAGCGCGATTCATTTTTATTCACCAGTGCAACGAAGCGGTGCTGAAAATGCAACTCACAGTGGAGCATGCAACAGTAAAGAGTTATAGAATATACAATAATATCACACTAACAGGGATAATTATGTTACATAATTAGTACTTTTGCTTCTGAGAAAAATGTTTATTTCAAGATATTTAGGATCTGTAGCACCGGACTCAGTTAAACGGCTGAAGACCCTAAAGAATCAAAGCCCTGGCCTGATATGAGCCTGTTCTTCCAGAAGTTTCAGAAAGTCTGAAGAGGTGTGAATGACACTGACATAAACAACTGAAAATGAGATGCGTGGGTTAAATCAGAAAAAAAATGAATATAATGAGAAACTGAAGAAAGAACAGTTTATTACACAAAAGGACCAAACCAGGAGACTTAGATGTTGAGTAACATCCCCATAATCTATGATCTTTAAAAAAAAAAAAAATCTAGCCAGTAAAAAAGGGTGAAATCAGACGGCTGCTGGTACAACGTTGAACTCATCTGACTTTTGTTTCCCATCTAATTAAATCCCCCTGTTTGACAACCGTTAGCATAAAGCCGTGCCGCTGCAGCTGTGACACGTTTCCTCGCCAGGCAGCCACCAGGTCGGCGGGCTGTCGGATTGTTTTGGCAGTTTGTGGTGGCTCAGCGTCCAATGACAATGCGTCTCCCCGGCGGTCTCTTTATTTACCTGTGGCCGCCTGGCAACCTCGCTCAGAGGCGAAATCTGTAGGAAGCCTTCAGCCACAGTCATGTTGTTTTGAACAAGAGAAATCCAGTGGTTTTATGAGCTTATTTTTTTTTCCTCAACAGAATGTTGCGTGTTTTCAAATAGTTGTTCCTGAAGCTACTATTACCATTAAAAACCAAACATATTTGGATGCAAACATATTTCTAGGGCCACTTCACAAGACACTAACGAATACTGTGCCGAGAAAAGTCTAACGTTTGCAGCCACCACACATGAACAGAGAGTCGTGGCTGAGTGGCTCTAGACTCTGTGGCTCTCACCAGTTTTCTCTGATCGTCTCTCAGGTTCCGACAGATTCAGTAGAAATGGCCTGTTCTCTCTCTGCAGAGGGAAAACACTGGAGTAGAAATATTGCATGTGCTTCACTACAATAAAAAATACAAATAAAATAACTTAGTTCAAAAATATTTTACTGTTTACACCGTCATCGTTCTCATCATCATCATCATCGTCATCATTGCCATCATTGTCATCATCACAACCACCATCATCATCACATCATCACTGTCGTCATTGTCATCATCATCATCATCATCATCATTGTCATCGTCCTTATCATCATCATCATCATCATCATCCTAATCATCATCATCATTATCATAACATCATCATCATCATCATCGTCATCAACATCATCATCACATCATTATCATCATCATCATCATCATCATGTCATCATCCTAATCATCATTTTCAGCAATATCATCGTCATCATCATCAAAACCATCATCATTGTCGACATCATCACCATCACTATCATCACCATCACAACCATCATCATCATCACAGTCACTATCATCACCATCACAACCATCATCACCATCATCATCATCCTTGTCATCATCATCACTATCATTATCATCATCATTCTTGTCATTATCTTCATCATCACCACCATTATCACCATCATTATCATCATCATCATCATCATCGTGATCCTTCTCATTTACATCGTCATCACCACCATTATCACCATCATTATCATCATCATCATCGTCGTGATCCTCCTCATTTACATCGTCATCACCATCATCACCATAACTATTGGCAACTTTCGTCAGAGCAGCTGATAAAGTCCAGTGGTTGAGGACCATCCTGCGAGTCTGACAGCTGCCTCAGACTAAACCTCCGGCATCATCCTCCGCTGCACCTGACAGTGTAACATCACCTGCTGTGAAATATCAGATGTCACGGGCTGCTTTGTTTTTAAAAGTTTTTAGAGTCTAACTTGGTGTCAAACGTTTCACCATCATGGATCGTTGCCGCTGTCGTGACCCATCGTCAGCAGCTGTTTTCACATTTTCCGAGCGCTGCTCTAACATTACCGCTCACCGCTGATCTCTTCTGTTTTCATCTGCGGATTCCCGACACAAGGACCTGAAGCTTTGCACTGCGTACATTTATACTCATTGTTGCCATCTGTCCACAGACATGGCAGTGGCCTCGTAGAGCAAATCGAGAGGCATTAGTTATGCACCTGAAGAGGTGACATTCAGTTTGAAACCGAGTGAAATACGACAAGTTTGAATCTGAGCTGCAGACTCGAGGATTCAAGGAGAAGAATATTAAAATTTCCTTGGATTAGGCGCAGAGAGCATAAGGATTTTTGCAAAGTGCACGGTGACAACGTTCATAATGCAGCTGAACTTAACGACCCAGGAAATAAAGACACGGATTGATAAGTATCAGGTCCACAGAGCGAATATTGAGCTTTTCCATCTTCAACATCCAGCAACGATCATTCATGTCTGTCAGCGGCGCATCAACCAGCAGCACTTCAACCAGTGTTTCATATGCACACACATTAGAGCCTCAGAGACCAGGGAGAGTCAACTTGTTTGTAGATTTGTATCCAAACACTGAACAACAAAGGAAAAAAAAATGAACCAAAATGCTCTTTTTTTCTCTATTCTTTCTTCTGTCATGGTGGATTCCCAAGCGACTGGACCAACAGTAAAGCAGTGAACACACAGACACACACACACACACTCAGGCTGTGGTCTCAGGAGGAGGATTATTTTCCCCTTTGGTTGCCAGGTGCTGACCCCCCCCCAAATGGAAACTCAAATTCTTCCATTTTGTATGAGGGTTAAGTGGTTTAGAAAATGTAACGTTCGGTGACTACGAGTCAAGAAAGCTGTTCAGTTTTCATTAAAGTTGGTTCCAGAGTGTGATTTAATGTGAGGCTTTGGATGATGGAGGTGAGAGAGTGTGAGGAGCCCAGTCCAACCCCCCCACCCTCCAATCCACCCTCCAATCCACCCTCCAATCCAGCCTCCAATCCAGCCTCCAATCCAGCCTGCAGGGAAGCACCAAGTTTTAATATCTTCACCTCTCACCACCTGAGGTGCTGAGGTCTATTCCTGCTGAGTGTGTGTGTGTGTGTGTGTGTGATTGTCTGTATGTGCACTTGAATGCATGTCTGCGGCCTCACATAACTCATTTTGGTTGTACATGTCTGTGTTTTCGCATGCTTGTACGAGTGTTTTTGTGTGTGTGTGTGTGTGTGTGTGTGTGTGTGTGTGTGTGCGTGTGTGTGTGTGTGTGTGTGTGTGTGTGTGTGTGTGTGAGTGTGTGTGTGAGTGTGTGTGTGTGAGTGTTTGTGTGAGCGTGAGTGTGTGAGCGTGAGTGTACTCCCCATGCAGCCGACCCTGTGTAAGATGAATGTCGGATGCTGAGGAGCATTTTTTCCTCTCCATAGGGGGAGACCTTACATATAATAACCTCGAACCTTTCCTCACTCCCTTTCTCTGTCTCTCACCATCACTCAGTGTGTAACCCCCCCACCCCCCAGCAGTCTGTCTCTCTCTATTCCCATTCTTTATGTCTCTCTCTCTCTCTCGCCCTCTCTCCGTCCAGCTCTGTACAGCTGTTTTAAAGGTAAGAGCTTGTGTGTGTGTGTGTCGGTGTGTAGTCAGTGCATTTTGGTACCAGGTACGTATTAAGTGAGAAAGAACTGATGAGTGCTGGGCTTTGGCCTGCAAACATCAAACAGCCACATCTCTACATGAATATTTCAGAGACCGTTGATCCTTTCTGTGTTATTTTGCACCGTGAACATGATGAAATGAATGTATATAATCTGATGTGGATTTTCATGGTGCACTCTGAAACCGATAAAAAGCATCTCCATGAGTAACCAAGGCTTTAGGAGATTCTTAACCTGCCTATTTTTCACATCATCCTGCTGAAACAGAACTTTACCCTTCTGCATATTTCCGCTCACTTTGCCACCACTCTAAAGTAATTTGTGCTTATTGCTCTTATGACAGATAAAATAAATGAATGAATAATGGAGCCACCCTGCTGTTTAACCTTGAGTCTATCGCGCTGGGACTCTGGATTCTGAATGTAAAGCAGACGAGCAGAAGGAGGCCAGAGACCCAGAGTGGTCGGTTCTAAAGGAGCCGATGGTCTGAGCGCTGGCGGTTCCTCGCTCTCTTCTAGAATGTGACTGTCGCTACGAGTCAGTTATTTTTACTCCCCTCCTTCCCTCGCTCAGCTCATTCGCTCTGTCTCTCTCTCTCTCCCCCTTTTTTTGAAACTACCGTGGAAGCCCAACAACATAACTTCGCTTTTAAACAACAATTAATGCATCTCCTGGCCCTAACACTGATACTTGAGTCAGTATAATATCCCCTTGTCATATTCATGAAGCTGAGCACTCGAGTGGAAGTGGCTGCTGGGGCTGTGTTTGACTAATCAGCTGCCTCCGTCCTTTATTATTCTCACCGTACATGCTGCCCCGCGGTAGCATCATTAGGAAAGATCTTAATGCATGTTTCCATACTTATGTGGATGACACACAACGGTACATCTCTGCTGAACCCAGTGATGCTGCAGTTCAACTTCATTACTGCCTGTCTCTTGAGGCAACAAACACATGGATGAGCAATAATTCCTCAAAGTTAAACAAAGGACGACATTCAGACCTAAAGCAAAAAGAGAATATCTGTTTAACAATCTGGGGAAATTAACTCCCTGGATTAAATCTGACATCACGAGTCTCGGTGTTAGTTTAGATTCAGATCTATAAGGTGCCGAAAAAATGATTGGAAAGAAAAGAAGAGCACAGAGAGACTTCAGCTCATCCAGAACCCTGAAGCTCGGCTATGAACCAGTACCAAGAGGGGAGACCACGTTAGACCAGGTTTAGCTAGACCAGCTCCTATATAAAAAAACGGTAACGGCTCGGGACCGAGCACCGTGATCACGGGCTGCTGGTTTATCGGAGCGTTTCCAGCAGCAGAAGGAAAATCAGGGAACTCGGCTTCTGTCAGTTCTGCCCCAACACTCTGGATCACAGCACCTGTAGAGATGAGGGAGGCCAGATAATAAACATCTTCTAGAGAAAGATAAAAACTTATCTCTTCCCTTCAGCTTGTAACTGGTTCTGACTTTACTGATCCAGGCCTCAAGTTTTTCTTTTGCACTGGGCTTCACTCCCTGCTGCACTTCTATTAAAATGTTGTACTCTACTTGATTTAATACTTTCTATTTATTTCTATATTTAACTTCGTTATTACTGTAATTACTTAGTTGGTTTTATTTTCCATCTCATGTTACATTTATTGTTCAGCCATGGATGTAGTGTCGCTAATATAAAAAGACGTGCTATAACACACCACCACCTGAAACCCGGGGTTTTGAAACCATGAGGGAAACGGTCTTTAATACCTGTGTGTCTGCTGGTTTCACCTGGAAGCCTTTCAACTGATGTGAACACAACTCGATTCGTAGATGCCACCGCAACAACTCACTCTGACCTTTTAACTTCTGAGTATCTTGATGCGACAGTATCTCACCGGTGTGAGGAAATGTTCCCAGTTTGGGTCTGGTCCCACAGAAGCTCTCAAATGTCGGGTACTTTCACTTCGTTTTTCTCTCAGAACAGACAGAAATTTAAACTTCGAACCTCACTACGCTGGTGATTTCAAGCTTTTTCTCCTCACTCATACACACAAGCACACATTCAGCACTTTCTTACTACAGATGAACAAAGTCGCCATTGCAAACAGGGAACTAAATTGGTGGGTGACGCTTAACCACATCTGGTCTGCTGTATTTATCAGCTCACGGTTTTCCTGTGTAATGCCTTGATAATTTTGCCCCTTTGGAGCGTTGTTCATCTTCTCAACTTGTTCCGACAACTTTCATATCAACGTGCATCTGGCCATTGTGCCGACACAGCCCACCTTCAAGGGTTCTTTCACATAGACCCCATTTGGTTTGGTTCAAAGAAACTTTATTTGAACTATCCAGGCTGGTGTGAAAGCTGTTATTCAAACCCTGGGGTGGCTAACGACTGGACTGAAACCTCTGAAAACACGGGTCTTATTCTGGTTCCAAGTGAACACTGCTGCCACTGCTGCCGCCGAAGCCACCGCCACTGTTTGCTTATGGTCTGAAAGCAAACAGACCAACCACAGTTTTTTTATGGCAGCAGGGCTGGGGTTTTGAATGCAAGCACTCACAAGCTAAAGAGCTAAAGTTCCATGGAATCCAAGTAAAGGTAGAAATCTTAAAAGTAATGTTTATTCATCGGGAATGGACCCAAAAGAACCAAAGTCCAGGTTTGAAGGCAGCCTCAGTTGCATCAGGTTTCTGTCCTTTAGCATGAGATGTTTTAATGATTTACTAGCCCCATACAGTAGCTGTCTTAAGATAAATGACATCTGAAAGGTCAGAGGTTTGGTCCACATTTGTTAACGTACCAGGAGCAGCCAACCCCGAGCAACCTTCAGCGCCCGACTGCCTCACTTACCAAACTCTGGCTGAAGTTCCGCGACATGTCCAATATCGACGTTTAAAACAAGGAGCAAACTCAAAGCCAAAAACATACAAATGTACAAAAGCTGCAGAGTCTCACCTGTGTTAAGCCCCCCCCCCCCCCCAACTCGTTCCCATCATCCTCTCCCCCGGATGTCTTCGTAGGTGAGGAAGACTACTGGAGGGGCTTTTCAGCAGGTTCACAGCTGATGTCCACACACTGCAAATGGAGCATAGAAGATATGGAACAGCTGGACGAGGAGATTCATTGTTCCTCGAAGACAGAGACGAGCTCTGGAACACATTTGTCTTCTCTGACTGTTTTTTTCTGTGTATCTCTCCCACTGTGTCCGTCTCTAATTATCCGTCAGTCTCTCCTCTCATGTCTTTTCTTAGCTGCCTCTTTCCTTTTCCTTTATAATCTTTCCTCCTTCCTTTCTTTCCATCTTTCCTTTCTCTCTCTCGCGCTACATGTCACCGGGAGTAGCCGGCTACTCAGACTGTTTCTCTGGCTGTGGGGAAATTTTGCCGGAGAAAACTTCAGATCCTAGAAGGTTTGGTCTTGCAATAATCTTTGCCCCCATCTTTTACACACCTGTTCAAGAAACTAAACCTGAGCACACACATTGATTGAGATGGGCATCCCGACCGACATGACATCTACCGTGGCGGTGGCCTGGAGCGTGCGGCTCATATCTGGAACCGTTGGAAAGTTGAGCATGGCGTCTGTGAATTTGGTTCTTTTGAGAAATCAAAACATGTTCACAGTGACCAGAGGACATTAGGTCAAAGGGTCACGGGGGGCTACTGCTCCTCAGCACAGTCGTCTCTCTACTGCAGCCGAGTTTTGATAGAATCTGTATAATCTGGATGTTGAAGCACTTTAATCCTAGAACCAAACAGAATCCGGGAACCTGGGACTTTCGGCCGTTGACTGTTTGGTCCTGTGTTTGGAGAACGACGCCCTGAAGCTCTCCTCAGTCTGACATGATGGAAAAATCTTTTTAGCGCTAAGAGTGTTTGTAATCTTTAATAGTACACTGATGACTCGCCGGTGTTGTTAAAGGGTCATTTCCCATTTTAATGCTTCCTCTGTCTCAGTGACGTGTTCCAGGTCTGAACCCTCCTCCTCCAAACTCTTTATTAAACGGCTCCCATGAGGTCAAAGAGTGTGTGTTGCTGTGTGTTAACTTGCTGTGAAGGACAGAGGCAATAAGTGGGTTATTGCCTATAATGAGCTGAGCGATGGGATTAAATTATGCAGAACAATAAAGCAACAAGATGTAGAAACTCCCCAGTGTTCAAGGTCTGAACTCAGGGAAGAAAATAAGCCTGTAAAAATGATATTTATAGGGACATAGGTCAGGTTGGCACCTGTATGTTGTCTCATTAATATTCATTTTAGTTATAGTCAGTTATTATCATCATTAATATCCTTATCATCATCATCATTATTATCATTATTATGATTATGATTATCATCATTATTATCATAATGATTATCATTATCATCATTATTATCATCATCATCATCATTATTGCTATTACTGATGTTTTGTAGCTTGTTGCTAGGTGGTTACTAGGCAGTAGGTTGGAGTTAACTACCACCTGAACTGAATTTATCTATATATTCATGTGTATTATTTGGGGGGTTGAAGCTTATTTTAGACTTTTCTCCCTTTTAAGGGAACGAAGGGAAAGATTTCTGGGTTTTTTGTTTTTTTGTTTTGTTTCTTGCTTTTTTTTTAAATCAAAATACTTCACAAAAAAAATGTACCGACAAAAAATAACTTATAACAAAAATAAGAAGAAAAGATAAAACAAAATAAAATAGACATCTGAATTTTATCAGATGAGGGAGTTCAAGTGTTATATTTTCTCTTTGCTTTACATCATTAATATGCTACTGCAGTTCAAATTTTCAAAGTAAAGGTGTATGCATGTATGTCTGTGTGTGTACTCCTACTCAGGGGGGTACGTGGGTGTGGAGCACAAAGACCCGGCCGGACCCGCAGGGGATCCACCACAGGTAGACTTCAAACGCCAGAGAGTCGGGGGCAGAGGGGAGACGGCAGATTACACAGAACCAGAGATAACGACGGGAACAAAGGGACAGAAACTCCCCAGCAACATGTTACCTGTGTGTTTCTGATGCTCTGAACTCAGGACGTAGGTTGTACACGGCGGCGTGTGAATCCTGAGGACAGAGCTCAGACGAATCACACTCGGTTTATCTCTGATTTCATAGCCACCGGCTGCTGCGGGGCTATTTGATATTTTTTACCCCAAATATTGAGATAGATGCAGTAAATACCCACGCACGCACACACACACACACAGGTCAGGATAACTATTTTTACACAGCTATCGTACAACCTTTGTCACTTTTCCGACCTCTGGAGGCCTTTCCTGGAAACTTAATCATCCCTTTGAACGTTCATCACCAGGGTACAACTGCAAGAACATACAGAGACGTGAACTGTAGCGCACACACTCCCAGTCTCACACACTCTCACACTCACACTCACTACACACACACACACTCACTCACACACACACACACACACACACTCACACACACACACACACACTCACACACACACACACACACACACACTCACACACACACACACACACACACAAACTCACACTCACACTCACACACACACACACACACACACACACACAATGTGCTGCAGAGCTCCAGTCTGAAAAAACACACTGGAGAGGAAGAGTAAAGTCAATTTTCTTCTTAGAGTAAAGCAGAGGAAGAAACAGAGGTGCAGGACTAATGATAGTTTGGGAGATTCGAGTGGTCTCTGGTCAAAAGTCCTCAAGTTAAAACTCTCACAGTCTGCGTGAAAGAAGAGGGAACAAAACAAGGATGTGGCAGGAAAGATAGAGATGGAGAGAAAAGTAAAGAGAAAAGGTCAAACTCTGCGGAGGCAAATAAGAGATGGAGAATTTATGGTTTAAAGCTGTTTACAAAGATTCTCCTCAAAGTCTCAGATGGACCCAGTTTCGACAGCAGACAAAACATGTAGAACAAAATGTAACTGTGACCAGATCATGATTTATTTTAACAGATGAGGAAATGATGTTAAATTTAAGTTTCTGAAGAGTCACAGATATGTTGATACTGAACAAATCAGTGTGTTTGTTTTCCACATAAATCTCTGATCCTGCAGCTCAACATCCACCTGTAGAGACTCCAGCATCATTAAACTGCTTTATGGTTCTGTTTAGAACCTGGTTCAGGCTCAGGAAAGATCCTGGTTCTGGTTTAATACAGAAAAAGTTCACAGTTGCTCTTAGACACAACCTGTTTATTTACACTCAACCAAAAACCATCATCTTTCCCTGAACCTGAACCTGAACACCACAGATGGGACTCTGGATGTGGACCCGGTCTCTGACCCTAGTCTCTGACCCTGGTCTCTGGATGTGGACCCGGTCTCTGACCCTGGTCTCTGGATGTGGACCTGGTCTATGACCCTGGTCTCTGGATGTGGACCTGGTCTCATACATCCTCTGTCCACCCAGACCTCTTCCTGGAGACCCTGCTGCCATTGTTTTACAGAAACTCATTTTATGGTGAAGCTTTTTCTACAAAGGATCACAACATCATAGAAGATTATTTCTTTCACAGTGCAAAGGATTCGACTGCATTTCATACTAAAGGAAAAAGGGTTAGAAATTGATCCTGTTTTATTTATTAATCAGTATTAACAACAACTTATTGAAAGCCTCCATATACTGTTGATATCTGCAGTGTTATAATCACAGGGTTGGAATCTTAAACTGGGCAGCGAGAGGCTCTAATATCATTGTACAAACACAAAAGCCTGTCAAACCATTTTATCAGACATCTGTAATAGTTAATCATTGACGCTAATTCCTAACTCCAAGCTTGTCGAGGGCCCCTCTCACGCTGGGGCCCCTGAGCTCTTAGCTCCGGTGCTCTACCCCTGCTCAGATCCTGATCTGACAGATAAAACATGGAGGCTGTGAACCAGCTGAAGTTAAGCTGCTGAGGTGAATCATGTCGGGTCAGATCAGACTGCGTTTAATATTATTTCTAAATATATTATATATATTATATATTATATATTATATATCAAACACTTTTGTCTACATCTTTAAGGCTTTAACTTTAAAATATGTTTTAAAATATATCAGAACTAGCTCCTCTCCATGCATATCAGCACTTTTTCAAGTTATCTCGGACATTTCTAGAAATGTCTCTTCCTAGAAATGTCCTGCCCTGATGAGCGTTAACTTGAACATCACTTCTGTGTGAATAACTAAAATCCATCACTGTAACGGAGAGATGAAGCTGGTAAAACCGGGTTTGGAATGGGGTTCATGAACTACAACTGATCAAACCAATATTAAAATTTAAAAACAGTGCTGAGTTTACAGCACTGACCTGGTTTCATCTGAGGCAGCACGTGTTGAAATTTCAAAAACTGGATTTGATTTATTTAAGGGTTTGTAAAAGAAATGAAAACCGCTTGTACTATTTAGACTGATCAACCAGCTACAGGCTTTAAGCAGCCGCTTTGTGGTTGACCGTGTTCTTATGGATTCAAGTGTGTGGACCGTTTATCATTCAGATCCCAAACATCTGGAGCCTAAAAGGAATCAGGCTCGAGCACCGCACCGCACCGTCAAAGCTCGGATCCTAAAATCCAACATGGAGATGTTTACTCCGCAGCTCAGATGTTCAGGTCTGAATTTTCATCTCAGATTTTTTAATTCCATCGGTGGCGTATATGATTATTGTTATGGCTCTCACTTACATTTATTCAAATAGTAATAGTAGTATAGTGTGATATGTAATAAAATATATGAAAATAACATATAACAAATTTCATCATTTCTTGATTGTGTGTTTCAGAGAAAACACATGGCTGAGTCACATACACACACACATAATAAAAATAATGAAACTCTGATATTAAAAAACCTAATTAAGCCTAATGTCCATGGTACCACCCCACCCCCCAGCCCCCATGTTCAGTTTTTCCTCCTTGCCCCCACCATTCCCCCACCCTGCAAACAGGCGGCATAATAAACAGAATAATAGCGAAACCCCTGGGGACTAAACAAACAAACAAGAAACAGCAAACCAACAAAGTAGCTAATTATGGTAGATTTGCATTGCTGCTGGTGATCATTAGTTGTGGGGGTGGGTGGGTGGGGGTTATTAATTCATATCATTTCCTACCACTGTTTCCAGAGGACGTTCCGGGCCGGGGCCTCGACGGTCCGGTCCGCCGGGCCTCGGAGCTTCAGGACAGACGGACGACGCCCGTTCGCGCCCGTCTGCTCGGCTTCTCCTCGTTCCACACGGGAATCAAAGAGACTTTGAAATACGCGTTAACGTGCTCCGATAATTAGTAGAAGATAAAGCAGAGAGGGAAAAGGAAACAGTGTAACACGGGATGTGGTAACACAGATAAACGAGACTAGATAAACATAAATAACTTTACTTTATCATCTAATATCACAATATGTTAAAACATATTTAAAGTAACTTTCATTAACATATCACATTAACAGAAACCGTGCCTGAACCCGAACCACGACCTTAACCGCGATTATGATTGTTACCATGACGATGAAGGTCCAGTAGTCCTACGGATCGTGTCCGTGGACTCGTCCAACACCCCCTACAGTCTCTCGGTTTTGTCTCAGTCTGATCAGGAACCGGACAGAGGTCCAGATGTCTGGTCCGTTCACATGGACACTTGTTCCCTTTTCAGTGAATTCAGATGAAACATGGTTCTAAGTTCTAAGTTCTAAGAGTCAGAAATTACTTTTCAATCTCCAGAGTTGGTGAGTGGAAGAAAACACCGTGTTTGTGGTTTGTCAGAGCTTTGTGCTTGAACCAAACTCCCATTGACAACTTGTTTTTTTTTTTTTTTGTTTTCCCCAAATGTACAAAGGGCAGATAATCTTAAACACACACACACACACACAAAGAGATGGATAAGCCACTGGCTGTTGGCCTTTGGCTCACAAAGGACAGAGAGACACAGAGGGTAAGAAGCAGGAATGACTCTTTGTGCACTACACAGGAGTTTTCTCTCCTCTCCTGCCTTTATACAGGGATACATTAATGCACAACATCCACACACACACACAAACACAACCTCTCCTGGCTGCTTCATAACAGTTTGTCCCTTCAATCTATGACCCGACTTCCCAGAGTGTCGGAATGTAAAATGCTAAAGGAAGACAAACAAACAGACATATCTCAACATCACAGAGACATTACAACCAGAAGAAAAAAAGAAAAGCTTGCAGGGACAGGAGGAGGAGGTGGGAGAGGAGGCAGAGGAGGCAGAGTATCAGAAAAAAGGGGGGATGGATCAGTGGTGACGGGATGAAGAGGAGGAGATGAAAGGAAGAAGGGAAAGGGAAGAGGAGCGTGACGGCAAAACGAACAAGGGGATGGAGAGCAGGGGAGGTGAGGACTGGGAGGAGGAGAAGTGGAGGGAAGAGGAGCAAGAAGATGAAGCAGAGTAATGGGCAGATGGTAGGCTAAGAAAGAGGGATGAAGGGAAGGACAGAGAGGGGGTGGGGGAAAGGAGGAGAGGGGAGGGAGGATGAGGATGAGAGGGGAGAGGAGGCAGATGGAAATAAAGAAAAGGTGACAGAAAAAAAATGAGAAGATATAAAATCACAGAACCGAGAGTCAGAGGAGAAGAAAGGTGTGAAATAGAAGAGGAGGCAACAACAAAAGAGGTGAAGAAGAAGAAAAAGAGGAGGACAATGACATATGTCAGGTAAATGGATGTGGGGAATGAGAAAAAGAAGGAAATCAGGGATGAAATAGGGGGAATGACAAAGATGAGAAAGAGGAATAGGAGATTTTCAAAAGGAAGCGAAGAAAGGAGACAAACTGCAGGAGGAGGAGAGGAGGAGGAGAAGAGGAAAACGTGTGAAGGCACAAGATAAAAAGAGAGAAAGAAAAGTCTACAAATAAAACATGGAAGAATAGGAGAGAGTCTGAAAAGAGACAAAGAGAGAAGACAGAGCATATGGGAGGGAGAGGAGGACATTTTCTATACACCCCCTTTACCTTAAATGCATGTTTCATCTGAATAAATTCACAGCACAAAGCACAACGAGCCGCTGAGAGAGGAAAGCTCGTCGCTGCAAACAGGGAAACAACAGCTAAATGGAAGAAGAAACACGGAGACACGGAGCGGTGACACTTTAAGGCGAAAAGATGCTGCCTGGTTCGGATCACACTGTTAAAGCTGTGTGTGTGTGCGTGTGTGTGTGTGTGTGTGTGTGTGTGTGTGTGTGTGTGCGTGTGTGTGCGCCCCGTCGTCCCCTGGTACCGATTTTGATCCGACTCATGTATTTATCTTAGTAAAGACTGGGACTCCCCTGCCGCGGGAACGCCGCTGGTTCTCGTCGTCCTCGGTTCTTGATGACTTCCTGAACCTGAAGTTTATCGCCTCTCTGGAGTTGATGCTAAATACAAGTTCCAGCTTTCCTCTAGGTGAAGGACACAACATCTGGTTCACAACATCTGCAAATGCAGCCATTAATAACAGGACGGCAAACATGTGTTTGCATATGCAGACACAACTGAGATTCAGAAAATCGACGTATGTTTGGCTGCGTTGCCATTCATCCGTCCGTGCTCAGTGTTTGGAGCCTACTTCCTCATTTAACTACATTTCCCTGAAACATTCAGGCACCGTCGGTATTTTCAACGCCAAGTTGGTTGTTTTAATCGGTGAATGTGAGGCTCGTGCGGCTAAAGAGGAGACACCAGTTGTTCGAATGTTTTTTGAAATGATGCTTGCTGATGAGAGAGAACAGAAAGGAAAGGATTCAGTGATAGGTTTCTCACTGTTGGAGCTCCTTTTATCTTTTTTTTCCACATTCAAACGTTGTAATTTTCACCCTGAAATGTGGCAAAATTCTGTGTGTAACATCTGGCTAAGGTGAAGAAGCACAGCGCTGCACATCTATGTTCCTACGTACTAACCGGAACCAACGAGGAACGCGTGGGGGTGTGTCTGTACGAGTGTAAGAACGGGACAGGACATTATCTCCTGGGAAATTGGAGACTTGGGGGGGGGGGTGAAGAGAAGAGCTCGTTCATCTTCTATGGGCATGGGTCAAGGACACAGCAGGACCCCCCCACAGGATGACAGCTCGATACCCGGTTACAGGCTTCAGTGTTTCTGCTGCTGAAACTCGTCTCCTTAACTGGATTAATTTAATTTTAAACAATCAAGAAACTGCTACTGGACTTTTCCCACAAACCTATGAAGCGAGTGGTTGTTCTGGTTTACAAGTGGCGTATTTTTGGTCATCAGCTCGTCTCTATGGTGACAGAGTATCCAGGAAGTTAATCCAGGAGGATTAACTGACATCCAGGTGGACTCTTAGTGGAAGGGGATGAAGGACGGCAGAGGATGGAGGATTGAAGATGGAGGATGAAGGATGGAGGATGGAGGATGGAAGACAGAGGATGGAGGATGGAGGATGAAGGATGGAGGATGGAGGATGAAGGATGGAGGATGAAGGATGGAGGATGAAGGATGGAGGACAGGGGACGGAGGACGAAGGATGAAGGACAGGGGACGGAGGACAGAGGATGGAGGACAGGGGACGAAGGACGGAGGATGGAGGACGGAGGATGGAGGATGGAAGACAGAGGATGGAGGATGGAGGATGGAAGACAGAGGATGGAAGATGGAGGACGGAGGATGGAGTATGGAGGATGGAGGATGGAGGACGGCAGAGGACGTTCATTAGAAAGAACCGAACTAGATCAGGTTAGTTCTTTTGTAACAGAATCTCTGATTAAATGCTCTAAACACAGTCAAATGGAGCCTTTACAACACATTCATTGGTTCTTCTATATTTATATTCTACTGTCAGTGAGGTTGATGCTGATTTTAAACTTTGCATTTATTGTTTGTGCATTTTTTTTCTTTTTTTTTTCTTCAGGAAAAAAAAAAGAATTTTTTTTTTTTTTTTTTTTTTTTCGGTCTGATTTAAATGCTTAACACAGTCAAATGGAGCCTTTACAACACATTCATTGGTTCTTCTATATTTTTATTCTCTACTGTCAGTGAGGTTGATGCTGATTTTTAAACTTGATTTTATTTTTTTGTGTACATTTTCTAGGTTGTTTTCTTCAGGAAGAAAAAGGAACAAGGCCGGGTATTTTTTTTTTTTGTAGTTTTGTTTTTCGGTACAAGAAAAAAATCAAACCAAACAGGTCCACCTGACAGCAAATAAAAAAATACCCACATTCCACTAAATAATCTTACAAATTTTTAATATTCAGATATTCAGTGGCAACTACTTACATCTGCATCCCATAACCATCTGTTGTTCTGTGAGTTCATAGTAATTATAATAATTATTTGGGGATTAAAGAATAGAGAGATTACTGCAGCTCGACACATAACAACAAACCTTCAAATTTCAATTACTGTGGATATGAGCATGCACAGCTAAATTTGGCGGTGGGGGGGGGGGGGGGGTCACGTTACCGTCATGAAAGCCTGTAGCAGTTTTTTTTATGAATGTGTGATTTGCACACATAGATGTGGTCAGTGTGTTTCGCAGGTTTTTAAAACGTGTATCATGTGGAAATGAATCATTTCAGCTGACAGCTTGATAGTTTTAATGACGTTGGTGCTCAGTCACAAACGGAGGAAGTAAGACGGGTATCGACTAATGTCGGGAGCCTGCTGATGTTACCGAATCGTACAGTAGGACACCGTGTCCACTGTGCAGCTCCAAACCCCGCGACAGGATCGGACACAACGCGGGTCCCCCCGGATCCGGTTCGGTCCACACTGAGGCTGAAGACTGAATGTGTTCCTGGGACGGTGTTTTAAAATACTTGAATCCTGGATCTGGGCCGACGTCTGGTCTTTAGCTCATGAGACAAATGTGAACCAAAAAACTTGAGCTTCTCGGCCTATGTCTTTGTTGTTTATCGCTCAGCGTGTGAACTGTAGACGAGGATGTTCACCTGCAACCAAACCGAACGTGTAGCCAGGGGAAACGTCTGGATTCTTTCTTCTTTGATATTTTGTAGACCTGCCACGACACAAACCACTGGAGGACACTTTGCTAAACATTACAGAAAACATCTGGAAAGCTTGCACCACGCGCATTAATTAAAACAGGGATTTTTGTGGCTGATATTTTGAGTGGAAGCAATGCATCGTGGGAGGGCAGTGCACCTCAATGCCCCCCCGCACTCACTCACACACACACACACACACACACACACACACACACACACACACACACACACACACACACACAGCTCTTGCTGACAGGTCCAAACCAAGCAAATCATGCAGAGGGAGATGCAGATGCACATCGTGATGCTTCAGATTTCTCGAGTTTCCTGTTGAAAAGCGAGACCTGGAATCCGGATGCAAATTTACTGGTCTCGAGTTCGGCTTTTCCTCAAAGATCCTTGGATGAGTATATTCCCTGTTATTCACTCTCCTCCTAACAAGCTCGTGTATTTCTATCTGTTCTTGGAAACTAACAAGCGTCTGGCGGGGGAGAGGTGTTGGCTGGGAAAGCAACTGTCTCAGCGCAACAATTTACAAAAGAAATGAAAGTAAAAATAATGACAAAAAATGAAAAATGGTCGGCCGTCCTCGTGGGACGCATCCCGCCAGCGGACGCGACATAACGACGTTGCTCTGTGCACTTTGTATGCCTCTGCTGCGCTCGGGGGGAAGTTGTTGTCTGTATTACCTGGATGGCGGCGGGCGGCGGGCGGCGGACGCGCTCGCCGTACGTGCGACATAATCATAGCCCAGGCCTCGCTGCGATAATGGCGGATTGAAATTGACTTGTCTTCTCTTGTAATCTATTTTTTCTGCCTGTGCACAAGTGCAGTGTGAGGACGGGATGAGAAGGAGTGTGTGTGTGTGTGTGAGTGTGGTTGTGTGTGTGTGTGTGTGTGTGTGTGTGTGTGTGTATGTGCGTGCGTGTGCGTGCGCTAGTGAGAGTGTGTGTGTGAGTGTGGTTGTGTGTGTGTGTGTGTGTGTGTGAGTGTGGTTGTGTGTGTGTGTGTGAGTGTGGTTGTGTGTGTGTGTGTGAGTGTGGTTGTGTGTGTGTGTGTGTGTGTGGTGAGTGTGGTTGTGTGTGTGTGTGTGTGTGTGTGTGTGTGTGTGTGAGTGTGGTTGTGTGTGTGTGTGTGAGTGTGGTTGTGTGTGTGTGTGTGTGAGTGTGGTTGTGTGTGTGTGTGTGAGTGTGGTTGTGTGTGTGTGTGTGAGTGTGGTTGTGTGTGTGTGTGTGTGTGTGAGTGTGGTTGTGTGTGTGTGTGTGAGTGTGGTTGTGTGTGTGTGTGTGTGTGAGTGTGGTTGTGTGTGTGTGTGTGTGTGTGTGTGTGAGTGTGGTTGTGTGTGTGTGTGTGTGTGAGTGTGGTTGTGTGTGTGTGTGTGAGTGTGGTTGTGTGTGTGTGTGTGAGTGTGGTTGTGTGTGTGTGTGTGAGTGTGGTTGTGTGTGTGTGTGTGAGTGTGGTTGTGTGTGTGTGTGTGTGTGTGTGAGTGTGGTTGTGTGTGTGTGTGTGAGTGTGGTTGTGTGTGTGTGTGTGAGTGTGGTTGTGTGTGTGTGTGTGTGTGTGTGAGTGTGGTTGTGTGTGTGTGTGTGAGTGTGGTTGTGTGTGTGTGTGTGAGTGTGGTTGTGTGTGTGTGTGTGTGAGTGTGGTTGTGTGTGTGTGTGTGTGTGTGTGAGTGTGGTTGTGTGTGTGTGTGTGTGTGTGAGTGTGGTTGTGTGTGTGTGTGTGTGAGTGTGGTTGTGTGTGTGTGTGTGTGTGTGAGTGTGGTTGTGTGTGTGTGTGTGAGTGTGGTTGTGTGTGTGTGTGTGTGTGTGAGTGTGGTTGTGTGTGTGTGTGTGTGAGTGTGGTTGTGTGTGTGTGTGTGTGTGTGTGTGAGTGTGGTTGTGTGTGTGTGTGTGTGTGTGAGTGTGGGAGTGTGTGTGGGTGTGTGGGTGTGAGTGTGGTTGTGTGTGTGTGTGTGAGTGTGGTTGTGTGTGTGTGTGTGAGTGTGGTTGTGTGTGTGTGTGTGTGTGTGTGTGTGAGTGTGGTTGTGTGTGTGTGTGTGAGTGTGGTTGTGTGTGTGTGTGTGAGTGTGGTTGTGTGTGTGTGTGTGTGTGTGTGTGTGTGTGTGTGTTGGGGGGTGCAGCCTTGTTGTGCAATTAATACCAATATCCCCACTTCCGTCAGACCGTTAAGCGGATCAACCCACACAATTTAGCGTCGAGATGAGGCGAGGAGCGTTCGCTTGTGCGAAATAAACGACCCGGCTGCACGACCACAGCTGCCATGTTACTCATGTGTGAATGTGCCACCGGGGGCGGAGATTTCCTCCCGCTAAACCCGGCCCGGCATCACGGTAATGAGTTTCCACGCGTCGGCTCGTGTTCGTCATTATCGCCGTGATGCAGGGCGCAGCACGATGTGACACAACGGCGCCCTCGTCCTCTCCACGATGCCGTCCTTCAACCGGAGGGGTAATGTTCACGTGGTTTCGTGCCAAAAAAAAAAAAAAAAAAAGAAGCTGGAGAATGGCTAAAGCCTCTCTTGATTTGACCCGTCCTTTTAAATTTGGCCATGGCGAATGTGGCCATGGCGAATGTGGCGATGGCAAATGCAGAGGCGAAGGCGGCGATGGCTGTGGCGGTTGCAGTGGAGTAGCCTTGGAGCCTTTGGTGTCATCATGGAATAAATGCAAATGAAACCAATCAAAAGGCTTATGAGTTTATATAAGGTTAGGCTGAAGTGGGCAGACGCTCAGTATGTAATTTTCTGCTTTTTTTTTTTCTAAACGATTGTGGGAAGAGGGCTTTGTCAGATATAGTCCTTTCATCATTTCATTTTTTACATTTGCCATATTTTAAAAGCTGTGCCGGAGAAAAGAAAAAAAAAAGTGTGAGACTCTTTTTTTTTCTTTCTTAGCATGAATCATAAAAGTGCAGCTGCAGCGGTAAAAACTCTCCGGTTTCCTTTAATGAAGCCGCCTGGGTTCACCCTGATTTGTCCCGAATTAACGACGGAGCCAAACGCAGGCGAGTCTTTGAGGCCAAGAATTAAAAACATGAGTCGATTTTCCCCATTATTCATGATATGGCTCCGAACACACAACAACTTTGTCGTGTTTGTGTTTTTTCTTTGTTTTTTCCACATAAATGTCAACAACATTTTTGTCAAGTGCAAACTTGAGCGCACACAAATTCATCATCATGTTCAGAGTCCACATTTATATAATCACATAAAGTCTCAGTTTTGAGAAAAGGCTTAAAACAAACGTTTAAATATCTAAAGTAAACATATATATGTATATATTCAACCATTTATTGCGCCGTAGGCTGCCATGGCGGTCGGCCGATTGCACTAACATCACTGACGTCTAACAGTTTCGCATTATTGCACACAGGGTATATCAATGGAGCAATCCAGCGCCTATGCCTGGAATGACGAATGTGGTCCAGATTCCAGAGAAAGCTCCCATGATGAAGGACCCCCCCGGGTCCACGGTACCATACATCTCAAACAGGTCGGAGGAAAAGAAATCCGTAGAGGGGGCTGTTTGTTTTTCAGGTAGAAAACAGTCCCCCGCAGCCCAGAAACACTTGGCCAGCGTGTGGAGATCACGGAGGTCAGTTTCATAGTTGGTATTAAAAACGGCGCAGTTGGTGGGTGACAGCGCCAGCGCCCGTCGCTGCTTGATGACTGCTGGAAGCCCGATACTTCCTCCACACACGGGACCATATGCTATGGTCCGACGGGCTGTCGGCTCTGTGCAACGAGCCCCCCCCCCCACCAGCCGGGCCAGAATTTGTCACTCGGGTCAGAGGTACCGCCGGTTGATCAGGTGGGCGCGTGTTTCACAATACCACATCGGCCCCCCTGGAGTTTTTCCATGTCTTTATCGGTTCAGCAAAGTCTGGGTTTTGTAATAAAACCACCTGCTGTACATCTCTATCTTCACATCACCTCTGAAGGCTGGTTCCACCCCCCCCCCCCCCCCCACTGCATTCATCCATCCAGGCACATACGGTCGTAACAAGAGTCATCTTTTTTCAGAAAGACTTGTTTCCTTTTTAATGTTCTGCTCCCCCCTACATAACCAGCACAACCTGTCACAGAAGCATGTTTCTTTCATAAGAGCCTCCCTCCTCCTGGAAACATTTTAACACTGCACTCCAGGTAATAAAGGGGCCTTTGAAGCCCGGCCGGCCCCGTAAAGGTCCCACATGTGGCACGGGACAGGCTTGTTATGAAATCATTTATTAATAAATTGTACTTAAAGATACTTGTACCATTTCTACATGGGTGGAGTTGTGTCCACGTGCCGCTGCTCTTTAGAGGGCACAGTTAGAATAACCCTAACACTGCTGGTGTTAGTGAGGAGAAGCCTTTCAGTGAGGGGGGGCTCCAAAGGTCTTTTAAAATACTCAGCATGAAGGGGGACATGTGACCTGCCCAACTCAAGCTAGCTACACTATATACAGATACTGTATGTAGGCTACTATTACTTTTAGTTATAGCTGCTTTGCATTGCATTTATTTTTCATGTGTATAGTTGTTTCGCGCCTCTTTATTTCTGTTTTCTTTTTTTGTTGATATTGTGTGATTTTAAATTGTTGGTTAAAACTACTGATCACCTCATGGAAGCTAATATCCATCAGAACAATAAAAAATTGAGATGGCAAACAGAAAAATAAATAAATGCTCATATCCCAAATATGTTACTTAATTGCTCATTATTTATGACATTAATGTGTAGAAATATAAACTATTGCAAAGCTTCTGGCCAAATAAAAGTTTTATGTACACATTGAAAAGTATCACTACAGGTTCTAGATACAGGACGGACACACAACTCTTTCTAAATAAAAGGGGGTTGGGGGAGGGGGGGGTCCTGTCTACAGGTGTAGACATCAAAGCATCAGTACATGTCATAAGAACCATTTCATAGATACATGGAGCCACGGCAGGCAGACAGGCAGACAGGCAGACAGGCAGACAGGCAGATAAAGGGGGAATCATGTCACTCACACTATTCAGAGGCCGCTCTCCTTTTCTTTGTGGGGGCGGAGGCACGACAGTCCAGGTCCTATAATTCCACTGTTGCCACGGTGAACGCGACGGGAGGGAAGTCGTCAGTCAAAGCTGTCTGCAGGCATCGGAGTCTTCCTCCTCCTCACGGCTTCCCAGCGTCACATCGGAGTGGCTGTGCCCCCCCACTTCGGCCAGGGCATCCCTTTATAGAGAATATGAATATATATATATCACATATAGGCACTTTTCAGGGTATAGTGTTTGTAGCTACTCTTTAAACAGTCTTATAAGAAAAGGGTTCTTGATATTATCAAAACTAAAACTAAAACTAAAACCATAAGCTCAGCTTTGCATGTGATTGATCAAGACGTCTTCCCACCAGCATCACTCAATTATTTTTCTTTTCTAAAATAGGAAAGAGCAGCAGGAGATGGGGTTAATCCATCTCAGACTCAGCCCAGTAGCAAAGAGCCGCCCTCTCAAAGACGCCAACTATACTTCAGATCTGCAGGAAAAAAACCCAAAACGGTTCATTTCTTTTCAGTTGCTCTTTAAGCATATTTACACATCTGAGTCTCACCTGGTGTCGCATGAGAAGATCAACATCTGCTTCTTCTCAGTGTTTCCCGCACAAGACAGAAACATGTTCACCCCAGCTTATGTCAGCATAAAAAAGCATGAGGAACTCCAAACCTTTTCTTCTCCAGGGCTCAACTAAAGAGGCATCTTTTTTCTCAGGTTGTAGATGGATTTGCTTCAAGACCGGTACACTAATGCAGGTAAAGTCACCGAGACTCGACTCGCCTGTCAGTCAACAGGTGATGCACGGTGAGCTGTGGGAAAGCTTAAGTAACTTATTTTATGATATATATCAGGTGTGTTTCATAATGTCAGCCGCTGTAGCCGCATGCGCATGGAGTGCGCCAACCACTGTGAAAATCGGTGGCAGGCAATTAATTACTGAGTGGATCAGGAATTTCGTTTATGGTTCCTCAGATTATGTAACGTAGAAAAGTCAGGAACACCGAGCCACTGCTCCTTCAGCCACCGGGCTCCGGTGACTTCCAGCTGGATGAGTCATGGTTGAGGAAACGGTCAAGAAGATCAATATCCGCTTAAATATTCTACCTGCTCCAGTGATATTTTTCATCTGTGGACATGTTAAGGTTTTTCTCTGCCTCTGCAGCGTCACACTGGTTCAACCAGGGAGTGAAAACGCGAGTGGAGCACTGACTGATTTACGTCAATCAGCTCGACGGATCCGGTGCAGACGGGTGAACGGACGGGTTCCTCCGACCTACTTTCCGATGTCGCGTGACAGTGAGGTAACAGTTTTAACACCTGCCACAAGGAATAATTATAGAATCCACAATCCATGTCAATCGCTCTATGACCAGCCGGGTCAGGACTCACGGGGCATTTGGTTTCCTTGTTGGTATTTTTGCCGCCTGCCGGCAGGACGGGACCAGGGACCCCGTCACCTGAGGGTCGCCGTGGTTATTCCGAGCGATGGAGGAAAAAAAATAATTGATGACTTCAGGATAATATTTTGTTTTTAAGAGACAAAAGCAGTATGGTGCAGGCTGGGTTTGATGTGGTCTTCAGAAAGCAATATATAAAAGTGAGAAAAAATAAATAAACCTTTAAAAAAAAGAAATCAAAGGAACATAAAGGATCTGATGAGCTAACGCAGGCTAAGACTGAGGTCGGGCTCAGCCAGACTGCAGCTGAACTGATCCGGACTCATCGGAACCAGCGAGGAGCAGCCGCCCCATGCTTTAATACAGCAAACCCGTCCCACAAGACCAAACATGATCAGCAAACCCCTGAATCCACACGTTCTACATTTCTAAGCAGAGAGGATAAAACCATGTCTACGCGTCTTCCTAGTTCCTCTGACATAGAGAATAAGCACCACTGACGCTGTGGAGGCTGCTTTACAGCGGCAGGGTCTATTTACCTCAGCTGCTAACTTCCCCTGTTACTCAGGTATAGCTCAAACTTCCTCCATGTTTACCTGCCCAGTACAACAAACAACATCATGTAATTCAGTATAATGGTCATTTTCAAAGGCACTAATTTATCAGCACAACTACAGAGTCAAACATTCACTTGCTGTGCCTCCATGAGTGAAACTCAGCATTTCCTCCAGAATTTTAACATTAAAAGTATTGCAGTGCTCCCTTTATATATTTAGTCTTTTAATGTGAAAAACAAGCAGAGACAGTTTTATTGTTGTTGACAGCAGCGTAACACTGATCGGAAATAAGACAAACAACAAATGACTGGAATCAATTATGAATTAATTAAGAGTATGAAAACATTTTTTCTTGATAAAATAGAAAAGTAGCAGCAGAATTATGAGCGTGATCTGACTCTGATGTCGTACTGACGAACTCGAGCCTCGGAAATTTAGGCTTCACACAAACGCTGCAGTGGGTGAGAAACAACAAACCTGCTCTGTCAAAAGGAAAAAAAAGAAAATGTCTACAACAGTTTTATTGAAGCTGGACAACATGAGAGCAGCGGGATTTTCTTCCAGCATCTTTCTCTTCCAACCAAGACGCAGATGCAACAGGTCGAAAACCAGTGTAACGACACTTCAGCGCCAGAGTTTCAGCGTTAAATTTCCCGAAGTTTTGCTCTCAGAGGAAAAAAATCTATTCAATCTGGCTTTAGGTTCACCAGATGGACTAAAATTAAGAAAAAGGACATTTAAGTGTGAGGCTGATCCAACGCTGTCACGAGAACGAACCCAACCACGGCGCATTGTTATGTTTAGAGGGGGGGGCTCCTGTACACCTCTGAGTTTTAATGGGAGAATCTCCAGCCAGTGAGAGATTAAACTGAGCACAGGCATCATCAGATATGGTTTACGAAGGGAACGGAGGTCAGGGGTCACTTTGAATCTGTATACATTTCATTTTTCTTTTTTCTTTTTTTGTATACTAACTGCATATAGATAAGACTTAAAACTTGTTTTTCTTTGGTATAAAAAGAGTAAAGATTCAAATCATTTCATCCAACAGCTCCACTGATCAGTGCTTGTTTTATACTTTTTTATCGGGAGACAAACGTTATAAAAACTTATAAAGAGCTGACTCATATGACAATCAATGCCCTGAATTTGTAAAATGGAATACAATGAAATTAAAAAGTATTCTACCTGCTCCAGTGATATTTTTCATCTGTGGACATGTTAAGGTTTTTCTCTGCCTCTGCAGCGTCACACTGGTTCAACCAGGGAGTGAAAACGCGAGTGGAGCACTGACTGATTTACGTCAATCAGCTCGACGGATCCGGTGCAGACGGGTGAACGGACGGGTTCCTCCGACCTACTTTCCAATGTCACGTGACAGTGAGGTAACAGTTTTAACACCCGCCACATGGAATAATTATAGAATCCACAATCCATGTCAATCGCTCTATGACCAGCCGGGTCAGGACTCACAGGGTATTTGGTTTCCTTGTTGGTATTTTTGCCGCCTGCCGGCAGGACGGGACCAGGGACCCCGTCACCTGAGGGTCGCCCTGCTCTTAAAGTTTTTTTCAGTGTTTATTCGTTTTTGTTTGCTTACTGCCGAGACAGCATACTGAGGCAATCATTATACATTATATAACTGAAAAAGGACAAAGAATGTCAGTCAGAGAAGGTATTTTCTGAACGGGAGGACAGCTTGGAGGAAAACTGTCCCTACAGCCCCTCAGATGAATATGAAGACGACGGTGGGGGGGGGGGGTATCAAAGGCCCCGGTGACTGCGATCACTGGCAGTCCCACGGTCATTGGACAGGAGGGGGCGAAAGAGGAGGAGACCTAACTTCTGCTGGGCAACGAAAGACTCCAGAGAACGAACACCACCTGCTGCATGTGTCGGAAACAGATCTACAAAGGGTCACACGTTCAAAGCTTTTGCCATTGGGATTGTAAAAGCTGACCTGCTCTGTTTCTTTGTTTGCAAGTTCATATATGTCCACCGCCATTTATATCACAAGTATAGACAAAGCAACCTAACTCAACGGGAACGTATCAACACCTCCAAAGAAAAAAACCTCTTTAAAACGGGCTCAACGAAACCTTAACATTCAAAGCTTTGTGAAGGTGGGATGCGTCGCAGTTTAACTCTACTGGGCCAACTCAGATATCCCTCAACTTATATCAATGAAGTGCCCGGACCCTCTTTTGAGGCCTCAGAACTTCCATCTACCTTCCCTGTCACCACCTTGACCGTTGGTCGGCCTGTGAACACTGTTGAAAAGCTTCTGCGCCAACAGCAGTTACGTGGCTGAAGCGTTCTCAGGTGGACAGCGGCAGCCCGACGGTTACAGGCAGCCTCAGCCAACAAGCTGGCAAAGGAGACTCATTTCTCAGTGACTAAGTGGTGCTAAAGCTAAAGAATATACTCTCCCTCCGCTCTGAGACTTTAAAGACTGATCGACGCCATATCCGTGGGGCATTTGTGGAGACGAATCCGTCCATACTGTGAAGGGGTCAGAATATAAAGCAGGTAAGAGTTACAACTGAAGGTATAATTAAAGACACATACTGTTAATTTTTATGTTACTCAGTCTTAAAGGAATAGTCAGAATTATTGAGAAAAGGCCGGTCGCCGACCCCTTTAAAGATGCGTTGTTTATATGTTTTCCTGGGTTCTGGCGTCTTTCTAGTATTCTCTTTTCTTCCCCAGCATCTCTCCCATCCTGCCGAGACCACAAGCACCACATGAAGACGTAAATCAATGCATGGCCTTAAATTGATGCCTCTGTTGTGACATTTGAGATGTGGCCAGGTTGAGGAAGTTGTTTCTCTTGCCTCACAGCTATAAGTCTGCTTCATATTCATGCCAGCTGGATCGCTTTCACTGTGCAGTCCATTATAAAGACTACTCCAATGAATTAATTACTTACTAAATCATCAATCACAGATTCTTCTGTGGCGTTTAAAGAGTGGACAGTGTGGGGAACCTGTTTTTCTGGGGCCTTTTTCATTAACGTTACATATTGGATCGGCTTCAGATCCGAACACACTGGAGCACATGTACCTTCGGTATGTCTTTTTACACAACCGCTGCTGTTTTTACGTAACTACAAAATGATACCCCCAGGTTGTGAATTACTAGGTATTTATCTCTCCTTATTTATGGCTTGGCTTCCTGTTATCTTACTCTTGGCCAAAACCACTTGATTAAAAATTCATGGAGCCTTCGTGTTGTCAAAAGTGACAGTGCCTCCAGCGATTGATGGAAAACAGTTGATGCATTAAAACTGAACTGAGAGCAGACAGGCCAAGGCGAAGTGATGAGACACAGTTTAAATGGATGTTTCATTTTACTATGACACTCTTCAAGCTTGGTCAATGCACTGCTGCTTTTTGTTGAGAGTCCACAGCCATAGTAGCAGCTCTGGTACTTCAAGATAAATGCTAACATCTGAATGTATAATGTTTACCATGTCTTTATTTGAATGTTTGTACCACAGTCAATGACAATCCAGTTGTTGACACAATTCACTCAAACCCAAAATGGTCAAAGTCATGGTGTTGCTAGAATAAAACTCAGGGGATCTCTAAGTCGGTAGGATGTCCGATCATCCTCCGTCATCCAGGTCAGGATTATCCAAGAAGAGCTAAGTCGAAGGTAACTGGACTTGGTTGTAGATCTTGTAGACGTGTTCACCTCTGATCTACAAGGCTTTTTGTCCTCGATGGAGTGTCCCTGATCCTGCAGAGTCTAGACCCATGTTGAGCCATGGACCCGTCCAGTGGTTGTTTAGTTCCACCGACATGCTGTATAGGTGCATATCTCACCGCAGACACAGATCGCTCTTCTTATGTTTTGGTGTGGGTCTTTTGGATGACCCAGCTTTTCTTTATGTGTGTGTTGCTGGTAAGTGATGTTAAAGTACAGACAACACGGAGGAGGAGGTCTACGACATCACTTATCCCCCTCCGGCAAAGCTGTGTTTTCGTCCCTTTCAAGGGGATTTAGGAACCATTCCTACTTGGCCTTGGGTGACTAAGTTTGTGCCAGGAGAATTAACAAACCACATGGTATCAATGGCCTTGTTTAACAACCCTCACTAAGTGTAATTCCCTGGGTTGCACCACCAGCCTGTCATAACTGAAGAAGTTTCTTGGATGAGAGATGAAATCTTAGATCTACTACCAAGTCCAGTTACCCTTGATTCAACACGTCCTGGAAAAAGTTGGTAGGGTTCATCCTCCAGGGACCGTGAAGGTCTGTACAAAACTTTGTAGGAATCCATCCAATAGTTGTTGAGCTATTTTAGTTTGGACCAAATACTGCCAGTTTGACTAAAAATCCAAAAAAGTGGATGAATTTCCTTCACACACTGCAGATGAAAACTTATTAATAAAAAACTGTATATTATGTTTGGCCTTCATTTGAGGGAGGGACTTCAATTGATGAGGTTTTAATTGGAAGCCTACTAATAACTAATAACTAATAACGGTACGGTGGCCTGGAGGTGCAAAAAAACAACAACACATACACACATCAACAAATCCAGGGCCAGACTGGGATAATAATTCATGCCGGGAATCCAACTTCAGCCCAGGCCAGTCTAAACACAGTCACAACAGGACATGTACAATTCAACTGCTTTTGGAACAAGTTGCTTCAGTTTACTGTTTATACCAGAGACATAACTTTCAGTTTTGCTGCTACATACAAAGACGGTGTCAAAAAACTTGTCCTCAGTGCTCTGACTGGATTCGTGCTGACCGTCATGAGACTCTGGTCACTCTGAGTACCTGCAGCTTTAATCCACCTGACAGAGAATACAGGTATACAGGTGTTGGTTTTCTTTTTATTAGGATTCCCAAGCATACGCTTCCCCTGCTTTCTAACAACCGTGATTACTAAAGCTGATGTCATTTATTAGTCTGTCAATTTGTGCTTTTTCTCTTTTTGAATGCACTCCCTCTCAGCTCTGCGTGGATATGAGTTTTTCTTTTTGACTGACAGCACGAGCATATTTAATTTAATGGCCCCAACGTCCGCCCTTCAACTCACAGTGGACATCGGGCAGCCGTACCCACACTTGAATGAGCTTGGTTCCGAAACTGTACGACTTCTCCGTTAACTTTTATCCAGTTATTTATTCCAGAGGCAGTGATGCATAGTTATTACCAAAGTCAAACAGCTGAAAGTCAGTGTTAAATAGCCCCACTTTTTAAGGGCACCTAGCATATGGCTCCCATTTAGTTATAGTACAAGCTGAAAACAAGACAGACCATGGGAAGACATTGGGAACGAGGTCACGTCAGCTTAAATTTAATTAATTTGACATCAAATATAATATTTAAAAACTAAACCAAACCACTGTCAAAACACATGTGTATCTCTTGCGCACAAAATAAAGTGACAGGATTGTAAATGACATCATCAGGGAAGGGTTTATGCAATACACCCAAAGCAAATATATTTTCTGCGCTAATAAAACTGACAAATGACACATATTATATAATATTCGCTTTGGCAAATGAACTCGCAAACAACAGGGGATAAGAAAAGCTGGCTGAACGGCTTCTTGCCTGCAAACGCCAGCCACACCCTCTCCACACGAGGTGACTGACAGCAGTAAATGACATGCGGTTTCTGCCTTTGTACCACTCACGCTAACGTCCCAGCAACAGGCCGTTGGAAAGCTCGGTCACGTAAGACCTGATGACTGCATAGGCACCGGCACAGGGTGCTTATAGAGGCGTCGACGGCTCGTCCGGGAAGGAACACCCACCCGGCAGATACCGAAACATTGATCAACTCCGGAAAACCACGGGCTACGCTCAGCGTTGGCATTAACGACCATAGACTGCCACAACCTCTAATATCACTCCCACAGTATCTACACGTGACAGACTGGGTACAGTTAAGGTCAGACTGTGGCTGAATTAACCCACTTTGAAGAAAATGATCTTCAGGCTCCTGTTAACCGATTTTAGGACGATGCTCCAGTAGCCTGAGTCAGAGAATTTCTCAATAAAACCGCAGGGTCCACAGTTCACAGTTAATGGTCCACAGGTCCATCACCATTAGGGGATGTCTAGTATACCCGTCTCTCCCCATGAGTCCCTCTCAGAAAGAGCCAGAGACAGAGACAGAGAGAGAGACAGAGAGAGAGAGATAGACAGAGACAGAGCCAGAGCCAGAGACAGAGAGAGACAGAGAGACAGGCAGAGACAGTGAGAGAGAAACAGGCAGTTTCGACTTCACTGTCGCTTGATCCTGGTGGAAGTGTCGGGTTTCCCTCTTTATGTTGTCAGGTCTGGACCTGGGTCTGTCAAGTGCTGTGAGATAATGTATGTATGTTGTAATTTGGAGCTATAGCTGTTTTTGGACTTTGACAACAATTTGTTTGTAAGAGCTCTAACAGGAAGTCCCGCCTCTCTGGGGTCTGAGGTCCAGACACAAAAGAGACACAGCTTTCGGACGTAAACAAGAAAATAAGCATGAATACATGTGAAAACATATGAAAACATGTTAGACATGAAAAACTGGAAAACATGTGAAAACATGAAAAACTGATGTTTCCAACAATTGCTTTTTGCTTTTCTTGTGTTAAAAATTTACATAAACTGGTATACAGTCAGTCTACCCTGCACACACACACACAGACACACACACATGCACACACATAGACACACACACACACAGGGGTGAAACAGGGAGCTTGTGCTTCCCCCTGCTGTCCCTTTTGGTGTAATAATACTATGAAAGGAATGTTATGGGCGTGTGTGTGTTTGTGTGTGTGTGTGTGTGTGTGTGTGTGTGTGTGTGTGTGTGTACAGAATATACAGATATCGCTTGTGAGTATAAAGGCAAACAGATTGAATTCAGTGTGTCCATTTAGGCTTGTGTGTGTGTGTGTGTGTGTGTGTGTGTGTGTGTGTGTGTATGAGCCTTGACAGCCCGAGAGAAGCCATAGCAGCTGTGGTATCACACATACACACACAGAAAGAAACTACACACGCACTCAAAAACACACGCACACAAACAAACACACACACACACTCTCTCTCTCTCACACACACACACACACACACACGAACACACACAAACATGCATGCATACAAACACACTCACACACACAAACACATGCACACACACAAAAACACACACAAACACATACTCTCACACACACACACACACACACACACACACACATACTCTCACACACACAAGCACGCACTCACACACCCACACACACACACACAAACACACACATACACACACACACACACACAGAAAGAAGCCCCTGGCAGGGGAGGAGTGAAACTTGTCCTGACTGACGGCAGCAGGTTTGCACCTTGGAGCCGAGTGTGAGAAAATATATTCAAGACTGGAAATAATAGGAGCTAATAACAGATTATTACCAAACATGGACGGGATGGTTCTTCCACCGGACGGGAGACTTCAGATGCCGTTACGTAAGCTGTCTTCACACAACACACACACGTGAAATCTCAGATTCCTTCCTGCCTTTGTTACCGGATGCCATTCAGCTAATACCTGTCTAACACCTGGATTATGCAACTTGAGTGAACCTGCCCCCGCTTCGCTGATGGCTAATATCTGGAAATGGTTTCTGTCTCTCTGACGAAACAAGAACTTTCCACTGGAAAATTGAAACAGGCTCCGTGTCACTTAACAGCAAAAAAATTCTGAAAACCGTTTTACACATTATTCATTTCATTTCTAATTTTCTGTCAAAAATAATAATTAGTAAAATCAATATTAAGGTCCTTTATCTAAGTAAAAGTACAAATACCACAATATAAAAATACTTCCAAAAGGCCAGCAAAACATACTCAAAGTATCCAAAGTCCACAGTAACAGCTTCATCCTGTTTGCCATCAGTGATCCGACCATTAAAAGATGAGCTTAACTGAAACAGCGTCAGGTCTAATCAGCAGCATAACTGGAAACAGCAGCGTGGGTCTACAGAGATGCTCAATGATCTGATCATGGTGTTTGTATGTAAAGTTGAAGTATCTGCTCACTATAGTTTTTGAATAAATGTAGTGGAGAAGAGGCACCAGAGATTGGAAACACTCAGGTGAACATGTACCTCAACTCTGTATTTTAATACAGTTCTGTAGTAAATGTACTTTGTCACTTCCCACCACTAAAAATTAAATATAAAACTACATATTATATAAAGTTAAGATGATGGTGGTGTTTGGGGGGGGGGCTACACTGACACATTAAATCATAAAAACACTGAGGCTATAATCAAACTGAAGACACAGATCTGAGTTTGATCAGTTCTTTGTAGATTTATATCATTTTACTTTATATATATTCAGCTCAAGCTTCATGTAATCACGTCTTTGCCTTAATAAAATGATCCAGTGTGAGGAGTTGTTATTATTATTAAATCTATTGCGTCACTTTAATAAGCACATTATGAACAGATGAACACGATTCCATGTGCAGGTGCGGCAGAACTTAAGAGACCATGAGACCTGTTAGTTAGAGATATGAACACCTGTAGTCCTCACCACAGTCAGTCAATTCGCCATGGTGTAACACACGCACGCACGCACGCACGCACGCACGCACGCACGCACAAACTAACAAAGGGAAAACAATACTGGCCAAGTTGTCACAGCTGGTAACTAGAATTACTGCCTCACAGTTGTATGCCGATGCCAACCAGTGTACGTGTGTGTGCATGTGTGTGAAGTTATAGTGAATATGTGGTTAAACATGCTTCATGTGCTCACAGATGCAGCAAAGACTTGACGATCCCCTGCTGTTGTCCTGCTGTTTCTCCCCATTAGTCTGTAAGTTCACCGAGTCGGAGTCAGATTCCTCGTGTCTGTTCACAGTGGAGCTGAATGTGACTGGACTCAGAGTAGCAGCCACGACAGGAGACGACGCTTCAACCGTGGACATCTTCAACGCGGCGGCAGAGAAGATCTAAAGACCATGACCAGTGTCACCGCTTCAGTATCCGACCAAATGAGAAATATGGTCACAGTCTCTCCTTCTGTTCCTGAGTTACGGCGCTGAATAATGGCCAAAAATTAGGATGTCACAGCACAGCTGACCTTTGACCTCTTGGATTTGAAATATGATCACTTCATCATTTTATCTCGGTAGGCATCGGTGTGAAATGTGGTGACAATTAGCACATGAATTCTTGAGTTGCGGCCAAAAACGTGTTTTGGTGAGGTCACAGTGACCTTTGCCCCTTGACCTTTGTCAAATCAGCTCATCCTTGAGTCCAAGTTGCAAGTCTTGTGCAATAATTTGCAATAAACCCCCCTCAAAACATCCTCGAGATCAGCATGTTCATGAGACTGATAGGGACAGATGGACAGAGTGACGGCATGGCAACGTGGTGCTGGTGAGAAAACCTAAAGGTGATCCGGAGGAGAGGAGGCGGCGACGGCTCCGGCTAGCGTGGACGCTTTGCTCTATGCTGCCAATCGATATCGGCAATCGGACTCCATTATGGATGCAGCGCGGAACCAAGAGCAGGACACCGAGTCTTCTGCGAGCAGTTTCCTGTGCAGATCTGAGGTCTGAGCTGTAGCCAAACGTGTTCCTGCTTCGTTCTCGGCTTCGCGGACAGACGCCGTCACGTCACACCTTCGTGACCTGAACTCTGACGCTGCCGCCTGTTTTCTATCATTTTTTTCCCTCCTTGTCTGTGTAGAGTCATTACGGAGATTTCAGTGCAAAATGCTCTTATTTTTGATGTGATTGAAGAGCCTTTCAGATGTGGTGCATTTTGATCTCTCTGCTTTTAATTCCCCTGTTATCGCGGTGGTGAAATCTGTGGCATACGTGCACCGCCAGCCAACTTTGACACGATGGTGTCATCACTTGTTTTTCGTCAGCCTCGGTTGCACATGTGAGCCCATGATTGTGTAATCATGTATGTATTATGTATTGTGTGTCTATTTATAGAGGAGCTGGATCTATAAAACATCGCCACATACCACAGTGTTCGTACATGGAGCAGTTACATAAGGAAAATACCATCAAACCCAAAGAAAGACACCTGATTGTCAGTGACTACAGGACCAGGCCCCACTCGCCCGGTTCATACCGTTTTCCAGTTTATGTCTGGAGGACGATTTTAACATTACCTGCTCTGGCCGGTGACTTTAATCCTGTCCAGGTATGGTATGTGATTGCCCCCCCACCTCAGTAATAATTACACATGAAAACTTCCCACTATTTTCCTGTGAACTGGATCAACTCATGATTTGAATCCCGTCTGAGCTGTGTTATTCTGTTTTTCTAAAGTGGATCCCAGAGTTTCTCCCGTGTGAAGACGCCCTCAGTGTGAGAATGGAGGAAGTAAAGCATGGTTTTGCTGAGCCGATTGATGGACACATGCTACCACCAAGATAAAATAAGTAAAGGCATGAGAAGAGCCCGACCTGCTGAAGCGTCAACTGAAGCCCTGTGGTAGCGCCGACAGCTCAGTGCTGCCGTTCTCTTCTCGGACCTGTTTTTAAGCCTATATCTGTTTACACTGTGGCGAATGGTGACATCCCGCTGGGACTCCTTGCAGTTGTTTCCTGTTTTATTTTGGAATTACTTTCCCTACGTGCTCACGGCTGTTCTACTTCCTGTTTTTGTGTCACTTCCCACTGGTTTTCCGTCTCTCCTGTGCCTTGTCAGCTGATTAGTCCTCTGTGTATAAACGAGTAGAGTCCAGTCTTTTTTCCTTTTGAGGTCTTCGTACTACGAATCTGGTCAAGTTTTCCAGCCAAGATTCTCTCTACCTGAGTTTTTTTTACCTGCTCCTGACTCTTTGCCTTCTACCTCTATGACCTTCAGCTTTAAAGTGCTGACTCTGATTATTGAACTCTAAGATGGCCCCCATGTCTGTGGGTCTAGTCCCTGGTTGTCACAGGAATAAGCACCATTAAAAGTACACTGAATTAACCGACAGCATTTCCTGTTTTTCCTGAATTCACTGCAACGCACAAACGAAAGAAGACGTCGGAGGAGACGATCTGTCGGTTACATCTTTTGTGAGGCGCACATCAGGCTAAGTAGCTGTAGCAATAGCAAATCAACCTATTCCATAGTCTTGATGCAGAGGCATAAATTGGCCTTTATTCTGGAGGGACATCAGATATAATGACATCTTTAGGAAGTGGGAGTGACACTGAAACATAACATGTCTCTCACGTCTCTGAAATCAGATCTGACTCGGTTATAATGGAGGAGCAAAAATCCTGCAAAACTAATGCAAGTGCACCTCACTTCGCCGACTTAAGTTCACACTATAAAGTTACGCGTTGTATATAACTCTGAGATTTATTTTTAAGAAACTTACTTCACAAAGTGTAAATGCTTTAGACCAGAGAACAGAAATGAAGCTGAACATGCAGTAAACAGTCCACAGCTTCATCATTCGTGGTCCTGGGCAACAGTCAGTTACAGTAAACTCTGAGTCTGCAGCTCGAGGCCGACGTTCACCAGGACCAGGAAAGTACAAGAGGAGACGTTGAGTGTTTTATTTTCTTAACGAAACGTAAGTTTTTGTTCCGGCAGAACGTTCTGGAGTCGATCAAGGCGCTTTGAAGACTCCAAGCAGTTGGTGGGAGCTGAGGTTCTGAGATCTGAGCGCCTCTTAAGTTCTGATACTTTGGGAAACTCCTCCTGATCTTGAGACTCTTCCCTGCGACGGATCTTGTGATCGTAGTCGCCTTGGATGCTTTCAGAAGATGGAGCCCTGACTTTTTTCTGACGTAAACCATTTCAACCTGAGCCTAAGATGATCCCATTTATCGTTCATTTTTCACGTTGGGTTCTTTGGGAGATGAGTTCAAAATATTGATCCTTCAAATGAAGAAAGATGTCTCTCTAAAAGATATTTTTATAGAAGGGCATTTTACAGTCTCCACGGAGCCTGAGCTCCTCATACTCCTTGTACTGTCTCTTACAGCCGGAGCTTTAGACTATGGTTGATTCCACCTCTCCATAGTGATATGAAGAGGTCAAAAGTGTGTGGACAACCCTGCACATACAATCCTTAGCTGTTTATCATAGTTTGAACTAGGACCCTGTTTTTCGACTTATGGGGAATCTTACAGTGTAAAACGACCTTTATCACAGGAGACGACTGTTTGTTTCCGCGTGAAACCGTACATCTGCAGTGCCTCTCTTTGTCCACAACCTCAACCACACCTTTCTTATTGTTGTCATGACAACAAAAGGTCCAGTTCACCTGCTGCTGGTTCGCTCCTATTGGTTGGATTTGAGGGGAGGCACAAACGGCCATTATGGTCATTTAACTTGATGGACCTGTTGCGTTTTTTGGGTTTTTTTTCCAAGTTTGGTGCATAAAAACATGATGTCCCCGCCCTCCGCCACATCGATCTTTGAGGTGAACCGGGACGCCGGACATAAAAAACTGAAACTGGTCAATTCTGCGGAACCCTTCGTTATATTGAGGGCCAATGTTTTCTAAACCTCCGATGCCAACATTTTTAATGATGGTCACTTTCCACAATATTAGGGTGGACAGGGCGACGGTGGAAAAAATATGATGGTTAATTTCAGGTCTGTGATAAGAGACAAGCTTTGGAATGTCATGTTCTACACACTGCCCCCCCCCCCCCCCCGCCACACACACACACACACACATCGAGGGGACACTTCTCCCTGATGCTGCCCGTTTGCCCCGCGAGGTGCAAAATGGCTGCCTGCGGATGCAGTTCCCAGGGACGCTGGGACAGAGCCAGGCCTCGTCGGGTCCCTGAAGCCAGGTTCAACAGCTGGTGGACAGACTGAAACCAGCAAGGGGGGGGGGCTCAATGGCAGATTAAAACCCATTTTATTTTGGAGGGAGATGTTCCCATATGGGCGTAATTTCCAGGTGTCCATATATTTCTCATTGTGATGTTGCTTAGGATCAATGAGGTTTAGAGAATAAAAACCATAATCTTAATGAGAATAAAGATCTAGTAAGGACCGAAGTACAAATGTTTATTTATTGATGTAGCTTCCATTCAGGGGCTTCACCTGCTCCCACCTCCACCGGCAATACCCCACAACAACAACAACCCCCTCCCCCTCCTACCTCCCTCTTCCCTTGTTGCCACATCAATGGGAGATCGATGGCTGTCTGGGAGAGAAGGGGTGAGAGGTGGCAGCAGCAAAGCTATTGCTCCACCTTCTGAATGCCGCATGCCCAGAATACCAAAAACTGGGGAGGGATGGAAAAAGAGAGGGAGGGGTGTAGCACGGAATAGTCCCAGGAGGGGGAGAGAGGAGCTTTCTCCCCACGTGGAGGGAGAGAAAATGGGGCAAGGGCTTATTGACTGAAGAGGATATACTGTACAAGGAGGAGAGATTATCTCCTCCTTAGAAGACTTCACGTCTCCATGTCTCTTTCCCACTGTTTGTCTCTCAGGGCCTCGTGCTCGCTCTGTCGCCACAGCTGATGGGAGGGGTGGGGGGGGGGGGGTCCTAAGAATTGGATTGAAGTAATCCCTGCCTGATACCATCTCTCTCTTTCGAGAGGTATGGAAGACAAGAGGAGTTGAGGAATAGCAACAAGAAATGCAGATAGGAGGGGAAGGAGAAAGAGGAGGAGGAGGATGAGGAAGAGCATATAGGAGGAAAAATGATGGAAAGTGGTTAATAGCAAAGGAAGAAAGAAGAAGTGATAGAAAAGAGGGGGGGTTCAAAGGAGGATGGGAAGGGGAGGAACGAGGCTAGGATGGGAAGGGAAGGAAAGAGGCTCAAAAGAAGAGGAAGACAAAGACAAGGGCAGAAAGAGGAAAGAAGGTGAAGATGAAGAGGTAGAAGAGAAAGAGAAGGAGGAAGAAAAGAAGTAAAGGATGGCATTTAGAGTAAAGGAAGAAAAGGATGGAGAGGAAAATGGGACGAGAGTTGAGAGGGAATGGGGAGAGAATGAGAAGAGAGACCTGGGATGTGGACAGACAGTGATTGATGAGAGCGAAATCGAATGAGGAAAGAGTTTCGGAGGGAGGACAAATCGAGACGGACAAGAGGACGCGAGGGAGGAGGGGAGGAAGTAAAGAAAAGAGGGAGTGAAAGAGGAAGCGAGGAAGAGGAAGGAAGGATGAGGGGAGACACAGACGCGCAGGGAATGAGGGGGAAGGGGACAGAGACAGAAGAGTAGAAACGCAAAAAAAGGCAAAGACATTACCGGACAATTTTCCAGCCGCGCCCAGCCAGACCTCAAGTTTTAATTTGGTTTTTTTTCAGGGGAAATTCTCCGAAGAGACGAGCGGGGCTGGGAGGATTACAGCCACGCGAGCATATCAATTGGCTTCCATGATGTTAATGATGGGGGGGGCTCTAATGAAGCGTCACTGTTTTACAGTAATGACGGACTCCAAAAACAAACCCGCCGGATGTAGTCGGTTCGACGGGGGAGTCTACTGGAAACTTTACTAGAACTTTAGGAAACGAGCGCAGTGAAGGTTATCGCTGCAAAACATTTTTCTTTTTTTTCTTTTTTTTTTTTTCCAGCTCACCAGATGTGAGTCGTGCTGATGTGCTACACATCAATAGACATCAAGGGGATAAAGTTTCCCGGGAAACTTGAAAGCACATATCAAATTATGAGCTGCCTCTTTTGATGCGGTTTACTGATGCGCGGGACGCGCTGCAGCGTTCCGTGCGTGTTACACTGAGGTGAGCGTCTGCCGGGAGGAACCTGAGCCGCATGATTAAAATAAAATTAGAAAACAGGCCCCCAGCGGGGAGCAGGTGTGTCGCCCATGTCTGTGGTTCTAAGTGGATCCGCTCCCTCCATACCGGACCTGAACTGTCTCCGCTCCCCACTTGCCCATTTTCAGCAGTGATCATGGGCTACACCTGCAGCACGCTGACACCGCCCTCCGCCATCTCCTCGCTACGCTGCTATAGGCCTAGACTACCTGGGGACTTCCCATGATGCACCAGGCTCTCTCCTCCTCATCCTCTCCATCTGTACACATTCATATCCCATCAATGCTCATTACTTAATTTACTTCTTATCTCTTCTGTAGTTTTGATCTTCCTCGTCTTCCTCGTCTCTCTCCTCTTCCTCCTCTCATTTTCTGTGGGTTTTTATCTGATGCCCCTGAGTCTGGATCCAGGACTGTAGAACCACCTATCGCCCCATGAGCCTGATCAACACCCACTGCTTTAATTATTCTGATTACTACTGTTACCATTTCATTTAGTCCTATTAGTAATATTATCAGCCCTGTTAGTAAAACTATGGTATATAGAGCTATTAGTCCTCTCTCTCTTACTCTCTCTCTCTCTCTCTCTCCCTCTCTCATTCACTCTCAACCCAGCCGGATCTGTTCAATGTTTCTACCTGTTATAGATAAAACTGGATTGAATTGAACAGATTTGAATTATACCCCCCCCCCTTGTGAATCACTGTGGACTCAAATGTGTCTTAAATGATTACATTTAAACGTAAAGTGTGAATTCTCACAAAATTAAAATAAAAGTTTAATGCGGGTCATGTTGGGCCATTAAAACAAAAGTCATACAGTGTTTATAAAAACGACCATCTGACAATTCTGGTATGTTTATGCCTCAAAGGTTCGTCAAGCGACATTGCTTAAACGCAACTGACTATTTTGAAGGTGTCTCAGAAGAGTGTGTCTCTTGGCCTAGATTCAGTTTCCTCTAAGTCTGGTCCCCTAAACCAACCAGTCGCCATTGGTGGAAGCGCTGAACGTCCCCGGCGTCATGTCGGTTTCCACCCGGAGTGTTTCAGTAGAGGCTCGTACGTTATGTGTTGAAGTCCGGAGCCTCCGTTACGTTCAGACGTGATAACTGATGCTCGGTGGCTCCGTCGACATGTTGTTCATGAGCTCCTCCGTCATCCGTCATTTCCACAGAGAGCTGCTGTCACCGTCATATGGTATAAAAATAAAATAATGACAAATAACAATTTTATCTGCAGCTCGGGAGCTTTGGAACGACTGTGGAAGCCACAATCACATTCCTGACACCAGAAAGGGAAGCAACCGTAAAGAAGAACAACTACACTGTGAATTCGGTGAAATGAAGTTTAACTATGACATGTGCAATGTGAAAAGAACCTAATAAATAATACGTGACGATAGAGAGCTCCATGCACTCCAGCATCTAGTGTTATTTATCGGTCTTGTATTGTTTTTATGTATCTGGGAGATGCTGTGCTCTATTGATGTTTTATTACAAAGACAAAGACGACCTTTTGACCTTTGTATATTGACAGCACAGTATAAACAGTCAGCCGTCATCTGATACCCAATTTAAATGAAACATTTTTTAGGGTTTGATATGGAGTCAAAATTTAGAATAGTTAAATAAAAACAATGGGAGTCGAAATCCACAACTTTAAATATAAAATATCATCATCAAGGCCATTGGATGATTTTATCCTGGAAATATATCGATTCCAGCGATGGAAACCAAATTATACACAGCTCTGAAGGATGTGTACATACACACACACACACACACACACACACACACACACACACACACACACACACACACACACACACACACACACACATGCGCGCGTGCATGCACACATGCACACAAACGCCTCCCCGTTACGCCGAAAACATGGCGTCGCCACGTTGTGGCCACGACCATCGTTCGTTTGAATCTGGATGTGATACCCTCACGCCCAGCGTACATTAATCTTTTTCTCCTCCGGGAATGCCAGCATGTGAGTGTGTGTGTGAGTGTGTGTGTGTGTGTGTGAGTGTGTGTGTGTGTGTGAGTGTGTGTGAGTGTGTGTGTGTGAGAGTGTGTGTGAGAGTGTATGTGTGAGTGTAGAGGGCTGAGACGAGGTACTCCAGGGAGACAGAAGGCCCTTCATTAGCCATCTAATTATTGTGGAGATGTGTGACAGAGGGAAGAGAGCCGGAGATAAACAGAGCTCTCAGTTCATTGAACGCCTTTTCAAAAACATGCCACTCCGGCGTCTGCGAATAATCCTGCCGCCTCCGCGATGAACCGCCGTATCTGTGCACGTCCGTGCGGTCTCTAAAAATAAATGAGATCGTCGGTCCCTCCATGTTCTTTGCGACGTGCTTGGTAGATTCTGACAATTTTATCTCAGACGGGTCGGGAAAACAGCGCAACCTTTTAAAGAAAACGAGCTGTTTTCAAATGGAACTTTTGAATAACTGAGCCGGGGGATTCTGCCTTTTTTTCCATCACCTTCTTCAAAAAGACTAAACTTATTTTGAGAAAAGTCACTCTGGTAATCTGCCCTCCGAGGACCTAATAAAATGGAATGACAGGTCGGCATTTAAAATGACCATCTCCAGATACGTTGAGAGGTTTCTGACCCTCAATTAGCAGCGTGACCCTTGACTTCACGGGCAGCAGGACGTGTGCAGACAGGCAGAATCCTGCAAGGGGTCCGTTCTCCAGACTTTGTTAACTTCATTCCGGGGCCGGAGAAGGTTGGGAACAGGCCACCAAGCAGGAGGTGGACGGCAAAAATGACGTTTTGAACCCTCTCCTCAGTTTCCTGGCGGTGCCACGACACCGAGTGGACAGTGGGACCCAGGGGAACCGTAGGCCTGACACCTTGATGTCATGGTAACGTCGTCACCGGACGAGGCCGTCGACGTGTCCCTCTAAAGGCAGGTCCCTCTAAATTGTTTTTTTATGGGTCTTGCTTTCCGGAACCTCTGGGCAGATGTGATGAAGTTGTCAGAGACAACAACCATGGGTTTATTAACAGGGCTGAATATGGTGATGAGTCAAAGCACCATTGTTCTCCATCAGAAGTGTTGTGTAAGTTGCTCTTTTATTAATTATTATTATTGTTATTGTTATTATTACTGTTGTTGTTGGTATCATTATTGTTGTTGTTGTTGTTGTTGTTGTTGTTATACTAGCCTCATTAAATCACATTCTGACTGATCTCTTACTTTATGATAAATCTAAACGTTTTACTTGCACCTTCACTGGAAAGAGTCAACCCTTCACTGCCTGGCCAAATATTGATAGTATTGATTTGATTGGTGTCTAAGTCTCACAACTCTCTCAGGATAATATTGACTGTAGATCAAAATATAGTCCATGATAAAAGAGGTGAAGGTAAATTTTCGGCCCTGCATCTGTCCTCACCATACGTCTCTCTGCCAAATCCTGTTTGAACAGGAAGAGCATCACATTAAGGAAGTGAAGGTGAGTTTTCATTGGTCTCTTGGAGACTCTAAGTCCCAGTGGCCGTCTAAAGGACGGGGTTGTCGTTACGTGGGTACAAATCGAAGCCTGAAGACAACAATGTCAGAGTTACCGATTTTAAATAATAATAATAATAATAGTCAGATGTTGAAATCCTCCGCTGTTAGTTCTCAGAATAGAATAATTGCAGGTTGATTAGATGCTAACAAGTCTGGCCCAATCACCAGAGAAGAATCAGAGGTCAGTATCAGAGGATTCTTAGAAATCGCACTCAGGATGACGTCGTTAAATGTCTGTTAATTCTCATTATCTACAACAGATCAAACAGAAAGGGCAAAATGTCCAGTTTCCATGATGAAAACAGAAACACATGTCCCTCAACAGCGTCACTCGCTGCTCAAAGGACACGCCCCCTTCCTGCACAGGCCCCAGACGTGGACCAGAAGATGCTGGAATACCGGACTAAATACTGGCCAAGAAGAAGCCACCCCCCCCCAGACAGCAGCTCCCCACCAGGTTCCACGAAAGTAAAAATCTATATGTTCTTCGTTATCTTGCTTCATTTTAAAGAGGATAAAAAAGTTAATAACACCAAATGTTCCATCACCGCGGCAGTAAAATCAGTTTATACGCTGCAGAGAAAATGGGGACAGTAAGCGGCACCTTCCAGTGCTGTAACCTTTAGCAGCCTGATGTGCAAGTCTTTATTGTGCAAAATGGGATGGAAACTCTGTGTGTGTGTGCGTGTGTGCGTGTGTGTGTGTGTGTGTGTGTGTGTGTGTGTGTGTGTGTGTGTGTGTGTGTGTGTGTGTAAAAGAGAGTGAGAGAGCATGTGTGTGTTTACAAGGTGAAAAATGCAAACAGACAGTCTGACTGAATTGCTTCCCTGGACTACAGCATAGGCACACTGAGAGAGGACGCAAACACACACATATAGACACACGTGCGCACTTAAACGCATGCAAAAAAAACACATAAACACACACACTAACTCAAACACACTCTCACACACACACACACACACACAAACACACACACACACACACAAAGTAGGTGACTTTCAGAAATTTAACGTGGTGAGTAGCAAGCAATATCTTTTTCAGCACAATTCCCCCCTAAAATCTCTCGTTAGCGAGGGAGCATAGGCCAGAGTTTCGCAGCAGGTCACAGTGAGGGGGTTGTTCCGGGTGGGTCACGATGGGGGCGACGACAAAACATCTCTTTTAAAATGCATCGTTTCTGGTAAACGGGCCAAGGTTGGAGATTTTTAAAAAAAAGCCCAGGAAGGTGAGTTTGGTGAAACAATGAAACCTACGCGCTGTGCCTAAATTAAAGGTTTTTTTTGGGGGGGGGGGTCTGAGGAGGGCGGGAACACCAGTGGTCAGGTCCGAACCTGGTAAGACCTAAGCACAGGTGGCAGGTAAGCTGATGTTGCCTGTATCTGCCTGTGGAGCTCTGTGGGGGCGGGGTTGGGGGTGAACCGTTGAACTCAGATTTAAAACCGGGCTGAGATCTGGTGAACGTCAGAGGTCGGACATTGTATGTGCTGATCTCTGTCTCTCTCACTCACAGACACACACACACACACACAGACTCACATACACAGATACAAACACGTTCAGTGCCGATACCACATACTATTAGCGTAAACACTAATAAACCCACAATTATTCAAATATGTCGATGTCCACGTACAACACTTGGGCCTGATAATAATTTAACCCTAACTCTGCACATACAACAACACTGAGATCTAACATGCTAACATTCACACACACATACTCACGCACACTCAGAGGCGCACACGCCTGCACACACCACCTCAAAAAGAAAGCACTCGCTTTTTATGGAGCCTAAGATTTGTTTACAACTGCCTTTTACTGTTTTATTGATTTGATTTAAAGCTAAATTACTGAAAAGCAGGAAGGTGAAAAGTTTTTAGAAAAAAAATGGATTATTGACTGTGAGAACTGAAAACATAGCGAGCGGAGCTTCGATGGTGATCCCTTCCTTCTGTTTATGTTCTGTTTAGACAATATCTTATATCTTTCTGTTTTGATCTGCTGTCTCCCACTTGATATTTTTGCTATTTCTTTTTCTTTCCCTTTTCTTCCCCCACCTCTCTTTTTCTGCAGAGGACACAGCTATATTGTGTCAGGACAACACCTCGACTTCATAGGAACATCTCTTCAGGCTGATGTGTCACTCAAAGAGAGAAAGTGATGAGGTAGAGGGCAGGTAGAGGGCAGGTAGAGGGGAGGTAGACGGCAGGTAGACAGCAAGTAGACAGCAAGTAGACGGGAAGTAGACGGCAGGTAGGCAGCAGGTAGACGGGAAGTAGAGGGGAGGTAGAGGGGAGGTAGATGGCAGGTAGATGGCAGGTAGAGGGGAAGTAGACGGCAGGTGGAGGGGAAGTAGACGGCAGGTAGGCGGCAGGTAGACGGGAAGTAGAGGGGAGGTAGAGGAGAAGTAGAGGGGAGGTAGAGGGCAGGTAGATGGCAGGTAGACAGAGCAAAGAGAGAGAAAAAAGGACATGGGGGGGAATGAAGAAGGCAGATTTAGGAGACAAAAGGGCCTGGGAGGTGGGAGAGGGTGGAAATGAAAGAGGAACCTTGGGGAATGAAAGACAGAAGAAGATGAGAGAGGGAACAAGAAAAACAGTGCAGACAAAATGGTAGACAGACATGCAGACAGACAGGCAGACAGACAGACAGGCAGAGAGGCAGACAGGCAGACAGACGGGACATAACAGCTACACTGTGACAGTGTGTCAAGTATTGTCCCATGTGCATATCTGAATGCTGCCACTCAAAAAATGATTAATTTCCAGATAGACAGACAGAAAACAGTCCTGCTGGGTGTCACATTATGTAACCCCCCCCCCCCCCCCCGTCTGTCCTCCTGCTGCCTGGGCTCAGTTGATGCTCATTATTTCTGAGCATTAGATTAATACATCAGATCATAAAAACACAGCAATTGCAAGGCTCTTGTCAAGGCCGGCGTTTAGCTCCCACCGACAGAAACATTGATGATATTATCATCAAAATGTCGATTTAAAAATCCATGAGCTCGGTGACGAACACAGATCAGGCAGGGAACACGTGGGCGTCTGGAGCTGCCGTCAGGGCTCGGCAGAAGAAACAAATAAAAAGAAACGGGTGAGGCCATCCACGTCACCAACGCGCCTCAACGTCGCAGCCGGACGCCACAGATCCAACATGGTTTGTGTCCTGCCGGCTTCAGATGCCGCAGGGATGTAATTAACCAAAGCGCAGGCCGCAGGTCTGCTGCTGGAATGTCTGCATGCGTTTCCAGTGCTCAGTCCCGGAAACAGGCTCAGGCTATGGACTGGGGCCCTGTGGTGTGTGGTACTGGTCCCCACAAATAAAGACTGGAATAAATAAACACAATAAGAATCACTCACTTCACTTCTAACCAACATTCCTGCTCTAACCACACTGGATATTAAAATTTGATCCAATCACATCTAACTGGTTGAAGAGCGCTTAATTAAAATAGCTCATTTCCATTTTGAGCATCAGTTCATTATTGCAGCGGGTCTGACACCCATTGAAATACCGACGGCAGTGGTGTGCTAACTGTACTGAACAACACGTTTGTTCAACATCTCTTGACCTGAGCACCAGGTCACGGAAATACCACAAAAACTAAAGAAACTGAGAAAAACAAGAGGTGAGGAAAACACCCACCTGTCGGCAAATTTAAGAAATAAAAAAGAAGAATTAAAATTAATATCAAAAATAATACTAAGAGAGCATCTGATTCTAGATATAGAAATGAATTTAAAATATCTTCAGTTGTTTCAAGGTGGATCTCAGTTTGAAAGGGAAGCTTCTGGAATAAAATAACTGTAAAGTTAAATGGAGGCAGGTGTAAAGAGATGAAGGACAGAAGGTGGTTCTGGAGAACCATGTGGAACATGAAGGGCCTGCGTCGTCTCTGCAACCAGAGGAACAACTGGATACTGACCTCACACACACACACACACACACGCACGCACGCACGCACGCCACGCACGTACAAACACACGCACGCACGCAGGCACAAACACACACACACACGCACGCACACACACACTCTCACTCTAGAGGTTTTTCAACAGCGTGATGCTCGATTGTGCGTCAGCTGAGGAAAGAAGGAATGAAGAAAAATTGAGTTTTCTGGTGTTAATTTGAATGACATTAATGTATTGCCCCCCCCCCATCCATCACCAAAGCCCCCCCCCAAAAAAAAACAACCTGAATTAGTCTTTGTTTCTGTCTCTCTCTCTTTTGAAAGCCTGTTCAGGGCAGATAATTAAAAACACATTTAAATGAGCCAAAGATGGAAATTTAGTGTAGCATGGAACAAATACACACACACACACACACACACACACACACACACACACACAAACATAAAGGACAGACAGGGGAGCAGATCCCAGCAGACACTGATGTAATCAGTGACCTTTGGATGTGTCCACATTTACAATTTCACACAAAATAGGGGTGAATTCATTTGCCTTTTTAGACAAGAGGGAAGCCGAGAGGCAAAGAGGGAGGGAGAACAACAACAGAGGTAACGATAGATGGAGGAGGGCGTCTGAGGAGACAAACTGAGCGAGGAAGGAGAAGAGACGGGAAACAAGAGGAGCTAAGAAAGAAAAAAAACGAGCAACATATGAATTAAAATATGGGATGGAAACCTCCCCCTGATCACGGAGGTTACAGTCAATAAACAAGTAATTCTCTATTTTCGTTTCCTCTTTTTTTCTTCCTCACCTCCGACCCGTGTCTTGGCTCGCTTGAAAAATCGGACTTGGTAATGAATGTCAAATCAATAAAATGGAGAGGAGGCTATGGAGAGTCGCTTACTGTGTGCAGCTGAAAATAGAAGTCGGGTTGAGGTTACGTGTGCGTATATATACGGTGTATAGACTACTATAAATACTCTGATACAAAGCTCTTACAGTGAAGGTCCACCCTCGGCCAATCAGAGGAAAGAACACAAACCTTTATGTTACCCTGAAGGGGCCAAAACCAAGGGCAAGAGAAAGTTTGCAAAGCTGCGGTTGTTACTCGAAATGAGATCAGTTCACAACCGGAAGCGACGGTGACGGTCGTCTCATTATTCTTTTAATCATTTCAGCCAATTAACTTGAACAATTGTAGCTGTGAGAGTTAAGGTGTGATTTACCCGCCATGTTCAGTTTGGTTTTCCCAAGAGGAAATGAAGCTCCTGGTTTCAGACATTTATCTATTATCCGCCCGTGAACATGCAGATGTCGGGAGCGTCAGCGGTAAGTTTGTTTTTATTGTACCTCCTCTAAAAATCACCTTGCATTCTCTCCAAATGCACCTTGAGGCCAACGCACCACTAATTAACCATCCTGAGTGACTGCTAACATAGTGATTGACGGTTGTTACATGATCTAACTCACTCAAATTACGGGACCTTGATGTGAGTGACAAATAAAAGATGGCTCCTGGTCAAAGCCGCGACGGCCAGCTGCCGTGCTCGGCCTCTATCGGAAACACGTGGTCATGATGCTGGTTGGGGCGGAGGAATTGTGCTGAGACGTCTCCTCTGACTTGTAGTCTCCCAGATACTAAAAAAAAATTAGTAGGCAAATGCTATTGGAATCGTAAAAGGCTCGGATTATATCCGCCAGTGATGTAGCACTTCAGGAAGTATTCAGTGCCCTTCCCTTTTTTTTCAGCTTTATTGTGTTGTAAATTTAATTTTAAAAGGATAAAATTGTCAACAATCTTCTCTCAAAAACCCATAACGACAAAGTGAAAACAATTTTATTTAAAATCAACACCTGAAATCTAATCGGATTTACAAAAGTATTTGGACACTCTACTGTGGGTCCATACTGTGGTCAGGTGTTTCCTGTTTACTTTAATTATCCTTGGGATGAATCTAGAATCTTTCCACCTGTGACAAACTGAACTAATTTGACAGAGTTTATCACAGAACCATGATAAAACAGTGGCCTTGATCAGAGCAAAGGTACAAAACCAGTTCTAAAGCTCTGAGTGTCCCCAGGAGAACAGGGGCCTCAACCACTGTGAAACAAAAGAACTGGGAACCACCACGACTCTTCCTGGAGTTGGACTTCTGGATAAACTGAACTTGCCTTGTCAAAAGTGGCCTTAGTCAGGAAGGGGACCAAGAAACCGAAGTTCCCTCTAACAGAGCTTCAGAAGTTCTCTACAGAGATGGAGAACCTCCAGGAAGGAAGAGCATGTCAGCAGTTCTCCATCAACCAGGCCTTCATGGTGGAGACGGTGGACAGAAGCCCCTCTGGGTAAAAGACAGATGACGGCCTGGTTAGAGTTTAACAAACAGCCTTTAAAGGAACCTGAGAACCTGAGGAGAAAGGTTCTCTGGACTAATGATCAGCAGGGGTAGGGAGACTGGTCAGAGCTGAGGGAAGGATGAATGAATGCAGCCAAATACAGAGACATCCTCGACGAGAACCTGTTCCAGAGTGAGACCTGAGACCGGGACGACGGTTCACCTTTCAACAGGTCAATGACCTGAAGCAAACAGCCGAGCCAACGATGGACTGGCTGCAGGACCAGTCTCTGATGGCCCCTCAATGGTCCAGTCAAAGTCCAGACATGAACCCTGTAGAACGTCTGTTGAGATTCATGGAGATGAAGGTTCCCTGACGCTTCCCACCCAGTCCGACGGAGCCTGGTAGGAAGACTGAGATAAACTGTCCAGACCCTGGTGAGCAAAGCCTGAAGAGAACTAACCAAGAACACTGGAGGCTGTGACTGCTGCTAAAGAAGCTTCGACAAAGAACTGGATGAAGAGTCTGAATACTTCAGTAAACGAGTGATGTCAGGGTTTGATTTTTCCAATAAATTTGCAAAAACCTCTGAAAACATGTTTTGACTCCATCATCCTGGTTTTTTGAGTGTAGTTTTTTTGTAGGCAAAATGGTAATTTTATCTGTTTGAAATTATCATCTATAACACAGTGAAGTGTTAAAAAAGTGAAGAGGTCTGAGACTTTCTGTAGATGCTACTTCATCTCGACGGTCATGCACCGCAGAACAAAGTTCTACTTTTCAGACTGGCAGATGAAAGACGTCCCTGGAGAGAAATTGCATTGAGTTACAGGAGCCACTGAAACGGCAGCGAGCCTTGATGTGATGTTTTACTGTACGAGACTTTGAAACAGACAGTCCGATGTGACCCCCCCCCCCAAAGCGCTTAACCTAAACAAGACAGGAACAGGGGACAAATTAAAACAAACCGCGGTGCACGACTGTTCTAATCCATCTCATACATTTTCACAAGACACTGCTTGTTTTTTTTTCTTTCTTTCTTTTCAGACACTTACAAAGGCAGAAATGTCTCGATCTCTTATTCAACACTGACATCACTGCTTTTAATAACTCAGCTTCTCTCTCCGCCGCCATCTGTCTTTCCTTGTAAGGAGTAGTGGGCCCGCGACTGCTCCTGACTTGTCAGCTGTGATTTACCGCGCCATTATAGGACCCGGGCATAAAACACAGGGCTGATAACAAATGCATGGAAAATAAAAATCTGCAGGTGTTTGCACTGGTGGCTCCGTGTGCTTCTCCAGGCGAAAAAATCCAACGGAGTTCCTGAGATCATTTCTCTTCCTCTTTGATGATGCCACCAATCTCTTTCTCTCTCTCTCCGTCTCTCCTTTCCACATCAATCTTTCACAGTCCCTCACTTCCTTGGAGCAGTCAAAAATAGACTTAGACATCACTGAAAAACCACATAGATAATGCATTTGCCAGCGGGGAAAAAGAATAAAATATCGTTAAGGTTTCTTTTTTCAGTGCGTGTCACTGTATAAATGCGATATGTCTATTAAATAATGATGCAGAGTCGGGAAATGGAGGGGGATCAACATGATCTCAGAGTATTCTTTTTTTTATTACTAACTCATAAACTCTGCTTCATTTTCTTTCCAAAAAATCAAGTTAAACCTGCTATAACAGATTTTTCTGGCCACTGAACCCAACACCGACACACATATCATCACCATCAAGCTCACATCTCATCAGCTTCTTGTTTCTGCATCCAGCACTGACAGAGCAACCTGAACCTTCATCTGGATCCAGTGTCTGAGTCCACCTTTTCCGGATCCACGGTCCGACAAGCTCCGAGTCTGGTACACTGACACATATGTCCTAAACCCGAAGCCTCCCCAGTGGTCTCCTCGATATCCTTTATCATAAACATATACATCATTTAAATTGGGAAATTTGTTGAGACAACCAACTGATTTTCCTTTGAAAAAAAAAAACACATTTTATTTTGTGCCCTTTAATGGACTTCAAAAATTCAGGGATCTTTGCTGTGGTCTCATTAAGCACCATTCTTTCTCAGAGTGGTTTCCATTTCATGACAATCAATAAAGCCTTAAATCAGAGGAGTCTTAGCTCTGCATTGCTGCAGAGTGTTGCTTGCAAATCATCAACGTGTTAAGAAATATTGATGGAGAAGAAAAGTGCACCGAGGAGGCGTTCGGTGGCGGCGATGCCAAGTCTGTTTGGTTTTTGTAAAATTAGAAAAAAATTGCATATAAAAGAAGGAAAACATGGACTTCTGCACTTTGTGTGACAAAAATAATTTGGATTCTATGACTGAGCTGAAGATTAAAAAAAGGGAACTGGGTTGCTGGTGGGAGGGTGATGAAGAAGAGGAGACATATTCAAAAGAGTACACCCCGCCCCCCGAAAACATACCTCTGATCTTGGACAATTCACAGCCACAGCTGAAAACAGTGTGTATGTGTGGTTTTTTTTTTAGGTGGACAAATCCAACCACCGGTTCACTCCCAGTTAATAAAACACCAGTTCAATGGCACCAGTGTGCCAGCACACTCTGTTTTTTTGTGTTTTTTTTGACTGTGGGCAAGTTAAGGTTAACAAAAAAATATAGAATTACAAAGGCTTTGTCGGGTGGAATTGGCCTTTTATCTCTCACATAAAAAGAGAAAAGAAAAAAAAAGAACCAGTGGGATGGAGGAGTGGTTGCACTGCACTGAGGCGAAAGCCCTGAAAAAAAATTAAAAGAGCACAATATCCGTCTTGTTGTGGAGGTGACAAAAAAACCCTGATGTGTCCCTGTAATGAGCCCACTGCATCCAGAGGCGCTGCTCTAAAGCCACAGATCGATAGCAGAGGAGATGGCTCTGACAAGGTTGACTCACTGAGGTTAAGACAATCACAGCATTTTTCAATCCGGAGGCCAGAGCTCACTGATCTTTACAATGAAACAGGGACTCGTCTGCTCCCTCAGAGTTCTTTGTTACGCGAATCGATGCTTCCTGTCTTCTGCCCCCCCCATCGGAGAAACATTGTCAAATTCCTCGTTTTGACTTGTTTTGCAGCTATCGCCTCGTCTGTCACGGTCACAAAAATAAAACGGCAGCAAATTTTTTTGGCCAATTACAATTAACCGATCGAGTCTCAGTCAGTGTCAGGATGACTGTGCAGCTGCCAAACCTCAAATCTGTCAACTGCAGGGATGAGCTTTCTGCACAACAAATGACAAGCCCATCAGTCCTATATTTATCTATCTATCTATCTATCTATCTATCTATCTATATAAATATATCTATAGTGACCCCTATAGTGGGCCTCTATAGTGACCCCGTCCTCCTCAATCCACCCGACCCATGTCACAACACAGGTGGGAAGAAACTCATGTGCACCATTTTTGTCTAAATTATTTTTATTGTGATTATGAACGTGAACCCTGTCTGAGTATACTGTTGTATTACAGAGTCAAAGATGGCATCTGTGTGTGGCCTACTCTGTAATTCCACCTTCACTTCCTCATTCTTTGTTGTCTGTGCAATAACATTAATATGAATAATTGCAAATTTATCCCATTTTTCCCTTTATATATATATTTTTTTTTTTCTCTTCCTCTTAACTTATTAAAAGCCATATGTAGAAAAGTGAACCCTTCCCTTTGGCGTGAATTGGCCTTGTGCATTTGATAAAGGTGTAAAAGTATGTAAATGAGCATAAAGTTCATTTTATCACGCCACATAAGGAAACGTGTCACATTCCACATGTCATAAGGTCAATACATGAACAAATCCATGCTCCTTTTGTCAAGTACCAGCCCACATTTCCCAAAGACTACTTATGTTTTTAGATTTCTCTGTACTAATAGGATCCGTGGATGGCTTCAGGCTTTAGTTTGAAATAATTTTAAAACATTTTCCACATTTTGGCACCTTATAAAGAGCCGTCCTCTAATTCTACCATGACAGATATTCCCTCTCTGTCCCCCTCCTCCTCTCACTTTCATCCTCTCAAGGTTATTTTCTGTTGCATAAAGGGTGAAGCAGTGGGGCTTTATGAGTTGCATGTTTCTTACATAAGAGCGACACCTCAGCGGCGCTCTTATGTAAGAAACATACCGTCGACCGGGCCAAATGAATTCTTTCTCCTTCTGTCTCGGAGGTGCTTCACCCAGCAGCAGGGGGAGACGGGTTCAAAAGTGAAAAGAAAGGGGGAGACAGAGAGAGAGGAAGATGGGGGGGGCTCCAATTGCAGCAGAATATTGAAAATTGTCATCTGCTTATCCTGGTTTGTCTGGCTTGAAAAAAAATAAAAAAGAATAAACATGTTCTTATCGTGAGGGAACAAGACAGATGGTACTGACAACTGGCAGACAGACACATGGACTGACAGAAGGAATGAGAAGAGAACGAAAAAAGGGAAGGAAGAACCAAGGAAACAGGGAGGAGAAGGAGGAGGGCAGGAAGGAAGGAAGGAAGGAAGGAAGGAGGGGGCAGAGATTAGAGTGGGACCAACAGCCAGGCAGACAGAATGAATGCCAGGGGTGTGGGTCTCAGAGATAAAAACCCACTGGACATCGCTACTTGGATTGGTAGTTTTTCCTCCCTGTGTCTCTCTCTCTCCGCCACCCCACCATTCTACCCTATCTCTCTCGCCCTCTCCCCTTGCCTCCTCCTAAGCCCCTGCAGCTACACGCTTGCTTGCGCAGATCATCTGGGAGAGAGGGGATTGTTTTTGCTGTGGGACCCACGATGCCAGCTTCCTACACTGACTGATCTGGGGGCTTTGGAAAGCCCTGCTCCCCTGCTTCAAACACAATACACAGAAAGGATGAATGTATGCCATTGTGCTGTATCTTGGGGGGGGGGGCAGAGATTGTAGGGGGAGAGAGTATGTGAGTTTAAAACTGGAGTGATAGCGACACAGAGGAGGAAAGAGTGAGAAACTGAGTGACGGGTACATCACTGCTCTGCTCTGTATGAAGACATACATTTGCAGTATAACACTCATAACTTCAAAAACATCTCCCCAGCTGAAAATCTGTCATGAAAGGGCAGTTAACAGGGATCCGCTCGCACATTTATGCCCTTTGTTTGATGCCAAGCCAAATATCACATGAAATGTGCTGTTGTTATGGCCACATTCGCAGAATGAAAACTGATTTGAATTGAACTGAATTTATACGAAGAAGTTTGACTTTATTTATCATGATAACCTGCTTATTATCAATGCTGATTTCCAGGGAGATTCCTGGGTAGTTTACATTGAAAACAAACCGTAAGAGTTTTCATTTTGAAAACCTGTAGCAAGGACTGATTGTTACACTGAAAAAAAACAGTGACAAACTTTGTCTTGTGCGGCTTTTATTGTAGGTGAGGATGCATTGTCACACCCGGGTGTATAAGTGAGAAAACCCGCACGTAAATATTAAACCTGTTGTTATTGTCCAGGTGTCTTTGTTGCTTCTAAGATGAAGTAAAGACCCCTGAGGGTCATGTGCGGCCACAAATGAAAAATTTAGAGAATTAATTTTTCTAATAATATGTGAATGCGTCGGTGGATCGGTACGTAAAGTGCACAGCAGCTTTTCTTTCCTTCTGTTTTTCCGTATCTGTCTCTATAGCTCAATAAGTTTTACTTCACTGATATATTAGATGTGAAACACTTATCCTCAGGATTATTAAACGCCCTGCTACATTGACACTCACATACAATAGACTACAGCGTGTAACATCAGGCATTTTCTTCAGAGCGAATATGAATTGTATCATTACAAGGCCACGGAGGAATAAGGCCTGGTCCCTGCCGTGGCCTGATAAAGCCACACGCGTGCTGTCACGTCCCGGTACCAGGGACGCACACCTGGATCTGGTCCTGATGGGAGAGGGGCCTGCTGGGGGCGGGCGTCCGTCATTTTCTGGAGCACGGGCTGTTTCAAGGGGGTTTATGGAGATGTGAAAGAGGCGACAAGCTCACGCCGGAGAGGCCTTCAAGTTTCTAACGGATCACAAACCCTGTGGCGGGGGATCTAATACATGGAGTCAGCTCGCCCTCTGCTGTCCATTTCTTGCAATAAGACATGGACGTCTGATGATATAAGACTATATAACTATATCTGTCGAGTATAATCGTTTCAGTTGCCAGAAGTCCTAGATCCTGTTGGCCGACGAGATGTTTAACCCAAGTCGCACAAGTCTATCTCAGACTTATTCAACACGGTGCGTTAGGTCTGTTTGTGTGGGTTCTGGAGAAAAAAACAACTCTACACAAATACACAGAGACAACAGGTTCCATTAAAGAAATCAGGTCTAGGGAACGGTTTGGACGAGAGCAGTGGAACAATGACGCAAATTTAGATCGTACATGAAAGAGGAGAGTGGTCATTTTAACTATTGAAAGAGGAGAGTGGTCATTTTAACTATTTAGACAGCACACTGGAGAAAATAAAAAGCACTCAACTGGTCTCCGTGCACAATTTGAAGCGGAGAACTGTGTTTTAAATATAATCAGGGATTATGCTGGAATTATGGGCACGAGAGGCAGTTTATCAAGATCCCAGGAAGGTTGCAATTCGGCTTGCTAACATTAAGAAACGGACAGTAATGACCCGGAGCCTCGACGGACCAGAGTCCAGTTCGCTGTCATTAACAGGGTCAACGAGGAGGTTTTAGTTCCGGGTCCACTCGGGGGCGGAACGGGCGGATTACGTACCAGGAAGTAGCGCCGCCACGGAAGAGCCTCGCTGTTGCCTTGGTTACCGTCCGGCGAAAGCGCAGCGTAGCTTTAGCATCTATTAGCATGTCACCATCGACGTGCGCGGTTCAAGCTTTTCCGCCTTATTCTCCTCTCTAACCTGGGCTTTCACCGGCCCTGCCTGCTCCCCGACACAGAAAGGCAAGTACCGAGCCGATACGAAGTCACTTTATGGATTTATCCGAACTTTATTTCACCAATAGCTCCCGATTTATCTGCTAGTTGTTGTGCTAACGCCGGTTTCTGCACCGTCAGCTTCCCTGCTAACTTTACGGTAATTTAGTCCCATTCCACAGCCCATTCAAAGCATCGCACCGTGAATATTTAAGGTTAAAAGCCTCGGTGCTGCCTCACTGAGCCCCGCTGCCCGTCCCACGGCCCCGGCCTGTCGCTGTCCATGGTGCTAGCAGACAGCAGCGCATGGCGGTGCCGGTCCGGGAGAACGCTTTTCCTTCTTCTAGTCTACCGAGAGAAACTAGTAGACAGCCATAATCGTATAAGGTTAGTAAAATGTCTAATGTTTGACAATGATAGTGTTTATGTCCATTTAATTTTAGCGGTTATTAGTTAAAACTACGCATCTGGTTCATCTCTCATCTAATAATGTACGAACAGTAGAACACAAACTGAATGGATATGATACCATCAACAATTAAAGACGTGTGGGCTGAAAATACTGCGTGAAGACGTGACTACATAAAAACTACCAACTTCTCTCAATGGAGAACCCACAATCTATGAAGGGGTAAATAACGTTCGTGTCAAAGGTTTGACAGCTGCACACGCTATGTCTCCTGCTTTGCTAAAAAAAAGTCCAACCTCAGTATTTGTGACCTGGAAGCTTCATGTTTCCACATAACACTGTGTAAGTTTCAAGCTGGACTGTGATGTCATGACTCCTGCAGGTACGTCCAGGTGTTACTGTGAGATTTAAGGTGAGCTCAGAGGAAACGATTCCCTCTTTTCAACAAGTGATTGCGAAAACAAACTCTGAACAAACGTCATTCTGCAGAGCGAAGCACAAACATCTTAGTGAAAAGGATAAGTTTACCTTAACTCTACCATAAGATTTACTTCAACTGGAGCCACAGGGCTTTGCCCAAACCATGGGAAACAGACCCTGACCATCAATACACAAAATAGTAAGCCCTGCTATAAGGTCCACACACTTGGCCACATATAGTATATGGAGCAATAAAAAGGAAGAACCAAGCAGGATCCAAAAGACAAGCCAGAAGGACAAGTACATGCCAAAAACATTTAAATCGGTACATACACACAGGGGCGTGCAAACAATACGCAAGTGCATGTATTAGCTCAGAGAGCATCTCTGGAGAATAATAGGCTCTCTTTGTAAAATCTCTTAGCAACACTAAGACTTCTATAGGTAGCCTTAGTTTTCTTCCTGACAAGCTGCAGCAAGCATCTACGCTGACCACTTGAATAAGGTGTGTGTGTTTAACTCTCTGTTTCCAGAAGATGAGTGGGAGCACTGACGACATTGGGGCTGTGACCTGCACAGTCAAACCGCCGGTCTACCTACACATCGGAGACACCAAGACGGAAACGACTCACTCCGGCATCTGTGTTGTCGATGTCACCCTCCCCTTCGGAAAACTGGCCAACGTAAGTTACAACTTACCACAGAGAGCTTCTGGGTTTCGGTGAGGACCAGTAGCTGGTTCCCAGTCCGAAAATATCTCTACACGTGCTTTATTATCTTCTGCTTTTTTGCTCGATTCCTGAAGTATTTATGTATTTAGTATTTATTCATTAAAATCAGCTGTTGGCGGATTAATACTGATTTGGTCTTAAAAGAGATGAGCAGGTAACTATGTTTAACAGCAGTATTAAAATAATAAAGTCTGGTTATCACTACAACACGTTTAGAGGCACTGAGTCGCTATATAACTTGTTTGCTGTTGAAGTGAGGTGGTGCCAACCCTGACAAATGAATATAACCATCAACCATGAATTTAAATCATTTGCTCTTTATATTATTTTCATAGAATTGTGGGTTTTCAGAATTCATACTGGACAAGCAGCCACAAATGAATCATAGAGTCTGTGCCTCCCTCTGTCAGAGCTGCCCCCCCCAAAAAGTAAAAGTTCTTTATATGTTTGCATGCTGACCAAATACTGATCCTAGTAGCTTAACTTCTGTATTTCTGTATCTGCACTGCACATCACTGAAGGGATGTGTGTAGTGTCTCCAGAGTTCGCTTTTAATGGCCCCCGGTTCGCATTTGAAATAAATTCTCAAAAAAACGTTTACCCTCAACTCTGATTTTGTTTCTGGTGTCTTCTAGTGTCTAATAAAGCAGGAAAAATCCATATACAGAACATCTGTTTGAATATAATGCTGTTGTTCAAGTCTTGAGAAAAACTTCAAACATTTTGGGCATTGACCTATTTTTTTAGCGTTTAGTCCTAATTAAAAATCATTTTTAATGCAGAGTGACTCCTCATTAGCTCAAAGCTTGGAGCTTCAAAGGCATCTGCCCAGAGGAAGTTTATGCATGAAGGAATTATCTCCACCAGGCCTTTTGATGGTGCTGTTTTTAGCCTTTAATATTAATGCAGTGATTTGGCACATTCAATGTTTCCTAAACAATAGGTTATGAACCAGAATGGACTGGAGGCATGTTTCCTCTGAGCTCCAGTCTAGTTTAATGAGCCTGAGTTATTGGGCTAAACTATATTTTTAAGTTCCATTTCATCCAGCAGGTCACCAGGGAACCTCTTTTTATTTATTTATTTTGTATGTCGGGTCAATTAACTTGTCTGCCTATGTAAATCAGATCATATCGTCCGATAAGAGCAGAATGATAATGTAGCATTGGGACTGGGTATTTCCGCCTGTAACTCATATATTGTTCGTAATCTTTCAGATTGAGGAAATCACTTTTAAGAACTTCTATACGGCCTATGTGACTGTGCGGTTGTTGAGGAGGACCCCGGGGCAGGAGACCCCTGCTAAGTGGTGCACTGCTCTGAGAGACCTGCCCCTGATGGATAACCCCCACACAGAGGCAGGCTCCCAGGACTACTACTCCATCCACAGGACACAGGTGGGCAGGAGTGTGTGTGTGTGTGTGTGTGTGTGTGTGTGTGTGTGCTTATGCACAAGATACACCACTGTTAGCAGTGACTCCTGTGGTGAAACATGACCTGTAGGCTTGTCAGCACTGAGGACACCTTTGTTGTTAATATAAGGTTGATCCCCAACAGGCCAAACCAGCCAAAAACTTTTCCATAGGAACAACATCGGCTGCCCCTTTAACATCCCTATTTAATCTAATATACTAGTGAGCATTCACAGCCCCCTATTCTACGCAACTGCAGCAGAGCTTCACATCGGATCTGTAAATCAACACATCCCATTGTGCACTAAACCAACACAGCCTGCCCGTTGTTAGTGGCATTTATTTTTTTGCTCCGCTGGCGTTGGAGGCGAGCCAGACGACCATCCAAGAAACGCACAATAAGCATTGTAATGTTGATATATGGAGACAATCTAAAGTGAGATATTTTCCATTTCTTATATTTATCTCTCGTTTGTTCTCTATGCAAATAGAGCCAGATGGTGAGTGGTGATTTAATTTTTGTTTACTTCAGATGGTGCTCTGAGCCTGACACAGCTTAAAGAGTAATTGTGATGGTGTAAATGATGTTTATTCACTGTTTATTGGTTATTGTTTGTCATTTAGCCTGAGAAGATGAATGCCTCCTTTTGCTGCAGGGTTTCTCTATTTTGGGAACTGAACTCTCCAGAACCCAGGAAAAAAAAACAAAAACCGTCAGAATATTATTTTAAAAAACACAGAACAGTAGTTGTGAAGAATTTACCTCAGGGAAACTAATTATTCCTCCCTCAGCTGTCCACCTGTCACAGTGGCTGGTAAATCAGAAACTTTGCTTGGATATGCTGTAACTTCTTTGTCTGCCAGACGTAAATGTCGAATTCCGGGTGGGGCTCAGCAGTGTGTCCCCCCCCCCAAAGGCCTCCAGCTACTTCTGACTCTACTAATGGCCTGCAACATACACCGCAGGCCTCTGCTATCCTAATATTAGCACAATTTCAAAATCATTTGCAAAATGTGAAATATTAATCCTATCAAATTGCAACCTGATTTCACAAACATGGTTTATTGTCCCAGATCAGGTAATCAAACTTAAAACCCGAGACTGTTCATCTTCACTCATCCATACAGTCGCTGCCGGGTAACTACTGTAACCCACATACCAGTAAATCAGCTCCGGTGTTGTGTCCCACTATCTCTATGGTTGCCATGGTCACACGACAAGCCGCAGCGATGACTGGGAAAACGTTAACAGTGGTGGCAAATGGGCTTGTGCATTCAGAAACGTGGCGGCTGCCAGTAACCTCTGCTGTTTTAACTGGAAACAACGGAGACGCAGCAGAAGGCAGAGGCTGCTTTGATACTTTCTACTCCGTAAAGGATCAATCCACAATAATCCAGGACTTCGCATTCCTGTTAGCAATCAGTTTTTATTTGTGAGGGCACCATTGTTGCATTTTAATTCTGCATAATTGTTAACCACTGTAACAAAGTGATCACATCACTGCAACAAATGTGATCATATCACATCTGTGATTTCCAGTCAAGGGCTAAAAAAGTGATTACAGGTACAAAGTCACAAAATAACCCGTGGACACTGCAGCTTCCTCAGTTTTAATCCCGGTCACGTCAAACACAACACAGCTCAAAGCAGTGAGGAACCGAAGGAACAGTAAGAGGTTTAGGAAGAGACATAACATTAATAAAAGCAGGAACAGTGTCCGTACTTGAAAAATGAAACAACCAACGATTCGCTATTTACACAACCTAGCACTGATAAACAGATAGTTCATCTGTGAAAACTGGATCCTCAGTGACAGATCAGTGAGAAGGAAAAAACTGCAGGAAGTCGACCTTTATGGACGGAGACCAAGAAGGAAACCGCTGATCACAAGACAGCAGAAAACCCCAGGTTAAACTTGGCCAGAGAACAAACGAAGGCCCGGCAAATTTGTCTCCTGACTTGTATCTAAAAGAAAACCTTTTGGGATTTCCCTGTCGATTGAATACCTTAGAGCCTCTTTCTATCTGTCATCTGTTGTTTGTACAGATGCAGGTGGAGCCGGATCACGTGGTGTCTGTGCGACTGATCCTGAGACAGCCATCGTCGGCCTGGTTGACCTTCAGCCTGGAGGAGATCAAGATATACCCTCGAATGGAGCCGGTCAGTTGTGGGTTTTCTGTTCTTTCATTAAGAAAATGCTTCGGAACCTCTGACTAAAAAAGTAAATGAACATTAATAACAAACTCAATAAGGGAGCAGAAATAAAATATGTACTAAATGAGGTCTAAATACAACTGAGAGTGTGTGTGTTTGGGGGGGGTCGTTATTTAGGGATGTAATTACTCCCTCAGCTGTTATGTACAGCGCATCAGTGTAATATTCTAGGAAACGCTTGATTTGTAGTGTAATTATTCTTTTAGCTTTTATTTTTGCTAACTTAGTCTGTTCATCCTCTTCATCTGTGTGAAACACTTTGTTGACATTACTCCCCCCAACATTCCATAGCCACACATTTCACAAAATGATGAAAACACAGTGCACTGTACTTTGCTGTTTTTCATACTGACACCAGATGGTGCCAAAGTAATGACATTCCAAACTCTATACATATCAGGGTTCAACAAACAATAATATAAATATAAACTTCAGGTAATTACATTATTTCATGTCGACTGCAACATTAGACTCAACCTAACAGTTAAAGTGACATTTGCTGTTTGTCCCCCCCAGGACCAAGAGAAAGAGGTTTCTGATTGGCTGTCTGACCTGACCCTGGTTGACCAACTCCCCGACCTGGAGGTAAACTTTTTGTTCTGTTCAGGTCCATTAAAGACGCTGAGGTCATGTCCTTTCTTTCTGGGAACCTGTTGCTTTCAGAGGCCTGAACCCTGCTGCTCCAGAACTCTTGTCCTGGTGTGAAGTGAAAACCATGTGTAATGGTGATTTAATTTTTTAACCTTTTTAACCTTTAATGAATTTATGTTTCTTAATGACCATTGATAATTATTTCCGATAGTATTAATGATTTTAATTCTCCTGCTTCTTAGGCAAAATAAACCATTTAGAAACACCCACTGGATTAAAAGAAAGGAAAAACTCTAACTCAAAGCAGGGAACAGGTTTGTTTTTAGCTCATGAAAAATTGGCATTTTGGAGTTTTTTACAGAACTGAGACATGAATAACGTTTACAGACAAAATAACTGAACAGTAATAACAGCTGTTAAGTGCCAGGTTAAAGTTTTGACGTCAGCGTTTCTAAAATGGCTCCAGCCCTGTGTAGAAACCCGTAGGCGTCCTGCCTCTGACCAGCCCCCGTCTCCCTGTGACCCCCAGGGCCTCCCTGACCCCCGGACCGTATCGTCCAGTATCCAGCAGATGTGGGCTCTGACCGAGGTGATGCAGACCAACCAGACCACAGCCTCCATCGGACGATTTGACGTGAGTGTGAAACGCATTTACCGAGCGACATCCATCGTCTGTTTAGAATCTACCGTTTCACTGCTGTTGGGAGCTCTGATGGTCAACTGATATCAGTCCTTTAGAAAGATTCGTGTTTCTGAGTACTTTCATTTCCACAGGTGGACGGATGCTACGATATCAACTTGCTCTCCCTGACATAATGTTGCTGCCGGGCTCTTGCATTCACATGAACCTCACTTTATGGAAGACCAGAGACATGATGTACATTAAGAGCTGCAGAGGAGAACAAATGAGAAGTTTTCTGTATGTGTTGCTGGAACGGCTCATCATGATGTAACATGACAGTGATTGTCAGACGTCTGCTGCTTTTTTTTTTTTTTTTTTTAATTGACACTGAGTAATGAGAAAACTATCATGATTTAATTTATCGCGACACACCTTTTAAACATTTTCTGGTCATAACACCATTAAAATGTTGCTGTACCTTTGTACTATTTTGCATCTATTTATCGATATTGATCATTCCGCTGTGATCCAGGATGACAGGCTGATCCCCAGTCAGTGTGAGAACAGACTCTACACCATCAACACTTTGAAAGTTTAATCATACAGGTAACGAGGGGAACAGTAATGCTTATTTATGGTTGTTGTGTCACTGTCCACTAAGAAACTGGCAGCAGTAATTTATTTAAGAGGTGTGTATACATGCTGTTAACTTCTGTCTTTGTGAAGACCAGTTTAGGTTAAAGACCTGAACTGGTTAAAGACCGCACAAGGACATTTTTGGAAATTCTGGCCCATTCTCGGTTCTTCATAGCACTGTAGAATTTTTAGACTGAGGTCTGGGTGATTGAGGTTGAGATCAGGGTTAAGATCAAGGTCAGGGGCTAAGACAGGTGTCATGTCAGCAAGGGTCCACACAAGTAAAGAAGTTAAACTCTGTGTGTGTGTGTGTGTGTGTGTGTGTGTGTGTGTGTGTGTGTGTGTGTGTGTGTGTGTGTGTGTGTGAGAATGAAACTGATGGACGTGGACTTTCTGAAAACGGTTTTACATTTTGCCTGTAACTTGTGTTATAAGCAGGTCTTGTTGCTACATCTCAATAATAAAACACTGATACTCTTTGCTTTGCAGTGAATGAATGAATAGTTATCAAACCACATTTGTTCTGGGATTTATCAGGAAATATGGAGCAGAGACTCTAGTCACTCTAGTCTGCTGCTGGGAACAAAAAGCAAAACAAAGCTCCCAGTGGTGCCTCTTAAAAAATATCAGCCAGTTTTCTTATTTTACTTAAAGTGCAGAACAATATAGTCAGTTCTCAGGAGGTTCCATCAGCAACAACACTGACTGAAGGAAAGAGGCCAAGGTTTTTGGTTTTTTCTTTCTTTTTTTTTTGCTCCTCATTTTTTTTTTACTTACTTTGCAGAAGCAGCCTTGTCTCTGCCTCGTGTTGTAAACATTCAGAGCAGCGAATCACTCGTGAGACGTCCTGACGACTGACAGCCATAGTTCGCGTCTACAAAAACACACCGCTCTCTTGATGCCTGCTGCGGATTCTGCCTTTCGCGGAAGAATATTAGCAGTAGTAGCTCTGAGAATTTCTTCCTTAATTCGGTTTAATTAAATGGGCTCAGTGCTGTTTAAATGTGTATTTATTCTGCATATACCCCTGCTCCCCTCACAGTAAGGGTTCAGTTAGCCGAACTCTACTTTTATCTGGCCTGCTTGTCTTTATTACTATTACATTTCCAAACATCGCTGCAGGTGGAGTTGATGGAAACTCAAAAACCGTAGCCACGATGATTCTCCTCAATTCAGATCTAGACCTAAGCAGGGACTTGGATTGTGAATTATTCATTTGCTCATTTAAAAAAACAAAACAAAACAGTGTTCAGATAATTTACTCATGTAAAAACAGCAAAGGTCCTGCATTCAAAGCTTCATTGAAACAAAACGCACAGCCATAAGGTAAAAGTACCTGTTAAGTTACTGTGCAGCAGTTAAAATTTGAGTGGATCATCACTGACAATCAAGTATCAAGTAGCACATTTCAGCAACAGAGCGGTAAAAAGATAAATATGACAAGAGGCATAAAATAAGTGAATTAACTATGATATTTTATATTTTCAGTTGAATCTATCACAGGAAATCAGATATACAGTAGGTTCTGAGATGTAAGTATAGATGTGAAAAGTACAATATTTACCTCAGATAAAAAGAAATGTAGTAAAAGGAGTATAAAGCAGTTTAAAGGGGAACAAACAAGTAAAGTACAAGTACCTCAAAAGTACAACAGAAAAACTTTCCACTGCTTCTCTGCAAAAACGAGGTGAATGGACGTTTTACATGATGTGTTTGACCTGTGACCCGGAATAAACACAAGCCGCAGCCAACCGACTGTCTCTTTGTGCTAACTGGGCTAAAACAGATGACAAAGACCAGGCTGTAAACCTGAACTCATTGGGTCGGATCATGTAATGACGTCTGATCCGAATATGAAACAAAAGGAGGATCAGCTTTAGGAAGCAGAAGTGTGCTGTCTTTTTTTTGTTGTTGTCCCTCAGAGGCTCATCTGGGTCTGGTGTGTATGTGTGCGCATGTGTGTCGGTGTGTGTGTGAAGGCTGTGGGTCCTATCAAGCTAATCAGAAAAAAAGGAATGAATTTCGCATTTAATACATTTTTCTATCACTGCCAAACTTTATCAGCCGACTTGACTGAGGTTGAACTAATCCATTTCCTCTTGTATCCGCAGCTCTAAATAACCGAATGCTGACGAGGCCATCAGTGAAAGCTAGAGACACAAAGCGACTCTTTACGATGTTCAGGTGTGTGGTTTTAAAACAGACTCTGCAGCCAGTACCTCAGTTATAACTCAGATTCATCTGAGATCATCTGTTGCAGCCGCTCAGAAACCACAGACTAGGATCTTCTACTACACTTATCAGACAGAATCAGTAATGATGTGTAAGTTATGCGGTGTAAAGTAGAGTTTGCACCATTCTGGGTTTGATATAATGAAAATTATCATCATTATTACTGGGCACTATCACTGAACAATGTATATCTAATTTATCTGATGATGATATCCTTTATCTTCAGGCTTCTTTTAGTTTGCCCCTCGCTCTTGAATTTTTCATTTAGTCTATTTTAGTTATTTTAAATAAACTGTCTTAGTTATTGTCTCTTTCTATATTCAGTCACTGATCCACTGGGATCTCTCTTTGTATTTCTTTGTTGTATTTCTTTTTTATTCTACAAATTATTGTGTGTGTGTGTGTGTGTGTGTGTGTGTGTGTGTTTGGGGGGGGCAGTTGTTCAATAACCTGTTGCTGTTATGGGCCTGTGAACCCCACTGAGACGTAAATGTGATACTGAGCTACACAAATAGCCCCGCGGCCTTGACTTCTGTCCAGAGCTTCAAGCAGAGCTGCAAATGGGAGGTGAAGAGGAGCCAAGGAGAGGAGGAACAAATATAAAGCAGACAAGAGAGGGTCTGTGCAGCCCCCCCCCCCAACCCAAACAACACACACATACAAATCAGCCTCTACAAAACTGAAGACCATAAATCTGAAGAGCCGGATCACTTCTCAAGTGGACCTGACATCTTTATTCATGCACCCAGCACTGCCTCTAACATGCTGACAGCAGTGTGAACACAGGAGACAATGGGGGGGGGGGTAATGACGAGAAGACAATTACAGACACCGACAGATCTCCTTCAACCACAGCCTATGCAGCTCTCCACCATGAAATCACCCTCTCTTCTCTCCCTCCCCCACATTAGAGGCAGCTGCTGCGGGACTTTGACTCAGCCTCCTCCTCATCCAACAGGCGTAATTGTAATCGATTCTCTGCAGTTTTACATACTTGATCCAGGAAATGTTGATTATTCAGGAGCTTGCCGAGGGTCTTTACCATCTGAAAGCCCCCCCCCCCCTTCAGACGCAGTCATTCATCCCTCTTGTCCGTTTCAAAGATTCCAACCAACTGTGGCAGGAAAATTTCCACTTTTTTCTTTCTTCCTGTTTTGTACTGTTGCCCATTCGACTTCTCTCTTCAACCTTTGGTAACTAAACTAAACCTCAACCCTCCAACATGTCTTCTAAAAGTTTTCTGTTCCGTCGCCTCGAAGGCTGAGGTCTGCTGAAGTTTCAGAAACTAAAACTTTAACAGCTGGTGTCTCCTACTTCACGGAAGAGTCAGTTGTCAGTGAGTAAGCCGTGTGAGCCGGTAAAAACACACACATATGGCCGATTAATTACTCGCATGGTCGGCAGCTGTTTGACACGATGGGACTACGCGTGGAAGTTAGTCCTTCAAAATAAGCCACCAAGGTGCTTATCACCGTTGGTAACTTTGAGGCCGTCTCTGTGCGACAGGATCATTTATCCGACCGGTACCAGTCACTGCTGAGAGATGAGATGTCCTAAAGACGGTCCGGTTCGGTTTGGCCCCAGGAGGGGTTCGTCATCGTGACAGAGAGAGAGAACGGGTCAGGTTAAAACTACATGTTGCCAAGGCTAAAGAACCTTAATCGTTATGGTTATGATAAGAAACCACTTGTCAAGGTCAGTGACGGGGATCATGGGTAAAATAAAACCAGCCTTGAACGTTGGTGGGAATAGAGAACTCTGCAGTGGTTGACCCCTCCCTCCATGGATGTCATGTTGCCATCATAGTGCCACCAGGCTGTCACTTAAACAGAAACATGCATGTCGGGGTATTTGTCAAAAACAACAGCTGTCATTTCCCCCGGGTGGGGACTCTCTCCAGTTCCCCACCAGAGTCCCTGATCTCCGGGACACTCAGGTGTGCTGAACTAGGGGGGTTGGGGGTTGGGGGTTGGGGGGGCGCTGGAGATCGGAGCAGAGAACCCTTCAAATCCTCAAGAGAGAGGCCGATGACACCCTTGACATTTCTGGAGACGTCTTCAGCCAGGACACTGAATGTGTTCCCGAACCCCCCAAATTCAGGTCTGATCGAGGTTATACTGATGGTGAGTTTCTGAGAATCTTTCACAACATAAATGACATTTCAGCAGCTCAGATGAGGGGGAGACAATGTACGTCCCAAGGCTTGCTGCTAAACTGAGATTAAATGTGTCCTGTTGGGTTATGAAACTCTGTCCCTCTCATTAGCCCCCGTTCCTCCCTCACCTCGTCCGTCATTTTCACTTAACACGTACACCACCCCCGGCCCCAACATCAACCCCCTCCGCCTTCGCAGCCCGACTTCACCCTGGCAACGCCGCATCACTTTCCGTGTGACGAGTGATGCGGCTGCGGCTCCTCACCTCGACGCCATGAATCATTTATTCAGATGAGACTGTGACAGGCAGAGTCGCAGCCCCTCTCCAAAACCTGACAGCAAGAGAGAAGAGGCTTCACGTGGCGAATGGAAAAAAAAAAAGAACCCTCACGATGCTCCATCCTCCTCCAGACACGATGAGCTCAGACCCAGACCGATCCCTCAGGAAAGTGATTCCAGCTCTAACGTATGGGAGGTTGTCTGGGCCTCCCCATTTGTTTTTTTAACTTCAGGTGTGGTCTGGACACAGACAGGTGACTGCAGCTCACAAACAGAGGTCTGGGTTCCACTTTATGCAAACTGCTACAGTCTACAGCAGGAGGAGACTATAGAATCATTCTTTTAAAGCAAAATGGTGAGTGTAGTGTCACAGAATTAAAAGAATAGTTCAACAGTTTGGGAACTAGTCTCATTCCCTTTCTTGAAAGTGGCAAACAAATTGGCATTTTAACAAATGTTTTGCTTTTACGCAGATGAAATGAATAGAATTAATGAGCGAGGCTGAGGTTGGGTTTGGTTATTGGACCAGTGATTGAATGTATGTTTGCTTAAGGATTATACTAAAGTACAACTTTTAATCAACTTGAATATTTCTATTTTTTGCTACTTCAGAATTTTAATCCATTACATTCATCTGACAGATTAAACAATAGATACTATAATATTATGATCTTAAAGATATGATATTTTTATATAAATACAACATTTGTAGCTGAAACATTAAATTACATAACTGCATGCATCCACACTAGAAATCCAAATATGTTATTATTAATATAATGTAGTATTTTTAGTATTTTTATCTCTATTAGAATAAAATTTGTTATTAAGACTTTAGAACATAATATCTTCGATGTAGGACTTCATGTGTTATTACTTTTTTTACTGTCTGGCTAGCTGTTTGCCCCTGTTCCCAGTCTTTATGCTAAGCTAAGCTAGCTGTTTTATCCTGTTTTAAGTGTCTATGCTAAACAAAGATACTTGTTTCCCTCTTGCCAGACTCTATGCTAGGCTGAAATAGCTGTAGCTCCCCATGTTTCCGGTGTTTATGCTAAGCTAAGATAGCTGTTTCCCACTGTTTCCAGTCTCAATGCTAAGTCAAACTAGATCTTTCCCCAAGTCTCTATGCTAAGCTAACTGGCTCTAGCTAACTATTTCCCAGACAGACACAAGAATAGTCTCAATCTTTTCATCTAACTCCAGCCATGAAAGAGAATGAGTGAATTTCCCTAAATGTCAAACTATTCCCTTAAACATCTGTGATGTTTAATGTGGAGTCGCTGTAATGAGCCCAGTTCTAGCCGTAAACATTGGTATCACTGAGCCTGAATTCTTTTATATCCCGGTTGAACATTTTATATGAATAATGAGTGGTGTATATTAATAGACAGGAGCTTCTCTATATGTGATTCACTAATAATACACTAACTATCAAACATTTGTCTGGGAGCACTTAACGTAGCACAGCCTGCTGCTTTGGCAGAGCGATGCATAATTAAAATGATGAAGGTAATAATGTCGTCTTCCTCCGGGGCCATTCACATGTAGCAAATTGTTTCTTCGCATAATCGGAACAGAAGCGATTGTTTTCGGTTCCGGGGCAGTGATTTGCGACAAAGCCGATTCGCATAGTTTCGTCGGCCGGTGCCTTTTCTTTGTTTGTTTATATTTTAACCGGGGATGAAGGCAAACAGCTTCCAGATTAATATGCAAGCCGATCGGGAGGAATAATGAAGTCTTAACGGAGGGAAAAGAACTCAATTTAAACTGGCTAAGAAATGATGCTGGAGGTGCTTCAATAAAACAGAAACTCAGACTTCCCCAGAGTTACTGACACCCCCAGTGAAGATGAGTAATAGAGGCTGTGAAAAAAAATTGAAATAAAAAAAAATCAGTGATGACTTCTGGGCTCAGGAAAGTCAGGATGCATTTATTAATCACAAAAAATGTTCCAGTGTGTGATTCAGCAGAAGATGAAAAGTAAAAAGGAAAAAAGCAGCTTGTCCAGATTAGTAGCCTCATTCCTGTAACGGCTAATTAAAGTACGTAAAAGCGCCCCCCCCCCCCAAAAAAAAAAAGAAACACAAGCGGCGTCACAGCAAAAATAAAAACTACATTTTGGTTTCAAGTCAAAACTGGAAACTGCTCACTGGTACGGGCCAGGCTCAGCCAGAGCCGTAAGAGTCGGTCTCAAACACACCCGATCAATAACCACGAATAAAAGATGCCAACGCGTTGTATATCATTACTCTCTGCTTTATGGTTCTGTTGGCACTGATGAGACTATTTGCATCATGCATTTTTTTTGCACGACGTCAAACAAACTTGCCGCTTAGATGGCTGCAAATGTTTGCTCATTGATTCTGACACTAATAATTCTCACAGCTAAATGGGGGTTATTTTTGTAAACAAGAGAAGAAAGTATGAATAAACACCAAGGTGATCGAGTGCAGGGCTGTGGGGGGGGTATTCAAAGTGAGGAGACGCGAGGATAAAAAACACATTTTCACTCATTCATCTTGAGCTGTGGGTGAAAATGGCACAGTTTAGGCAAATAGATGGAAAAAACCTAGTGGAGGTGAGGAGGGGCAGAACCAACTGGTGCGTTCATCCCAGCAAGTGGCGACACCAGTTTGGGCAAACAAGATAAATACAATATAAATCATTGGAGTCAAAGTTAAAACGCCTTGTGCATGAATCCGAGACAAGTTTGCGGCAAAAAAACTCTCAGCATCAGATAAAATGAGATAAAATTAGATGAGACTTTCTTTTAATGGAGCATCAGTGGGAAAGTAAATGCTGCAGAGACGAGCTAATAAACAGACAAAAGCCTATTTAGATTAAATTAGTTAAACGTAAAATAAGAAATAATACAGATCCAGTTGGCAATAACAGCAAGTTACTAGCTATGTGAGACAGATAACATCAAAAATCTGCCTTTAAATTGGAATCAAACAGAAATGTGACGATGAAATTGTGAGTTACACTGTTACTGTTCTCTGGGGGGGTCCAGAAACGCCGCAGTAAACTCGCACTTCCTCTGCCGTCAACCGCGGATTCGCCAAAAGGCCGATTGTCAGGAAAACAAAGTCATACACACACAGGAGCTCAAGTGTTTCAGGACTCCACTCCTCTGTTTATCCCATCACTCACAACACGTGTACACACAACACTTAAACACATACTCAGGCAGGGATTAGAGAACAGCACACGACCATCTGACTGGATAGTAAACATACACATAGACGCACGGTTTTCACAGGTATCTCACGTGCATAAGATACACATCATAATCCAGCTGCTCCAACAATACAACCTTAAAGAATTGCCTCATAGGTTGTTTGTCCCTCAATATGACCCATAGGAACTTAGCAGACCTTGGTTGTCATGGTAACAATTACAAACACAGTTAATATCGTGTCTCCAGTGTGAAAGTCTTGTGTTTTGTGGACCCGCCCCCTCCACCCCGACCCCACCTAATGGGGCCTTTATAGTCGTTTACGCTGCATCACCTGACCTTTCCCTGTGCTCCCGTCGTAATTGCCACGATCACCGGGGGGTTGCCCAGCAACGAACAACGCAACCGTGGGCCATCCTAAGCCGCCGGATGGACGACAGCCGACCCGAGGGCTGGTTTTATCACGAACATCAGCGGCCTTTCATCTCCTTAATAATATCCCAATTTAAAAAATACTTTGATAAATACCAGTCCTGCATTAAATAGTTGCCTCGGTAACAGCTGACATGTGTCATCAGCAGAAAGTCCTTAAATTCCATCAAGGTCGTCAGGTTTTCAAATTATCGTCTGCAGAGTCAGATAAACGGGAAAGAGTAACGCGTACAGTGTTTGCCTCTGAAAGGCGACAAAGCGGTGTAAAGTCGAGATGCTTCGAGAGTACGAGTTCTTCAGAACTGAACAGAACGGATGTGAACTTTAGTGGCTCCACAGGCACCAGACATGTTCAGTTTCAACATAGGAAATGTTTCATGAGGTGAAACGAGGTCTTTTCAACCAGACTGGATGCTTTTTCCCTGGAGAAAAAGAAAAAAATCTTAATTAATAACTTCATATATTATTTATCAGTCAGTTTAATTACCTCATGATTATTACCCTACTCCCATACTACTGAGTAGATACTCAGTAGCTGGACCGATTATCCTCTGAGGGTCGCGGGGTCATTTTTATTATCCATTTTAATTTTAAATATATCTTAAATAAATGACATATTAATTTATTCTCAAACTAAGGAAACACAGGTGAATTTTTTCAGCTTTTATTGCCTCAGCTCCCAAAACTGTTTAATTCTGTGTCCTGAAGTAAACAAAAACGCCAAATATGTTAGATCTGACTACAGATAAACATGAATCTAATGATGGACAGGACACATAGATTGTTTCTATTTTGTTTAATGGAGCAGCACTAAAAACAAACAAACAAACAAAAAAAAAATGGTTTCTTATAGCTGCTTATTTCAGTTATTTCACATGTTGTCAGAGAAGCAGTGGAATAATCGATGAGACTCTGGTGCCCCACAGAGGAACACTGACCTTGATCACCACTAGATGGAGCCGCTGTTCTTCTCCACACCTTCTGCACATGTCACAGCTTCCTGTTTTAACACTGAGCTGGGTGGGTTTGATTTTTGTTTTTTTTGTCTTTTCAGAGGATAAACTCTTCTTTATTTCCCGTTCGCTCAGATAATCACATAACGCTGGAACGCGGCAGGAACCGGGCGAAGTGCGTCGCTTCCACCCGGACCGTATGAAGGCGAGGGTCCTCAGAGCGCCACGCGGGAACCCAAAACACAGAGCGGCGCTAATTGTTCTCCCTCCCGCCAACAGACAGAACAGAGACTGGCAATCAGGGTCTCCTTTTTGTCACAGCCATTAGCCCAGTTACCGCCCATTAATTTCATACGGGTTTTTGGCCCTCAAAGGCGACACAGCTGAGCACTGACGATATTATAGCGACCGCCGCTATGAATACTCCCCGAGTCCGGGGATGAGATCCGATGTAATAAGGACGGGTCTGACTCATGGAAACTACCGCTGCATCGCTTTGTTCAGCTTCCCCAACTCGCCTGGGTTTAGTCAGGCGCCAGGTACGTTTTCAGGGGGGGGTGTAAGCTGTTGAGTCAGGATGATGATGATGATGATGATGATGATGCAATGCATGAGCCCAGCATAAGCAAAAGCAGCACACACAGAGTTAGTAATGGGATCTCTCCCCATGTGTAACGCTGAAGAGTTTACCACGAGCGCCAATTCAGACGGGCGAGGGAAGCGTGAAGGATGCCGGGATTAGTCTGAGCCCCTCACACGGAGGGGGGCACATCAGGAGGATTTCATGAGGCAGCAGTTTCTCTGTTTTCTGTCGACCCCCCCCCAACCATCACACAGTGACACCCGTGTCCACAGATGCAGCCGCCGTTTCTACAGCACTGGACAAGATGCAGGATCCTGTGTGAGGAGTGCTGACACAGTTTGGTTTAACTGAGCTAATCACCAAGTGGAGTAACAAAAGCCAAGAGCAACAAAAAAGAGAGCAAGAGAGAGAGAGAGAAAGAGAGAAAACCAAGTGATGTACATCAGAGTTCCTGAGACGCCGAAGAACCCAGAAGTTCTCGGTCACGTCTGATTCAGTTGATCGACTTTCGCCTTTTGAGCATAGTGGATGTGAAGGGAGCCGATATAAGGTCTGAATACATACAACATTACGTCACACGTGTCCACCCCAACACAGGTACCAGAACCCGATACCTTTCGTTATTATGATCACTGGGTTGGCAAAACTCCGACGAGGCAAAAGAAATCGTATATAGATATAATAAACAATAAATATAATACATAATAAATATAATAAATACATATGAAGCGACGGTGTGGATACGTGACATCTGTTCAGGCTGCTCTAAGGCTACAAGAGCTGCTGGTGTCAGTCAGTAGGTTTTCATTCACAGACACACACACACACACAGTAATCATGATTTATATATCTCATGTTTAATTCATTTTGCTAAAAAATACTTTTGACTTAAGGAACATTTTCAGCATTGGACTTTGACTTGTGATGCGATATGTTTTTTTACACTGATAGTTATACATTTATTTAAGTAAAGGATCCGTACACGTCTTCCACCGCTGATAAATACATCAGATGTTGTGTGATGGCTCCCGTCAGACATTCATCTCTTCGTTCGGTATCAGGGAAGAACACGAACTGGACAGAAGAATCAGCTGTGAAAACCTGGAACTTGTATTTCAGAGCTGGGCAGTCGCTCTTGTCACGGCCCTGCCACACATCACCACTTCCTGGGGGAGGGCGATGAAACCACGACCACGACTGTATGACGAAAAACCTCCAGAGAGCAGCCGGAGCCGGAGCTGATTTATGCTCCTTCGTCAAATCTTCGCTGTGGCCTGATGTCACCTCCCAAAAAATGTAACTAGATATCGCGTCAATGCAGACCACAAGAGCTGTGATTGGTTGGCATGGTGGCATCATGTTTCCAGCTCCTCCTTCCTCACCGCCGTCATACAGACCGTCTCCCACGTCTCTTTTCCCATCGCAGTAAATTCAGGGAAAAGTATAACTGCTGTCGTTTCAAAATGTGCCAGCAAACTGGTGGAAGCTCAACACTGAGAAAGTCACCACGGGGGCATATAAATGCTGCCACCAACTAGTGGTTTGGTGGTGTAACTGCAGAGCGACAACAAGGCAGAAGTAAAAATGCTCACACCGGCGTAATCCACTTGTGGCTACGTCAACTCGTAGCCACGTCGACTCGTAGCCTCCACCATGTAGACTACATGGAAGCATAAATTGGCCTTAATCCTAACTGATGCAGAAGTGGCCATGGATTCATCTAACCTGGGACGAGAAAAACGGGCAGCGAAGATGTGACCAAGAAGAGGAAGAAAGGAATAAAGGAGGGCAGATATCAGCCAATAGGATCCACAACCCCTGATCCTGGCCTCATCCTCACCCCAGGGGATCCCTCAGTTCCTGGTCTCGTAAACTTAAAATCATCCGTTTCCTACTGGAGACGGTGAGTTGTGGTTTATTTGGCCTTGTGCTGAGGATCAGAGCAGCCTGCCGCCATCTTGCCACCCTCTGGAACAACTTTTCTGTAAAGAAAAGAGAAACATGTCTAATCTGGAAAAGCAGAGCTCCTCCTTGGTTCTGAACCTGCCGTAGCTTCCCTGTGCAGCTCACAGATGATCTGATTGATTCACTTTTCCCTGAATCCCAAAGCATGTATTCCTCTTTTATTTCCCCTCAGTGTCACAGTCAGAAGAGCTTCTGGTTTGATGACTGGGATACATTAGTGAGATAAGTGCCCCCCCCCCAGACTTCCTAATGTTGTGTGCCTCCACACAGGGGTCATTCAGCTGATTGGCTTTGCGTTTTCTCTTCCTTCCAGTGGGATTTGCAGCAAATAGAGCTCATAATTGACTGGCCCGTTCCTGGAAAATGAGCTCAGTTACCGTTTAAGTGGCTTCAGACTCAGAGTGGCGGAGGATGGATGCGGGCTGTATGTTCCGTGGCGGCGGTTAGCACTCGGAAAACCGAGCACATGTTTGATCCGTGGCTCTCAAAAGCGTCTCTGTCCTTTGACTGGGTTGCGGTCAGCGACGAGGGCTCAGCTGGCAGAATGCAGAGCTCGCTGCAACTATTGATGATAGAGGTCTGGGAGGGTTCCATAGGCTGCATGTCCAGGGAGATTCAAGCAGAGATATCAAATTTGAATATGCATAAATGTACATTTAATGCTGCATACCCTAACCAGGAGCGGGAGAGAAAAATCCAGCCAGAAAAACCTGGACTCCGTAGAAGTTGTGCCAATTTACCTTGTGCCAGTGGTTTCCGAAGTCTGGGGGCCGTTAGGCAGTGGACGAAAATTAAAATCAATCACACGGTGCAGAGGAGAACTTTGTCAGATCAGTCAAAATGTTCTTACCATAATATAAAAAAGGGAAAATTATCTGTTGTCGCAAATGAAACAAGAGAAACTGTAATTAGAGAATAGGAACTGTTCTACCAGGAAATCCAACGGCACCTGGAGATTCAGCAAATACAGTAAATATATTGATAATAAAGTACATCTGTTTGGGACGTAGCTAAAATCAACACAGTCGAATCGGTCCTTTCTATTGATGTTATTGTTTTACAGAGGAGCTGAATGATCATTTTAGAGGCTGCACTTTGTGCTGCTGTTGAGCCGTAGTGCATCATGAAAGGGGTTGTTCCTGTTATTTAGCCCCAGCCCTCACTGAACTAGACGGGGTTGACAAAACCATAGAGACACCTTATAAAATATAAAAGCAATACAGTGGGGCTGAGGGGGGTCATCGAAGCATCAGACTCTGACATACTGCTGTTCCTCCTTTTTCTTATCAGGATCTTTCCCCAATGCCTGTTCCAGGCAAGAAATGGGAACAAATCTAACCTGGAAATCTCATTAAACACAAACAGACCCCACCTCCGCCGCTGCACCACGGCAATATATAAGAAAAGGTCCCAGAGAATCAGAGCTGCCCTCTGACACGTCAGATTCATCCCCCGCCGAGCTGCGGCGAGACTGCGAACACGGCAACGTGGTGCAACGCTGCAGTGGAGGTGGTTCAGAAAGAAGGGCTCTGGAAGCGGCTCTACACGGACGGACTGGTATAGAAATGACCGTTGGACGGCGGCGGCGGCCTCAAAGATTATTTTACTGCAATTAAATGTCAGATGAATGAAGATATACAGAAGGATTTAAGCAAAAACAAGATTAAGTGAGATTATGGACTGAACCATCAGAGTAAAAGGTTTTCTGCCCTTTTTATCTCGTTCTTTCTATGATTGTTATCTCAAAGACCTTGTGAGATGCACCGAGCAAAAAAAAAAAAAAGTGCTGTGAGGAAGAAAGTGCTGCGTGAACCTGAAGTGTCTGGTGCAGAGTTAAAGGTTGGCAGGATGTCTGGAGGAGATGCACGGCACATGCATGAACAATGCGCTAACGCCGAGTCAAACCGAGCCAACTCTTCGGTTCCATTGGGTTGTGAAACCTGCTGCACTACTTTCTCCTCATTTCGCTCATTTAGCGACAAAAAACAGTCGTCATCAGAAGTGATGCAAGGTTTGCACTGAGCAAAATGCTTAAACCAGCGACATATTGGATGTTCACCTGAAGTCAGGACCAGTGGTGGGTGTTGCCATGGCAATGATGGGCTCATTGCACAAGACTGTCCTATGAGAAACGACAGCACGTCCAGGGTCGACAAACCTTAGACCTTAACACAGGAGACGACCGCTGGTTCTTCTAGTAAGCATGACAATGAAGGGACCAAAATGGACTCTGGCAACCTTGTTCTGAGAGCCCCCCCCCCCAGGATAACCCACTTGTGGTGACAGCAGCCAATTTAAATGCATATCAATGTGGGTTAGACGGTCAGGAGCGATGTGGTGCGGTTCAGCGTGTGGCAAAACTGCTTAAGCAGTTTCCTCCGCCGTTTCTGTGCCACGCAGTCAAGAGGCAATGCATAATCAATCACCGCCCGCTTCGTAATATCCGAGGCGCGAGCTGAGCACCTCATATCTCAACCGCATTAAAACGCAGCAACATGAGAAGGACTGTGTGTGAGCCGGCGCAGCATGGGACGCCGCAACCGGCAGCGTGAGGAGCGGCGAGCTGATCGAAACCGTCTAGGGACCAGATCTAATCAGACGCCCCTACAGAGCGAGCACACACACGCACACGCACACACGCCTGGTACGCACACTGCTTCCATGTGTAGTGTTTGGAGATCTATCCTTGCATATGAGCTGCTGCTGTGTGTGTCTGTGTGTGTGTGTGTGTATAATATAGCACAATCAGTTCCCCTCTGCTATCAACAGCCTGCCGTCGTCTGCCCTGAATGTTAAATCCCCCATTAAAGCGAGTCGAGGTGCAGAACCTCGAACCTCCTGCTGTAACTTACACACTGATTTTGACAGTGATTTTCCCCACTTGACTTACGGGGGGGTGGGGGGGCACAAAGTAACAGCGAGACAGAGAAAGAGAGAAAGTGTTTATGTGCGTGAAACCTGTGTGAAATCGTATCTGTTAGGAAAAGGTTGCATCCCACCATCAGCCTATCGCCTCTGTCTATCCGCCGCTGACCCGATGCCACAGCTCTGATTCAGCATTCGTGTCAAATCCTCGACTTCATCGAGCCAGAAACAGAAAAATAGAAAGAGGGAGAGAGAGAGATAACATACTGCTTCATGGATGATGCTATAGCTAAAAGGCCTGGTGCTGAAACGTGCAGGACCTTTATGGACCTGCTGGTGAACCCGGTAACTACAGGTTATGGATACGTTGACTGTCCCAATGGACACACTGAGTTTAAGGACTTTTTATTCTTATGTAGACCCTTTTTTTGCCCACACTCCAGCCTGGGCTGGTAGAACTAACAGGTGGGTAAAGGGGGCAGTGGCCCACAGGTCAGAGAAGCTGACTAGTAGCCCAAAGGTCGGCTATACGTGCAGAATCCATCCATCCATCCATCCACCCCTCTATCATTTATCTAACCATCCATCCACTATCCATCCATCTATCTATCCTCCATCGTCCATCTCTACACCCCTCTATCATCCATCCATCCATCCACCCACCCTCCTACCTCTGTTGGCAAAACTTCTAACAAATTCATCCTTGGCCGAGGTGTTTGTATCTGTTACTGATTTCTAATGGGCCAAGATCGAATTTCTCTTCTACTATTCTGATTTCGTCTGTCTTTAATCAACCACACCGTTTCCCAACCATTTGGCTGCCATCAGAGCAGTTTGTTTTAAATGTCAGTGTTTGCTGTAATGTTCCCACTGTGAGTGGAGAAAGCCCCTTTATCCAAAATCCGGGTCGTAACACGTGTCAGTGTTTTGAAAACACGATAGATTTTTTAAATAAAAATGAGACATCTGCTGTTTTTCCCAGTTTCACCTAAAACCTTTTCAGTGTTTTGAAACATTAACTCCATGAGCGTTAAAACTTAAGAAATCGTTTCATAGTTTCATTTAATACTATGAAAGAGTTCACATTAAGATTAGCTCAAGGTGAGAGCAGCGTGTTACATGGGATTAGTGTTTTTTGGAAGATCAACTTTGACTCTGCCCCAGAAGCATTCGATGGTCTCGCATCAACACTCAGACTGAGCTGATTTAAACTCACTGGCCGTTTATTCCAAAGGCCAGAATTTGCCAATTCATCCAATAAATTTGAGCTGATGCAGATGGAGTGGAAGCTAAATCTCCTCTCGCTGGGATCACAGGCTTTTTCTTTCCTGCATGATCCCTGACGAAAATAAGCCCAGTAAACAACAAGCCGACTGTAGAAGACGAAACCAGTCATCAGTTAGAGCAGGTTGTGTGTAGGACCGTGTGTGTGTGTGTGTGTGTGTGTGTGTGCGCGCAAGCTGAGCCATCACAGTTCATAGTTGTCATAGCAACACCCCCCCCCCCCCCCCCAGCATGCTCCAGAGCTCTGCGTGTTTATGCCTGAGCACGACGACGGGGGGGGGGCAGTGGGTGGCTTCAGAGGTGGGCCGTAGGCCGCCCCAGCCAATCAGAGGCCACAATGTCGCGCTGCTTTCTAGCCTGATATTAAGTTCATCTTTGAAAAATTTGCTAAGACTGAATCTCGTTACGTTTCTCTCTCATGAACTGGAGCTTTAAGATCCATCAGTTCAGATTTCGGTCCTGGTTGGTTCGGCAGCAGCTGTGGTGACATGTGTATGAGCAGAAATACAACGGCTGAGAAAATGTGTGTGTTTTAAAATGATCTGTGGGCTGAGAGGAGTCACTACATCAAATTAGGCCCCGTTGGAGATGAACTGTCACGGATACACTCGGGTCCCCGCTGAATGAAACGTCATAAGGCCACCGATCTGCTCAACCCGTGCTCGGTCTCCGCTATGTTCTCCGCTATGTTCCCTCATAACGTTCCCCGATATGACAGGGACGACCATTAAAATGCTGTAGTAGCCATCTGTGATCATCATGTCAGCATTTACTCTTTAATCTCCATATCACTCAATTATTTCACATGGAAATTTAAATGGGCTAGAAACTTCTAAGGCAGATTTACAGTATATGAATCAGCTGCCCAGACGTCATAGCTGGACCTGTCCACAGATAGACAGGGACATATAGACATTAGCTTACAGCATATTACACCAGTCAGCCACAATATTTCAAAGAAGTTTAACTTTTAATGTATGTGTGTATATATATATATATATATATTTATTTTTGACAACTCTGAAGCACGAGATTCACCGGTGAACATATCAAAATCCCTGTAACTACTGACAACAGGCTTAAAATAAAGAATGACACCGAATTTGTCTTTTGAGACGCACAACAAAAAAAGGCCTTATTTATTTTTACAATCCATAAAGCCAGAGAGTAAATGATAGACTCCTTATGCCTCACTACTCAGGAGAGACAGATATGAAGCAGAGATAAGACAGTTCACTACTGAAAAAGTAATTAAAAGTGCAGCCGCAAAAGAATCTGTAAATGGGATTTTTCCAAAATGCCAGTAAAGCACAAAAAAAAGTTGGAGGAACTATTCAACAGTCAGTGACGATGACCCGAGCCTGATGTGGCTGCATCCAGTCTCAACCTGCGTCGTCTAAAGTATGATAATGGTTCAAAACTCACAGCAGCTGAAAATGGATATCAAAGAAAAAATGAAAAATAACACGGGAGCGATGCAAATAAACTGCTTCACATGTATTTTACACAATGAATACATTTCAGAAAAATTAAAAGATAAACAGATAGAAAAGATGAATGTATCATTCATGTTTGATAGTGATGATGGTGATAATGATTATGATGATGAATTAATTGTTGAAACACTGAGCTGAGACTCGGGGCCTGAACCTGCAAATAAGGAGCGAAGCTTCTAAAAAAAGATTAAAACATGTTTAATGGATGTGTCTCCTACACCCCCCCGCGCCCCCGCGTCAGCCTGGACGAGGCTCCGCCGACCCAGTAGCTGTCTTTGATATGTAAACACGTAGCTGAGCGAATGGCAGATGAGGACGTTTCGTAATCCGGCAGCAGCCAAAGCTTGTTTCCTTCCACCAGCAGGTGGATTTCGTGTGGTACGCGTCGGCTGGGCTCGGGCTGGGCTCGGGCTGGGCTCGGGCTGGGCTCGGGCTGGGCTCGGGCTGGGCTCGGGCTGGGCTCCGCCTCGTCCATCCTGTCTCTCACTGTTCTTCCTGTCTTATCTCCGTTTACAGCGTCAAGGGCCTGGACTCTTTTTGCCTGTTTCCCTACATAGTCGCCTCTTTTTCTGCTTTTTTTTCCCCCCGTGTTCATCCTCAGCGTTATGGAGCCATTTTGTCTCTAAGAATTTCCAAGATGATGCCAGACATTTTTAAAGTTGCAGATTTTTTTATGTTTGCTTTGGGTCGATTTTGTTGGTTTGTGTTGTTTACCCTGCCGTTTTTAGTTTGCTTTGCTTTGCACATCAGTTTCCAGATTATCCCGTGGATTATTTACACCTGTTTGATCCCCCCAGGAGGCAACGAGCGATCGGGGAAAACGCTGTGGTCTGCCGCTCAGGTGAGGTCCAGGAGCTTCCTGGACTGGACTGACCTTGTTCTATTTATTTTAATTGTCAGGTTTAGTTAACTTTATAAAATCATTTTAATCATCAGGATTCACAAAACTTAGTTTGAGCTGAGTTAATACATTTTAACTACAGCTCTGACTGTCCTGTTCATTCTAATTTGAACTCGTTGTCATAATCCTTATTTTCACCTACAGAAGTGACTGCACCCACCTGTGCCTTCGCAGCTCAGGTGAAGCTAAGGAGGATTTGCTGTGGAGACGAAGAGTAGATGGATTCTATCATCCTCACCTTTTTTTTTTTCTTTGACCTCTCATGGTCCTTGCTCAGTAAAATCAGGGGAAAAAAAAAATCAGGGACACTGAATAAAAGGAACCATAAATTTGAATTTATGTTCAGTTAATATCTACTTTGGTGACTTTACTTCAAATTTTGTAGTTTTACCTCATTTTAATCTTTTAAAACTGTTGGACGTGACCCCCCCCCCCCGTCTCTCTCCTCCCCATCTCCCACGCCCCCCCCCCACTCTCCTCCCTCTCCTCCTAATCTCTCTCCCCTCCCCGTTTCCCCCCCTCTCCCTCCACCCCCCGGTATAATTTCCCATCCCACTCGTGACCGACGCCTTTTAAAGGTTGCACTCGGCCATGACAGCTCTGCTGATGCAACAGGATCCAGTCTGCATTAAGTTCTGTTGCCTCCTGCATCTTTCAAAGAAACCCCTCGGATCCAAGTCAACTTTGAAGTGCCCCTTATCGATCTCTTCCTTTTAAGTCAGGGGCCCCCTAAGGATGAGGAGATGGAAAGGGAGAGAGAGCCAGACCAGGAGACAGACACAGACAAGACATTTAGACCTCATCCCCCCAAACTCGTTGCTTTCCTTGGAAACAAAAATGGCTTTGTTCCTGTGCAGGGATGCACAGGGATGCACACACAACCGTAGATACACACACACAGTGATTTTTAAATTAGGGTTGAAGGGTATTTGCTTCCAGAGATAAATATCACACTAAACCACTTTTCTCTGCACAAATAAAGACACAGGCGAAAGGTAAATAATAGTGAAACTGTTTCTGTTTTCATTTTTTGATGCTTTTCTTTCATATGCATCATAACATGAGGATATTTGGGCAGAGCAAACTCAACAGCGGCCATACGGAGTCATTTTCTCCCGTTGTTCAGGATCGGTTTAACGCGTCCGCTGAGTTTAGGAGGAGACCTCGTTCGTTAAATCCTCTCGTCAGGTGTGTGGTAAGCTACAGGTGGTGTCTCATGATCTGACCGTGTAGAAGAACTTGCAGAAGCTGAAGAAGCTGCAGGTGTATTGGATAGTTTACGACTCCTGCCATATTTAAACCCACGTCTGACCGGACCCCGCAGACCCCGCCGTCTCAACGGCCGATGCCAATTATTCATCCAGTGTTTAGTTTAGTTTAGCTTAGCGGCAGCTGCTGGCTTCAACTGGGAAGTTTCGTGCAGACTTTTTCAAACAAACATGAGACAGCTCTGATTCTGCCAATTTGTAAATAGTTTGCTGTAAATAATTCAGTGTAAACGTTGAGCGCCGCATCGAGTTCTGGCTGCTACTCAAACTCTGAAGGAAAAAAAACAAAATAACAAAACTGCTACTTTGAACCTCGGTTTGTCTGGAAGTGGGACGACTGGGGATTTTCCCTGCCTGTTATGTGAAGGTTTCCCTGGATGGGGGAGATGCTGAAATAGGCACCTGTGCATGGACATGTGACGAGCGTGTGTAGAATGCAAGTGAGAATGTGCGCACACGCACACACTAAAATCCTAAATCCCCACATGTGTTTCTCCAGAGAAAAGAGAATCAATTTTACAAGGATCTCAGGTCCAGATGGCTGTTTCACTAAAGTAGAATTAATAAATCCCGGATGATGGAGAAAATGAGGCTTAACTTAGCCTGATTAGTTCATCCTGGGTTCTTATGTTTCACGGAGGCGGAGCCAGGATGAACAGGTGCAGCTGGGTCAAACCAGGTTTAACTGATTCTGGAACATGGACGTTCACGGTTTTATTCTAAAGACGTTGTGGGTCGATCACAGATTCGCTGACAATAAAATGGAGAAGAAATGTGAACCTTACGTCACATCATCTATTTGACTTCATATATTTCTTATTTATTTTAAAGCATATAGTTATATATTCATGTTTGTTCTGTAAGAACAGAAATTCATTTTTTCTTTACAGAGAAGCTGAACGTTGACTCAAACTTTTACAGCAACGTGTTGGTACAACTGTTAATGAGGGAAAAGGACCAGTGACTCCTTAAAGGCTGATTAAGGCAGATTTAGAACAGATCTATAGTTAGTAAATCTATATTTTGAGGCCACTGACGCATCTCCAGCCACGCCTTCCCTTGCTCTTTCATAATAGCGGCCGTGTTTACTTTCCTGCAAATAATCTGCTTCACTTCTATGAAATCAAAATTCGCTGCCATCAAAACGGTGAAAAGACGACCTCATTTAACAACATTTTAAAGCATCAATGACAGAAACACAGTGTTTCAGTGCAGTTTTAACCTGGAACAGCTAAGTCTTACATTTCCTTAAAAGAAAATTATGGGGAAAACTGAAAAAACTATAATGACGCACTAATGCACCATCATCTGGGTTTATGACACCTGTGTCACCAGTGGTTCTTATGGGTTAACTGACGATATCAGCTGTATATTAATATCAGCTGTGTAGCGTTGGTTAGATTTGTTCACCAGTGGCAATGGTTGCAGAGGAAAGAAGAGTCATGATTTTAACCCACGGAGCCATAAAAGTAGCTGAAACTCTTGTAGCTGCTAAAAACATACGCTGATCTAATTAAAACCAGATGTTCCTATGGACCAGATGCTTTGAGTCCTAGACGTCGCCCTTTTAAAATGAACTCTGACGCCACCAATTGGCATCGACCTAAACACAAACAGATCAACCAGGCTTGGCTCTTAGTCCGGTCCGGATCAGGTTAGCTGCACGGGATAAATCGGGATAACGTATGCTCCACTGTTTTACGTGAAATCGACCGTGGCTAAATTCAGCAGGGACATCTGATAAATCCCAAGTTAATCCGCCACCTAGATTTAGTGAAACAGCCCTCAGGTATTTTTCTCCAACATGTAGAGATCTACCTGCTCCACAAAGCTTCCACCCTGCCCCATGTCTCTGGGCAACTTTCTCCATCCTGAGTCCTTGTGTTCTCAGCTGAGGTCCGACCGAGCTGCCGATGGAGCCAGAGAGAAAGGAAGAATCTGGGCTGCTTCCTGAGGACGGAGGAGGTCATGGTGATGTTGATCAGCCTACCTCATGTACGGCAGCGCTCTGAGGATGGCGAGAAATCAGCCCCAGGCATAACATAGCCAAAGCTCTGGCTCTGGCTCTGGCTCCGGCTCCGGAGGGCGAGGGCTGCGACAAACCAGGTCGGGGCAGGTGAGCTCAGAGCCCGTATCCGACGGCACCGTGGCTCCGCCCTCCGCCGTTGTGCACAGTCACAGGTGAGCGGTTCTGTGCTCGCAGCCGTTCATGCCAGAGCGGTTCTGCATAGTCTCCGTGCGTCTGAGGGTTCTGTCAGTAAAACTGCTGAATACTGTGAGGACGCAATGGTGGCGGCGAGGTGGTTCTAAAGGAAAACAGCCACATAGCTACCGAACGGTATTAAGTGTAATTCTGACTGTAAAGGTCACTAGTTCGATGCTCATGACGGAAAGAGTGTATGTTGGTCTAAACAACCACTGAATTCTGTCAAAGAGTGTGTGGTTGATTCAGGAAACACAATCCACACCCCTGAACAAAATATCACTCTGCATAACAATGATACTTCAAAGCCTGAGATGAATCAACTGTTCATATTTTATTTTCCCGGCCCCACTCTGTAGACCGTGATTGGAAAAAAAAACTGCACCAACATTTACAACACATGAATGTCAGTGCAAAAAGAATGAAACAGCAGAGATCGACGGTGCAAAGTGACGTGTACTTGATATGCACTCAGACATGCTGGTTCACGCTCACTTAGCACCCACTATACACACTGCACTCAGAAAGTATTCAGACCCTCCACCTTTTTTCCTCACATTTTGTTATGTTGCAGCACAATGCTAAAACCATTTAAATTCAGTTTTTTCACTTGTCAATCTAAACTCAATAACCAATAATGACAAAGTGAAAACAGAATTTTAGAAATTTACAAATTTTTAACTGGGGTGGTAGGAGGCAGATGCAAGAGGGGAAAATAATGGAATAACATCCAGGCTGAGAAAAGCTCATTTAGAACAGCAAAGACAGTTAGAGAGCAAAATTTTAAAAAAGGACAAAAACAAAATGTTAGAGTTAGAATATAAAACAACATCAGACAGCTTAACACTCCAAGAATTGTAAGAAATCAGCCACAGACTAGAGGAACCTTTGTCATATAAAGCAGAAGGAGCCTTGAGTTTTACAAACCAGGGATACTACGAGATGAGCAACAGAGCATTTCAACTTCGAAATACCCAAACAAGATCATTTCAAAAATGAGAGACACAAATTCCAATGAAATTATGGTAAAGCCCCCAGTGATGGTGAAAGTCTTCGCAGAGCATTAATGAAAAGCTAAAGACCACTTCCCTAAAGTGGCCTTAGACTTTTGGACCCCACAGACAAAACATAGGCCCTTAACAGATTATACTGACCAACAGTTTCATCGCAGGGAATATCTGACACTATAAAAACCTTTGAATATAACATATCCCCTGGCACGGATTGGTTCCTGGCAAATATATATTATAATGCTTTGCAGAGGAGATCACTCAGGTACTGTCTAAAGTCTATACCTATGTTCTGTCAACAGGTAACCCCCCCCCCAACCTCAATCAGAACCCATTATCTCAGTCTTCAATAAGGAGGAGATCTAAGACCCAGACCCATAACTTTACTCTGCCATGACTTAAAAACCTCAACTAAGATACTGGCACAGAAAATGTATAACTGATATAATCAACCCAGATCAAAGAGGTTTTATTCCTGGTAGACGAGGTTGTAACAATATTAGGAGAACATTAAATATTATATCATGCCCAGCTTTCCATGATAATCAGTTTAGATGCACAAAAGGCACTTGATTCGATCAGAGTTAATGTTTAACTTCTGATTTTTTTTCCACCTCAAACGAGGAGTCAGACAAGGAGAATGTCTGAGTCCTCACCATGCTGCTACAGGCCTAGACTGAGGGGAGACTTCGCATGATGCACCATGCTCCTCTCTCCTCTCTCCTTCGCCTCCTCCTCCTCCTCCTCTCTCCTCGTGCGCATAAACACCTCAAGAATGCCACCCCCCCCTTTAACACCCCCCCCCAACCTCCACCACTACTACCCCGTTAGTCAGAACTGAAGAAGTCTATTGGATCAGAGATAAAAAGTCTTCAGGGTCTACAACCAAGTCCAGTTGCCCTCGGCTTCATTCTTCTTTGATTCACCAGCTCTGCTGAACAAACTGCATGAATATGGAGAAATATCAGGATTTTCCCGGTGAAGCTAATCCAGTAGTCATGATGCTGTCAGGCGATTGTTCAACAGAACTAAAGGGGAAGGCTAGTTTTAAATGGACTAATATAGGGTTTGGAAACTTTTTATTATTAAAATTACTCCTACCACATCACAGCTATCTGAAGCGAACCGCTCTGATGGAGAGAATAGAATGAATGTTTTATCAAGACTGTTATTTTTTTTCCAGTAATTACCTACTGAGATTCCTGGTTCTACTTTTTAGTTTATATTTATAAAATATTATATTTATTTTATATCCTAGTTCTAATGTGTTTTTATAAATATTAGACAAAGTTATATCCAAATTCCTGTGGCAAAATAGGAAGACTAATTGTAAAAACTACTATTGGGCAGCACAACTTACAGTTATGTGGACAACTAAGGGGATGGAGCAAAGATCATGTAAAAATATACCACTGGAATCATTTACATTCTAGACTGAAACAGAAGAAACTGAAGCGGAGTGATGAACTGGATCAGGGCAACAATGAACATAGGGTCAGTTGTACAAAAGAACTCAAGACTTTCAAAGTCCATATGTAGGGACACTGAAATAGAAACAGAAACCAGATATTTTGCCATCTATTATGGACGTAGGATATAACAAAGGATTCATATATAGCATATAAGTGTTCAATTGAAAAATCATTAAACTGTTCGAACAACTCACCCATGAATTTAACCTGTCAACCCGCAGGTTTTATTAAAATATTTAAAAGAAACTCAGATGATACCTTCAGAAACATAAGGAGCATTGAAAGGTTTGTCAAGCTCCATCAAAACTAGAGGAGCTGTTAATGTCATTTACTGAGGAGGAGATTAAATAAAGGAGTTCTATCAAAGAAATGTCTAAAGCTCTACAACATGAATTCAAACACGACGACAGGAAACATTGGAAGCGGGACATAAACTAACTGACAGCCCAACATGGAGGCAATTGAAAATGTGGTATTTATTATTCCATCTATCACTTCAGAAAACAGCGGAACATGTGAACTGTGTTTGGGGGGTTGTGGATTAGGGGATGGGGGGGGGGTTCTCGGGTCTATGGTGGGATTGCCCAAAGCTCTTTGATTTGTGGAGGGTTGTTGAAAACGAGATCAAACAGGCTTTAGGTATTAACTTTACCTTAGATCCAACACTTTTCTTACTGGATAAACTTCCTGATAATAGGGCAGATAGAGATTTGATTTTTTTTTTTTTATTGAGAATTCTGCTTTTAATAGTGAAGAAAATTATTATAGTTTCCTGCTTGAAGCCACAGCCCCCCGCCAACGTAACACCATGGAGGGACGGGGTAAAAAAGGTCTTTATCATGGAGAAAATCCCAGTGAGATTAGAGCTGAGAACAGACAGGGACACTGAAAGATGGTCACCATTAATAGAGGCAATGCCAGAGCTCAAGTCACCTCTGTTCACCCTTTCTATATTTATTTATTCCATTGTTTTTACTTTTATTTTTTATATGCAGGTATAAGCCACAAAGTATATCTGGCAAATATTACAGTTAATATATTATTAATTCACTACTGGTATGAGAGGTGTGATATTTGATAAACATGACTGCTCATGTTTATGCACCATGAAAGTGATTGGAGTCTTCTCCAGATTGGAGCCTCGACTCAGTCCTGCCTGAGCTCCGGACGAAGCTCCTTCCACCTCATGGCTTCTTTGGTTTGTCACCTGTCAGACCTCATATAGACACAGGTGTGTTTCATTCTACATCGGGTCCAATCACTTAAAATCAGATCAAGGTGTAGGAACATCTCAGAGAGGATGAAGAGAAATGGGAGGAACCTGAGCTGGGTTTCAGGTCTCATAGCAAAAGGCCTGAATACTTGTGTCAATGTGATGCTTCAGTTTGAAAACATTTCTGAAATAACTTTTTTGCTTTTCATTATGGCCATTGAGTTGAGACTGAGGGAGAAATGAGCTATAACGATGTTTAAATCTTCATCTGACAGGTAACTAGTAACTGAAGTAGTCAGACAAATACGGTGGAGTGGGAAGTACATTATCTCCCTCAACTCTCAGGTAAAGTACAAGTTCATCAAAAACATCCTCAAGTACGGTACTTGCATAAATATACTTCGTTATTTTTGCCACCACTGCCCTGACTCTTCTGATCAAAGTCCCCCGGACTGGACGTGAGACTTTCCCTGAACCGCATTCACAAACAGACGCTTACGAAACATGGCTCACACAGGAAATGCTCTGTGGTTGTTTTTGTTGTTGAGGTGTCCAGACTAGTTGCAGAATTATCTGCTTTTCAAAGAGTATTAAAATTGTTGCTGCAGAGGCAATTACGCTTGCAGGGGTAGAAATCTTACTTTTAGTACCACTGTCGTCCAAGAGCTGAGGTTCTCTTCTTCATGCCCTATCCTGCCAGTTATTAAAGAAGTGTGTGTGTGTGGGGGGGGGGGGGCTCGTGGCTTAAAGGATGAGCCTGGATATATTATTCTTCCTTGTCGACAACTCCCAAGAAAAGATCAAATCCAGCCGAGACTTTACCTACAAGAACATATTGTCTTAGCAGAGGATCCCGTGTTTCCTGTCTGCATCTCCACCGTCGCCTCCAAAGTAAAGATAAGAAAATAAAGTGTAACTTTTCTATCGAAGCCCCAAAAACTGTTTAAACACATCAGTGATTCACACAAATGTATAAATCAATATAAACGTACGCACGGTAGCTTATTTAGCCTCATAACCACACACACACCATCCTATGGCTGTTATTAGTCACCATAGCACAAAATGTGGATTCATCCGCATCCGAAAATAGTCCCCAACAAATGCTCTATTTCCTCCTGTTTGTTTGATTAAAGAAAAAATACAGCGAGCAGCTGTTTGAGGAAAATCACTGAAAATTATTTGACCTTAGGGAAATTACTGACCTTTTTTTGATGAAACCAAGTATTTGTGAACCATCTTATAGATTTTCTTCTTCAGAAGAAACAACAAGAACATCACACGAAAGGATATCAGAAAGTATTGATGGAAACACACCGCGCTGGATTTTGTGTCCTCATGAGGTTTCTTGACAATATTGAATATTATTGTTGGCGTAATCCTTTAACAGTGCCCCCCCCAGGAAGAGGAACACAGGTTCACGCGCCCTCTGGTCCCTGCCAAATCTAAAAAAAGAAAAAGATTAACGCAGTTAGGATGCAAATACTTTCCCAAACTGCAAAGTCTATCAGAGTCCAGCTCTGATCCTTATTCCAAGGGTGCAGGCAAAATGAAAAAACAACCCTTGAAAAAGAAAAAAAAGTACTACATTATCCTTAAAGGCCAAATATCAAGGGCATTTGGCAATGGGTGTAAAATAAGGAGGGGGAATAATAGATGGAAAATTAAATATCTTATGAGAAATCCTCTTAGGGGCCTCCTCGCTGGTGTAGTTGCACTGGTCTGGATCAGAATTAATTTGCTACTCCTGAATTCAAAGAACAAACCCAGAAACCTTAAAGTTTAAAAACTTCAAATGTAGTCCAACCTTGCCTGGGGCGCTTCACTGGGGCGCGACACCTGAATCCCAAAAACTCGCTTACCGGAGCGATCCTCGGACACGCCGAGCCGTCGGGCCGGAATATGGATGCGAGTCCACATACAAATGTCCCAGCGTGGGGTCTCTGATTGAGCGTGAGGGGATTCTTATGGGGGGGGGGGCTCGTTACATTCGAGGGTGTTGGTCTGTGAAAGTGATTGGGCATAATTGGGCAATTGCAAGTGATTAGTGGGAAGAATAAAAGAGGGAAGGGCTCGGCTCCGGTGAAATGAGGTGGCTATGCGAGGTGAGTCATAAAGGAGGCCGTATGTATGTAACACACACACACACACACACACACACACACTCACACATATACTATATATATATATATATATATATATATATATATATATATATATATATGCACATACACACATGCATTTGCACACACACGCGCACAAACGTGCATACATATGCATATATGTGCACGCACGCACGCACACACACACACACACACATAGATGCATGCACACACACACAGACAATTGTCTATGCGTACAACTCCGTCCACGCACAATGAGAAAATCCTATTCACAGTCTAAAATTTTTTTTTTTTTCAAGAGAAGTGCATAGAATACACAACTTATAAATTAAGGGGCAGTCACCAAATGGTTGGCATGTGCCCTGAACACACACACACACACACACACACACACACACACACACTAAGCTGTATACTATAAGGTTATTATTCTGCAGTCGTTCGGAAAGCTGCTCTGTGACTTCCTTCATTAACCTGTAATTGTTTCAGGGCTCAGAGAGGGATAAGTATTGGATGTAATTAAATCTGACCTTTCCCCAAAGCTTTTTAACCCTTCTTTGTAAGTGTGTGTCTGTGTGTACGTGTGTGTCTGTACGTGTTTGTGTGTGTGTGTGTGTGTGTGCGTGCATGCGTGCGTGCGCTTTTATGTAAATACCGCGCAAGACAATGCATTTTCAATTAATTGATAATAAATGCACAGACGGTCTGTGAATCTTTGCCTTTGGGCGCTGTTCGGATGTTTTGTTTGTGTGTGTGTGTGTGTATTCTTTATGTTCAACACACACACACACACACACACACACACACACACACACACACACACACACACACACACAGGCTGGAAATTGACAATAATTAGACACAAAGTGTATCGGTTTACGCACAAAGTACCGAGCGACATCACGCACTGAGACTTGTGAGTAAAACTGGCTGTTTGGTTCCAATTAAACCATTAACATAAACCCAATGCTCTGCTGACTCCCATCCATGTTGAAAACTGCAGAAAGGAGAATTTCTGTCGTCTCTCTCTCTTTTCTTTTTTATAGTCGGGAACAACAAACATAATCAGCGTTTCATTAAACTGATTTTCAGCTGCAGTCCCTTAGTGTTCTTAGTGTTCTGGAACAAATGAGGCGACGGGTCAGGAAAAAAAGGCGGGGAGGTGTAAATAAGACATCTAGAAAAGACATAAGCAACAACATCAGCATGTGCCAGACAGGTGTGAGGCAAAGACACTGTTCCAGGTGAGAGGAACAGGTGCATGAAGTGTTATGAAAACAACAGGAAGTCAGTTATTGTAGTTCAGCTGACGATTTGGCCGCTCACCAAAAAAAAAAAAAAAAAAAAAAAAGGTAAATGGCTGGAGCTGCAGCTGTGACACAAGGAGGAAATATCAGATACTTTACAACCCTCAGCATCGAAAGTCACACACAGTCGGGTCCTAACACACACACACACACACACACACACACACACCGAAACACAAACGTGTCAGAATCGCGTTTCCTGCATATGGGAGCTGCCGAAGGACATGTCAACGTGCTCCTAACGGGCCAAATTCGGCGAGACGATCCGTTCATGTTAGCTTTCACGTAGGAGACCATTTACGGCACCGCAGTCAGAAAAGCCTTGACGTGGCTCACTGTTAGTAGAAGAGAGGTAAACGTGTCCGTACATACCCGAGCCAGCGAAGCCGACCAGATGGCCACGGGCAAAGGTCAGGGGACAAGCTAGAATATTCATGTCCATCTGGACGTCCACAGCGAAGTGTCGATGGCGCCTCGGTGCCGTTTTCGCTGTTACTCATGCTTCCTGTGCATGTTCATTTTGTTGAGTTTGCTCACGCACGACAAGCCTGCTGTCAGGTTTCCAGTGCCTCCCGGGCCTGGGGCCTGGGGCCTGGTCCCAGGGGCCCTGGGCCCGGGGTGTCCCTGGTCCCTGGTCCCTGGTCAACCCGATCCAAGCACACGCTGCCACCAGTGAGATGACGCCAGAGACGCACCAGGCATCGTGTTTCTCTCCACCCTGCTGTTTCGGTGCTGAAATTCCTGCCTTCATCCCCTGAAAAACACATCAAGATGACTTCTTTCCCCTCAGAGGGAAAAAAAAGGGGGGATGGCTCCACACTCTGAGGAAACTCTGCCCCAGGCTATTTTGACTAGCTAGTCACTACCCACTAACCAACCACCTACCGGCCCCCGTGTTAACATGAGCTGCGTCTTCATCTGCATGTTCTCTCTGGGTATTGGAAGGCACAGGTGTAAAGGTGCGATCAAATCTCCCAGGAAACTTCTGGGAGGCGAGAGGCCGTCAAATCGTCCCTCATGAGAACCGAGCCGTGGGACCGTCCGAGCAGCGGCCGCCGCCGGCGCAGCGCACCGCCATGAGTGCGTACGTGGAGGCTACGCACCACCGCAGTCGTGCCAGATGTGAGCGGCACGGCCCCGTCGGGCTCGGGCAGCAAATTATTTTGGTTTCATTCGATTAGAAGGCATAAATACATGGAATAAGCCTGGCTAATGGGCAATCAAACACAGCTGCCAGTGAGACGTGTAAAACCGTGTGTGTGCATGTACGTGGCTACTCAATGGCGTGATGATGCTTTCCTGTGTGTGTGTGTGTGTGTGTGTGTGTGAGTGAGTGTGTGTGTGTGTGATTTCACACTGAGGCTGTAGCGTCGTCCCTGGAGACAGCTGCTGACACAATGACGGTCTGATGAGCGTCCTCTCCTCCCGTGTTATTACAACATTAGAATAAGAATTGGATTCTCTGCGTGCTGAGGATTCTGTGTTGCCTCTCTTGATTGCGTTGTGCTCCTCCTCCACCATCACCATTGCCCCCCAGGGCTGAGGGGAGGGGGGGGCCCCAAATGAACATGCAGCAGAAATCTTTGTGTTCAGGTCACAAGGAGACGACTAAGGCTCATCTTGCACAAGTGAAAATGGGAATAAAGGCAGGGGGGGTGCACGTGGCCTCTGAGAATTGCCATCAGCGCGCTCTCTGTGAGACTGAGATTTTCATCAATAAAGCAAAACTAACGAGGGAAAAGGGGAAGGCAGGAGTCACCGCAACGGAGGTAACGGAGGAGAAGAGTTCAGGTCCATCCCTCCACTGCAGAAGGAACAAACATCTCGTGCCACATCTCACATGTGTGCATGGAATTTACATACATTACAAAAGGATCGTACGACTGAAATACTGCTCTACGTGTGTGTTTCCTTGTGACATGCCAACCACACGCCTGCATCATGAAATACAAGGGGATGGACACTAAACAGGGCGCAAATCAAGCATTGAGGCTCGCGACTCTGCCTCAATGCAGCAGGACATTCACTAGTTGGGTTGTTGTGCACGTCTGAAGAGAAATGGGGAAGAAAAAAAAGGAAAGTGTTGTTCTGCCGGTGAAATTTAATAATTGGATGAGGAGAAGACGCTACTCATGAGGAAAATGAGTTAAATATCCCGTCGGTGAATGAATGAGTTATGATGTAACCAACGTCACTCTCCTCACTGTGCAATAAAAGGTGAAATGCCAATAATAATGATAATAACGGTGATAGAAAACTTACATAATAAGTATTAGGAGCCGTTCAGTGTTTTTAAATGATCAATGTGGTGACTGGAAGAGAAAGGCCGACCTTGTGAGGAACGGCAGTTGTTGCGCCGCTGCTCTTTCGGCCTGTGTCGCCGAGCTGAACTAAGAGCTGCTGTAAAGTCACGTTCCAGTGCACCTGCTAATTTGACTCTCTCTCTCTCCTTCCCCTCCGTCCGTTTTAACCTGGCTCGCCCTGCTTCTGATTAAAAAAGAAAAAGAAAAGTATGGCTCCTGGCCCGGACGCAGCAGCGACTTGTGCGAATTTCCATATTTTGTGACTTTAAACAGGAACTTGTGTTTTTTTTTAATGATACCACCATATGAAATGACAATGTGAAAACAGGAGTCTGTGGCTGTGATGAACCTCCGGAGAATCATCGAGCTGAATCTTTAGCTTTCCCTCGGCTTCATTAGGCCGCAAAGCATCAGCTCATCTGTCTAGACCACAGCTTCACTGTGGTGGTTCAGTCCAAAGAAAAGCCGCCATCCTCCACCTGCTCAGCAGCAAACAGCAGCCGGACCCAGTCGGAGACCAGCTGGTCAACATGGTGGAGCATTTAGCAGCTACAGAGCCTGAGGTTTCCCTCAGGAGCTGGTGGAGACCAAAACCAGAGCTAGAAGAAGAGGGAAGACTGGACTTAGACTCATCAGGTGGACTGAGAGACCAGGTCCAGGTGAAGGATCATGTTGCCGGACGTGGAAACATGCAGCCATTTGCTCGACTCAGCAACTTGAGATGTGACCACATGTCACTGTGTCGCGTTCACAACCTGTTCCCACTGCGACCAAACACGCATGATTTCCTGGTGATTTGCCAATGCTGCCGAAGCATCGCGGCAAACAGGGGAACCCGATTTGACCCTGAAGGAAAATATCCTCCTCCACACTCTCAAATGCAGAAGTAAAAGATTCGTAATTGGCAGAGTCTATAATTTAGCAAGTTTAGGCTCTTTTCATCAGCGACTGAAAAGAATCCACTTCTTCAAGGCTGAGGTTGCGTTTTTAAAGACCGTCTTCCCCTCTTCCTTAATAAGACCATTGATCCCTAACCTCCCCCCTCTTCTCCCTAGTGTCATCGGTGGTAATGGCTATTGAAAGAGACATCGATGGGGTCCAAATGAAAGTGGATGTCTCAGTAAAGTGGAATTTCTAACTTCCGTCTCAGCCAGGGCTCCACGATGTGTGACTTAGCCCCAGGACTCCCCCCCAATCCCCCCTGTTATTTTCCACTTTTCTAGTAGCGTGCCCACCCCCCGGCCCCCCCGCTCCCTCCCTCAGGCCGTCGACTGCCAGTGATTTCTAAAAGCCAGGCGCTCAATCTTGCCACATTCGATGACCAAAGTCCATGAACTGTGAAAGCATTAGGCGGTTCAGCGTCAGCTTGGATAGAAAAAGTGTGTGTCTGTGTCTGTGTCTGTGTCGGGGTGTTTATTGGTGTGTGTGTGTGTGTGTGTGTGTGTTTTGTTTGTGTGTGTGTCTGCCTGTCTGTCCGTGCTGATCTGTGTCTGTTTGCACAGGAGTAGTTAATGTGTTTGGATGTGAATGAATGTCCATTTGTGCGTCTGCAGGGATTTGTGTTGTCGCGTTTTTTATTTCTAATTCATTTTTTATCTTCGGTAAACCGGGACCTGAGTATGAAAGCATTCGGTCCGTACCGGACATATATTAGGGCAGCGTAGCCAGGAGGAAAGTGTAGGTGAGGGGGTCGGGCGTCGCGTATCTCTCAGGCTGGAGACGGGAGCTCGTGTCCTAGTTCAATAATCAACTCTGTTTTCAATTATTTACCAGGTGCTTTATTTGCTTAGAAATAATTAACTTTCAAAGTGATGCCGTCTGGGTTTCGTGGGGGCATTAATCATTTTTCCTGTCTGACCCTCCAAAAAATCCCATCTCTCTGCCCCCTCCCCCCCCCATTTCCCATCATCTCTCTCTGCTGCAACAAAGACGATAAAGTTCTGTCTCTTTAGCAATGCTTGTAAACAAACCATTGCGCCCCCCACCAAATCAAAAAAGGGCTGAGGCGAGGTAAAAAAATACAAACCAAACAAAACAAAACAGGGTAGGAGGGAATAAGAGTCCATGCAACCACCCGCTGCCCGGATACCTCGGGGAGCCCAGCGGCTCTGGTACGCTAACTCCCTCGGTAACCTGGTGGGAGCAGACTCATCACTCGGTAACCTAATTAGGTGTCTTCTGTGAGTAGGAGAAATTATCTTGTCATGGGAGGTTAAACTCTCCCGCGCTAAAGGTTTCATAAGTCCTTCATTTAGCAGTGGATCAGATGGGCAGCAGCTTGGCTCGTTTACAGCCCTGGGTCCTGGTAAATACTCACATTATGGAGATGGGGATTTTTATGCTTGGCAAACATCCATGGTATCTACAGAAAAAGCCAAACATCAATTATCACCATCGAGAAAAATAACTTTGACTTCATTTAAAAGACATGTAGAGGTGATCATATACAGCTTCATAAAGCTGTTTAAATATGACATTAATATTTGGTAAAATCCTCACTTAGGAATCTTTATAAAACCTCATCTCTCTTTGTTTTCTGAGTCCCAGACTTGAATGAACCGATATTCTCTAGAATTATTCTCTTCCTTGGTTGCGAGAGTTTTCAGGCCCCACCTGAGTTGAGAACAGCCAAAATACTACAGAAGACTTTATCCTCTGCTTTTCATGTCAGAGGTAAGTGGGGCTTCTTTTCTTTAACAAAGGCCCAATAAGAGATCAGTCTCTTCGATAGGAGCCCTGTGTCTACCGGCTGTTTTGGGGTTTTTGTGCGAAACTCAAATGCAGCGTGTCAGAGCCGTCTGGAAAATTTACTGACACCGTTTTTAAGCTCGTTAACCGTTATTTCAGTGGAAAATTGAGATAAAAGATAAGTGGAAATTGTATTGCAATTATTCCTAATGCTCAGACTGAACACGAAACACACGCAGGAGCCGGGGGCTGACAGACGGACGGACAGTTACCAGCCGAGCGCACTGCGATTCAGGGAAAGTGATGCGGCGGCGAAAAGAACATATCACGACAGTTAAATGAAGTCCAGTCGGCTTCGTTCCATCCTGAACCGGCCTCTGATCAGGGCCGTAACCATCATGAGCTTTGTGTTCGAGCACAGCTGCATTATTAACGATACTCGATTATTAACGATGCTGGAATATTACTGATGCTGGATTAACAAAGATGCTGTGTGAAACTCCCACTGTTTTCACTTTCACTTCCATCACTTACGTATTTCACGTTTTCCAAAAACTTTCCTCCCCCTTTTTTTGTACATACTAGACAGTGAAGTAGATCATTAGCTGAGAACTGGTTCAAAGACCAAATGTTCACACTTCGCCCATTAATCAGATCAAACATGAACTGTTTCCTTTTTTGCTGTATTAAAAATTCTTTTTAAAGAGAAGATGTGCTGCTCAAGTAATTTTCAACTTAGTGTTTCCATTCAAAAATATATTTTTGAAAATTTTGGAAAATGTTTGCAAATATGTTTATATGTGAGACGATTAACAGCCAAAATGCACGAGGCTGCAAAAGAAAAGGAAACACACAGATCTATGTATCGTCTCCTAATGCAGCTCTATCATTAACAAACCAAGCAACTGTACCCCCCCGACCACCACTCCCCGACCCCCGCCCTGTCTCAGAACTAATTTCTCATAGTGTCCACAATCATCATGACGCTTCATTTGTTGTTTGTTTTATTTATCCAGCCGCCTTGTGCACCGTTGTTTACCCTGCCGGCGTTGTCCTTGGACAGCCATACGTCTTAGAAACGGATAATACCTGCCAAAATCTAATTTAGTCCCCCACACACCCCTCTGACCCCCCCCCCCACCCCATAGCCCTCCTCTCTTCCTTGTCAGAGCTGGTAGGCAGATCCTTTCGGGTGTAGAGATAATAAATATCTGATCTGAGCTGCTGCAGAAAAGATGGATTATGGAGGCAGGGGTAAAAGGTGTGTGTGTGTGTGGGGGGGGGTCCTGGGATGAAGCGAACAGAATGAGAGGAGGAAGAGGGGGATGTTACATAAAGGGTTTAATAAGGCAGCGAGTGAAAACACAGGATCTCACAGGAACCCGAGCAGGAACAGACAGTGTGGGTTTGTTTGTGCGATTTTCCAACAAGTGCTTACGGGAGTGTTAATTTATGTGTGTGTGAATGTGAGGTGTTTGTGTGCGCGTGTGTGAGTATTAGTGGGACTTCTGACTATTAATTATAAACTTGAATTTAATGAATTAATGAAGTGCCTCTTTGAAGATACATTTATGAAAGTGGTCGCTGTTGGTCTGCATGTAAACGAGCCGGTGAGCCCAAAAAATAAGGGACCATTCGCGAGTGTGTATGTGAAAATGAGCAACCGATCTTTAAAATTCAGTTTCTATAAAACCAAACTACAACAGTAGATATGTTTAGTAGGAAACTTGAATGTGACCTGGTCATGTATTCAGTCCAAATCACAAGGAAACATTTGCAATTGCACGAACGTTGTCACTTGAATGAATCAGTAAAATCTTCACAGACATCGTGTTTGTTTTCCACCTGCACTGACTCCAGCTTCATCAAACCCGTTCATGGTTCTGTTCAGACCCTCACGGAACCTGGTTCAGGTTCAGGGAAAGATCCTGGTTCTGGTTAATACAGAAAAATTTCACGGGGACTCTCAAACACAACCTGTTTATTTACACTGAACCAGAACCTCCATCTTTCCTGAACCTGATCCAAAGACTGGTCTCCAGATGTGGACCTGGTCTCCAGACTGTCCTCCATCCACCTCCTGAAGACTCAGCTGCCATTAATACATGTAGCTTCATTCATTCATTCATTCAGATAATAACGATAATAAACCAGCCAATGATCAGGTTTCCTATAAGAACATATTTACTGTTGCAAGTAAGTTTTATATAAATGTAGTTTCCAGGGGACAGGTTTGTTGTGTGTGTGTGTGTTTGTGTGTGTGTGTGTGTGTGTGTGTGGTACGGAGATAACCATCATGTAATTTAAATGAGGCCCTTTGTGTGTTTTTCTTATGTGTGGGGTGTTAAATGATTAATATTCTCTTATGTGTATTTCTAGATGTATTGGTGAGGTTGTAAATCTCTGGCTACATCTCATGCATGAATGTAGACTGTTAAATTCTGTGTGCGTGCTTGTGTGCGCGTATTGATTAATATATGTATACACAAGGTGAAAACGACTGTATGTCTGTGTGTGTAGTACAGGATTTGCCGTGTGAATAATGCAGGTGTGTGTTCGGCAGACACGTTAGCTATTCAATCATGTGCTGCAATATGATTCTTGTTTTTTCCATAATCACGTTCACTTAAAGATGCTCAGATGGCGGCGGTTGGCTTTTAACGCCCGTCTGTCTCACTACCACCGGCTCCCGTCCCCTCTGTCAGTAACATAGAACAAGAGCAACCGCCCCCCCGGCCGCCCGCCTCCCAGCAGTCCTCAGGAGAACCTAATCCACCGTGTCTGATTCACTTTTTCTGTCCAGCCCTTACTATCGCTGAGTTCACAGGGTAAGTGAAGTTTTAACCTGGTTGGGGAGAAGTCGGGGGGTCAGGAGTCACCGAGTCATTACGGTCCGCTCTCTGGGAATCTCGAATCTCCGAACCGGATTTCAGGAGAATCAATTCGACAGTTGCTGCAATATTTGAGCCCAGCCCGACAAATAAAAAGAACGAAGAGACAAGTAAATCTGTTTTTAATTCACGTTGCTGTTTTGTTTTTGTTTTTTTTCATTTGACCGGCCCAAAGCAAACAAGGTGTACGAGAAACGGATTATTCTAGTGTCTATCCGTGAGAAGTCGTGTGACTGGCAGGACGGGGAAAGAAGTGTTTGAGGAGGAGGGGAAATGAAAGAAAGAGAGAAGGAAACCCTAAACTCAGCATCGATCCTCTGAATGCTCAAGCTTGTCAGAAAACATGTGCCTGGCAGCCTCGGGTTTGGCCAAAATACGCCGGTCTACCCTTCGTTACATCCATCGGCCGTAACGCCGACACCCTGCTGTAGCACACCCAGGAAGCTCTGGGGCCCGGAGACGCCTTCGCTCGGTTGCCTGTTTGCCAAGACTGTTGAGGAACTTGCAGCGTTTACCGTCGGCAGTGTACCGGACCTTTGTCGTAATGGTTACGATAATACGTGCTCATAGATGGAAGGAACAGTTCTGGTTTTTCGTTGACCCATCCGTGTACCTCAACCTCCTCCCAGAATGCATTTCACCTAACACCTGACTTCCTCCTTTGCTCCCGTCATGATCGCTATGGCCAGTAGAGGAAGCAGAACTATAAAACGTAACTATGGGTCGTAACAGGCTGCTGGTTGTTTTCACAGGACAGTCTCAAATGTCAGGAGGTTGAATAGCGTGCTGCATGAGAAAAAAAAGTATTATTAATACAAAGAGACACAGCACAACTACACGGAGACAAAATGACATGGATGCTGACAGGCCTGAGGTTTCTCTAATCTCGTCTTTGTCTGAACTTGGCCTAAGTGCCGACGTCAGCCAGAAGCATTCGCTGGTGTTAAAGAGACAAGAGAACCAGCTCCGTGATTACTCAGATCATTCAGGCAGATTATTCTTTGTGGTAACAACAACGGCCCTTTTAATTCCTGTCTGACACGCCGTCAAATTCCCCATTGTTAAGCAGCTCTAATATTGCCATGATACGTACCCTAAAACCCGCTAAGTACTCGGAGAATGTGCCAGTTTTCAACAAGGTTCAAATTTCAAATTTTTTCCCCCCGTCGTCCTGTCCTTTCCGCAGACGTTGTTTTGTATTAGTCACACGTCAGGGGAGATTCCTTTCTTGACATTATCCTCCTGTTGACACGGTCCTTTGCTCATCCAGAATAATGCAGGATTTCAGATTTTCCACTTGAAATTCACTCCAATTTAGCCGGAGTGGTAAAGTAGCTTTTAGGAAACGGATTTTAATTTTGGTTGGATTTGCATTCGTTCTGAGTGGGAAGATTAGCGAGGCTAGCGCACGGCTATAAAAACACGAGGATGACATGTGTAAAACGGTCCCACGAGCAAATTAACAGCAATCTACACCCCCCCCCCCGCGTCCCACACACAAACGCATCACGAGCAGAGGTAAAGTTCCAGCCGCTGACCGACGTCTGTCCACCAGCGATAAAACCCATCGGCGGCCTCCTAATGAATCAAAAGCGACTCCCCACTTTGACCGACGTGGGAAGAAAACGATGTCAAAAGGCGATTTCACAGGTGATTCCACACGTGCGTGCGTGCGTGCGAAATGAAGAAACAACAGAAATGACGCCTTCTGACACATTCTGACCAATAAATAATTGGAATTCCAGTTTGGGCAGTAACAGCGTTAGTGGTTGAGATTTGATAGTATCGGTCTGAGCCGGAAGCAAGGCCCCGCTGTGTCTAGCTGCCAGCATGGCGGTGGATTACTTCTCCGAAAGAATAATGAGTAAAATATAATTTCCTCCTCAAGACTTCTCGCTTTTATTCTCTCCCCGTGTCATTTAATCATTTAAATCATTTATCAATTAGTCATTTACAACAGTTGTCCTCTTAATTCTAGTCTTGATTTAATTTGAATCATATCCTGTTAAGCAAAAGCTGATTCCACTGATATATTCTATATTTGTTACCCACATGGACACACACACACACACACACACACACACACACACACACACACACACACACACACACACACACACACACACACACACACACACACACACACACACACAGTCTGTGGAGGATTCCCAGAAAATACAGACAAATGAAGAGATGGAGAGAGATGACAAATAAAAAAAAACCCTGGACTGTTCATGTGTGTGATTAATAGCTTTAATATAAAAACTCTTATTGTCACAGCTGTACGTTACAGCCCCCCCCCCCCCCCCCCACACACACACACACACAAATTCCCCTAGAACCATAACATGAGCCCCCCCAAGTCTACACACAGATACAGACAAATGCATGAGGACCTCGCACCGCGGAGCCATAACTTCACATATACTATTGTATATACGCAGTCACTGGAAATATGTCGTACTTAAACACAAAAGACACGCACTAAACACACACACATGCATGTACACATCTTGAAACATGCAAAGATAGTGGCTGACATTGCCTCCATTTTGCTTTTCCATCTGCTATGAAATAAATGTTCCTTCTTTCTCCTCATGCACAAACTGCACATGCACAAATAAAAATAACAGGCATACTTTATCTCCTGCTTTTATGTGTTGTTTTGTGTGTTGTGTGAGTGTGTGTGTGTGTGTTTGTGCAAATGACCAATGAAATATTTATATGCTCTCAGCTGTATCATCAGAGCCTTGTTAGAGCAGCATTTATCTCATTTTTCCCAGCTCCATGATAAAGCTCAAATAATATGTATAATATATTTGAGGCAGATGTAGGAGAGAACGTCAACAAATTTGTGTTCTCCTGCAGAACCCTCATGTGTTTATGTGTAAATTCGGATTTTGCTTACAAATTGTGAGTGTACATATATGTGTAGACTTAAAAAAAAAAAAAATTTAAAGACGCAACCTGCAGCAGCTGCACAGCTCTGATGTTAAAGTGAAAGCCTTCAGTGTTAAGCATGTTCTTACATTATTTGCAGCCAGGCTAGCAGCTCTCCACACCACTTTTGCCAATAATATCCCAACAGGTATTGAATGGGTTGGAATCGAGTTCCTCGGATGACTGAGGTTCCCAGATTTTTCCTCCAGTGCAACCAACAGGTCAGAGTTTGACTTATTTGATGAAATATCTAAAATTTGACCGGATGGATTGTCCCCAATCATTAACAGTCTCCAGAGGAAGAATCCTACGAAGGCTGGAGATCCCAGGACTTTTTCTCCTGCATCACCAGCACATTCACATATGTGGTTCTGACTAAAACATCTCGACCGTGATGAATTGTGATGTTCACATTCCCGTCAGGATGAATTGTATTCACTCCGGTGGTTCCTCTGACTTTTCGTCTAGCACCACCGACAGGTCATCATTTTTGTTCATTCATGACCGAATACCTGCTAAAGTAAGAACATTCCCTTCAGCTTCAGCTGGAATCTGTGTCTAGTGCTTACGCACTTAGCAAATATTGGCATTTGGGCTGGATATCAGCACTGACCTCCTGATTTTTTGATGATCCATTTACATCAGATAAATAAACCACTGTTCTCCACTTCCTGGGTAATTGTATTCAAAAAGTGAGCAACACCATTGTTTCATTGAATATAAGATTGTAAAAAAGTCACATTATAGGCTGAATATAAAGACTCATTTCGTGGGTATAAAGGTGAGGGCCAAGGATTTACTGCTGAACTCTAACACCCCTAAGCCCAGCACTGTCACTTTATCACGCCATGACAACTTTGTCACTAATAAATGATTATTAATAAACTCAGCTTATCGACCATTTTCTCTTTATCCTACCCTGTATAGTATTGTTATGGTCTTTTCTCTACTTTTCAGCTACCGAATGTCTCTTTTTTTGACAATCCTTATGAACGCTGCGCTTGTTGTACTTGTTGTGCTTCGCTGCCCTGATTGACACTGCAAATTTAGTTGCGCCGGCTCTGCTCTGTATAATGTCAAAAACTGAACCGAGCTGAATTGTGTTGACAGGACGTTGGCCTGAGATCTGCAGACAGCCGTTAGCCGGATGAACCGTATGGAGCAGATTCCACTCGACTCCCACGGCCTCACATCCCGTAGCCAGAGAGACTGGCTCATCGGCCGACACAAACGGATCCCAGGTCAGTCTGCGGAGGCCGTTTTCAGTCCGTCCCTCTCGTAGACGTCGGAAGTCGGCAACCGGCCCGACCCACCACAGCCCACAGGTTCCAGGTTGACCGGACCTGTTCACCTCACAGTTTACAGGACTGGAGCGACTGCAGGCGTCTCATGCAGCAGTTATCACCCACAGCGCATTTTAACTTAAAATAAAAAAATTATTTAAAATAATTTTTTTGCTTGCTGCAACAAGTCAAGTTGGACCCGGTAGAGATTTCACTTGTCGTGACCGAGCCGCTCGCGACGAGTACCCACCACACAACACTTAGCACAGAAGCACATGTTTACTGAGAAAAGGCACAAAGATCCGCCCCAGGATTTTAAGAATCGACACTGGATCATTCAATTTAAAAATCACAATCAACTGGAAAATTCATCATTTTAATCAGCCCTTGTTAGCATGCTGACACACAGCTAAAAACGGAGAACAAAGAAGAGGTTATGGTGGCGTAGATGTAGTTGTTTCGTGCAGGAGTCCAGTGAAACGTCACATCCCTGTGACACTGTGACTCTGATCAGAGGAAATACTTTGCTTTCATCACCTTTTCTTTACACATTAAAACATGATTAAACACACACACACACACACTCACTCTCACTTTCTGTCTGCAGCAGAGGGGTTATTCTGTCTCTTCTATATCAACGGTCAGATGTCAGCCATCAGCCAGAGGTCTTTGTGTGTGTGTGTGTGTTTGTGTGTGTTACCGTGGTGACAGATGCAGCATCAGGATCGCAGTCACCTTGTGGGTCAAAAGCTGTGAACACGTCCTGGTTTTTCACACGCGACCGACAAATCCGGCGCACTTGTTGGTGCAAAAGCACACGACGAAAGAGATGAGGTGTCACACGCACGCACGCACGCACGCACGCACGCACGCACGCACGCACACACACACACACACACACACACACACACACACACACACACACACACACACACACACACACACACACACACACACACACACACACACACACACACACACACACACACAGTGAAATGTCATCTGGGGAAAGCTCACCTCACGGGCAAACCCTGCGCCGGGTGTCACCCGTGACATTCAATCAAAACCATTTAAACATCGTGGAGATGAGTCGGGATGAAATGCAATGACGTCCTCCACACTCTGCCTGACACAGACGCTCTTACAGCTCTTTTTGGGATTTACTTGACATTAAGGAGAGAAAAGTTCAGCAGCTCTGCATTGGTTTGTCCTCTTCAGTCACACTATATACAAAAACTGATATGAAAAATGATGGGGGGGGCATGATGGACCATACTATATCTTGGCTCTAGGCAGTAGTAGATGAGCAAGGAAACAGCTGAAATTTTCCTTTAAATGAACAGCAGCACTGTCAGGTCTTATTCAAAAACCAAAGCCAAAAATAAACTATTCAATCAGAAGTTACCTGGCTGGATTCAAGCTTCACAGTATATAAGTGGGACAGGCTGTGGTCTGCGCCCTGGGGGGCGTTGTAAGATGGACTGTCTGTGTGAGTGATCGCTGGCCCTGTCAGCCCCCCGTCGACCAGGCTACTGTTGTTCTCTTGGCTAATGAAAGATTCGGCCGTGCTCAGGAGACCCAGAAGTAATATGTGCATGTGGGTTCCCTTGAATTAATGTGATCAATGTTTTATCCCCATGATCCTGAATGGTTGTGTTCTCACCACCGGTTCTAATCAGTTTTGAGAGAGATTCAGTTTTGTCTCAGAGAAATCAGGCATGAACCACGGCTGCCATCACCATCATGACCGTGAATTTAAAAAAAAATTAATGAATTAAAAAATTTAAAAATCTCTCCCGTCGAATCCGTGAGCAGCCGATGTCACCACGGTAACTGAATTCGACCAAAAAGCTGAACCAGAATCCAGAAAGGGGAACTGATTCAAGCTGCACGTTGTACAAACAGGTTCCTTCAGTAGCTCCCTCAGGTTCCACCTGCACGAAACAGAGGCGGCAGCTCAGTGATTGGGCTCATTTTCTGGCCAAAACACACTCTGGGAGTCGTAGTCAACTTCTCTAAGTTTTTATGTCCACAGGCTTATTGTACCTCTTACGAGCCAGATTTTTTCTAACAAAGCTGCCTTTCTTTCATTCTGATGAGTCAGATGGTTTCAGCTCAATATGCTTGTTTCTCATTATGAACCATGGTTACATGAAAACATTGAGTTAATCTCTTAAATCTCCGTGGGACAGAACAGTACAGCAGCAGGATGGAGACAAATGAAGTCCAACTTATCACAAAGGCCATAACCGGGGGAAAAACAGGTGAGGCAGAGGTGTCCTCCGGCGAATGTAATTACTCCTAATTAGTCTAATTAATCATCACGGATAATAAAACCTGGAAAAATATAAACCTAGAGCTGAAAACAGTGAATCTTTTTATTTTTGAGCTGTTGTGTTTCAAGTTTTCAAACAGGCCCTTGTGGTTATGAATGTGCACAACTTCTTGAGAAGACGCAGGAGAATTAATTTTTAATAACTTCTAACTCGTCCATAAACAGTCACTCGGAGCTGGTGCGGTGTCAGAAACGGTTTGAAATTATGATTCACTGCGTTAATAGTTATCGCAGGGATTGCGTATTGGAGTGGGTTTCAAGGCGCAGCGTTTCCCTTTGTCGCTCTCTCGTATCTCTGCAGCTTTAACTGTAACGGACCACAGTTGGGATGAAAATAATAAGATTGGCCGATATGAGCCAGGAGACTTTGTGTCTGCCAGATTGGCTTCATTCCTAACCCTCCATCAGTTAAGGGGTGGGGGTGGGGGGGGGGGGTCAAAAGGGAAAGTAATTACAAGGCAGCGGTTGCACATTTGTCCTTCTTCATTTTATTAACAGGCAGACACACAAGTGGCTGTTGGAAGCATTTCGTCGATACAGCGAGCAATTGTTTTTGAAGCCAACCTTTGGTCCAGTGACATCGTATTCGCATAATTGTTTCCTATCTCAGGTGAAACCAGATCGCCGCGTGGAAGTTCGGCCTCAGTGAGGCTCACTTTGAGATAAAGGGGTTAACTTCGGTCGACCCTGTAACACACATTGACTGAGCGCTTTATCGGTCGGCCAATCATGTGGCGGCGGCACGATGCGCGAGCTTCAGTCCACGTTCACATCCAACATTGGAACATGACATGACATGACATGACATTTTTACCAGACCGTTTGACCGTTTCTGAAACTGCTAGAAAGTCTCTAGAGTTTTTATTCAGAATGGAGCCAAAAACCAAAAGCAGTTCATGGTGATGGGAGGTCAGAGGTTAGAGGTTAATGGCGAGAGTGGTCAGAATCCAGGCCACGAAGAACTGCGGCTGGCATAGGTACAAATGGAGGCCGAGAGGTTCTTAATATAGGGATCTGTGAGTGTACGTTTGACGTGGATCCTGAGATTTGAAGCTTTGGCCTCATTAGACCAACGTTCCCTCTGTTTAACCTCGTCTGTTCCAAGAGGAAACAAAATTAGAAAAAGAAGGGAGGAAAAGGGGCGATGTCAGTCTCGTCAGGCGCCACAAGTCGCCATGTAATGAAACTCTGGAAGATGGACCACGGAGCCTGCGGTGCCTGCGGCCTGTAGCACGCCACTGATGGAGCGCAGCGAGCCACGGCCTCATGCCCCCCCCCATGGGCACCATACCTCTCCAACAGCATGGAGCCACAGTGGTAATACCGAGTGAGCCTGCAGGTTTGTGATCAATCAGCGTCATAGCGCAGGACTGCGCGGTGAAATCACCCGGGGGGGGCAAGTAGTCGGCAGCTTCCAGCACCCCCCCCCCCCCCAACAGGCAATAAAAGGAATTCCCCCGATAACGGCGGGGCAGTCGATTTGGACAGAGCCTGCTCTTTCATCGTGGCTGAATATCATGTTTGCACCGGTGTTATTCTGGCACCTAAATCCTAGAAACGAATGACTGCCCAGGGGCGCTGGACCACTGGGCGGGGGGGGTTCTCAGCGTGACAGGATTACAATATGAAGTGAACACAGATGCCTTAACACAGCGGTGTACTTCATCAGAACTGCCCTGGGAATCGGACGGCGGATGGGCTGTGCCCGACGTCTGTGGTGACTTTCTTAGACCTGCAATCTGAACCTCCCTCACCGCCTGCTGTGATTGGTCGACTGTGTGGAGGTGAGAAAATGGGCCACTTTGTAAACACAACTATTCATGGCACTTTTCTTGCGTATGAGTGAGGGCCACATTTTGAACATCTTCCAAGAGCGACTGGCTGAAACGTTCCCCACATCGAACAGTCTCACCTGTCGCAGCCGACTTCTCGCTCTGATCGACCACGGACCTGGGTTCTGGCCTAAAACCGAGACCGGTCCCAGCCTGTAACTTGGCCTTTCGGACCAGAGCCCGACCAAACAGAGTTTACACGTTTGTTTTATTTCCCCTTTAAAAAAGGTAAAGTTATACTCTTTGGAAAATGCTATTGTGGACAAGAACAGCACAAAACACATCCTGTATGACTCAGTCATGGGCTTAGTGGCAACACACACGCACACACTGCAGTAAACTATTAACAGCAAAGCATCTGAACAAATATAAATGATCTTTACCGGTCAGTTGATCTGCTTTGCTCTTTTCCTAGATCCGCCTTTCCCCGCTTAACTTTTCAGTTAGAATCCTTTGGAGGCCCCTTACCCGTGTTCTTTAAGATGGGTTCAGTGTCCTCCTCCTCCTCCTCCTCCTCCTCCTCCTCCTCCTCCTCCTCCTCCTCCTCCTCCTCATCTCTCCACTCTTTCCATGTGTATTTCAGATGTACATCCCGCGCATCACAGGTTTTGATGCAGATTTCTGGCAAGAATCAGAGTGAAAACATTCTTGTAAACTTACATTTGAAAACAATCCCAGCTGATCTCAGGTCGCTGAACTCTATTATTTAAGTTGACACATTCATTATAAAAGGTGATGTGTATAATTCACTTTTAAATTCACTTTTCACTTTATTGTCTCATTCATAGAGCTAAATAATTTACTACCTGACCAAGTAAAAAAACCATGAAAAAACCATGAAAAAAAAATAAAATCACAGATTAATCACTTGACTAAAATAGAAATGATTCAACTTGAGCGATGGGAAGTTTTTATTCTTCAACAGGAGGAAGAAACCAGCAATATGACATCAGCATCAAAATGCCATGGAGTAGCAGATAGAATTATTAGAGGGTGGAAAATATTTTAGAGGATCAACTTTATAAAATAAAAATAATGCAACAAAGCGTGTTGGCCTCTCTCTTCCTGTTAAGCCTGACTGCAGTGACTGAAAACACCTGTGCGTGCAGACGAGGCAGGTGTTTACCTAACCGCTTCCCGGAGAAGGACGAATTAAAAACTTCCTGATTTCAGTCACGAAATCCAATTTTTTTGCCAGAAAGTGACAGCAAGAGCTGGAGTCACTTTAGAGAGAGTCTGACGGTGAGAAAGAGGAAAAGAACGAGAACAAGATTCTGCTTCAGGCGAGTTAAAAATATGGCCCGAAACATGGAGATGAAGCATGATGATGGGAGAGGAAGTCCTCCCCCAGGGAGTCAGGAGGTGAGCCAGGCTGCAGAAAAAGAGACCGGGGGGGGGGGCAGGATGGAACTCATCCAACCTATCACATCCAGGCCTGACATACCGAGCATTTGCTGAAGTTTGACCTACACAGGCCTTTGGTTGGTCCACGACCGGAAACTTCCGGTGAAACATTACGAGAGAAAAGTTTGGCAGACATGACCCAGAAATGAGAAATTGTCAGTGACTCTGTGCAATAATGTCCAAAAGATTGGAAACAAGCCCAGGAGGAGCGAGCAGGAGCAGGAGATTGGGAAAGGCTGTAGACTAAGGTTCGCATGATCCATCGGCCTGAGGAGCAGTTAGAGGAACGTGCATAAAAACAGCAAAACAGCAGGTTTAGGCCTGAGCAGTCAGAAATGGCCGGAAACGGCTGGAAACCATCGGAAACAGCCGGAAATCATCAGAAACCGTCGGAAACGGCCGGAAATCATCACAAATTTCGGAATCTGTTGCGATACAGACCAACTTGGCCGACTCAGGCACGAATTTCAGGTTTGAATGGCAGCACAGACACGCTGCCGTCCGTTCAACTTTCATGGCCCTAGTTCAAACTGTTTGGTCCAAATCAGGACCTTTCAGTTCTGGTCCGAAATACATCAACTGCAAACATGAAGTCATACAGACTGACTCATTCACGGGACACTTTTTAATGGGCTGTCTGAACTGCAGAGTACAGAGGGTGGAGCCATGACGTACGTTTTAATATTTCATAAAGTCATTTTGTATTAGTTGAAAAACACTTTCTACCCCATTTGACTGTTATTAAAACTGCTAGCCACTGTAGCATGCTAACATTATTAGACTCCACAGATTTATTCACAGCAACAGGATGATTATTGCTCTTCTGTAGGAGTTCTCTTTTCGAGAGCCATTCTACTGTTGGATGGGAGCCCATTTATCCATCTACTCATATAACGGCAGGTGAAAAGAAGCCACCGGCTTCACATGTGTCCAGTGTGTGCAGCCTTCCCAGGTCCGACGGCAGACAGCACTGACGGGCTGTAGTCCACAGGGAGATGGACAGATCCAAATGGGACAAAAAATATATTAAACTTCCACAACTTTCCATAAAAATGATGGGAAAGTGCTGCCAAGTGCAGCAAGACTCATGAGGAGTGAAGCTCTGACCTTGTCTTGGCCCAACTTGTGTGCCGCCGTTAATCAAATGTGCTAATTTTCCTGAACAACCAAATCAATTGTAGTTTGAATAGATTGATTTGTTAATTTGAGCCTGTGCTTACCTGCAGCTCTGCAGCCACTTCCTCTCTCCTGCTCTGTCTCTGGTCCAACAGAGGTCAACATTAAAACCCTCCACTGGCTGCAGAATATCCCGACCCTTGTGTTCAGTAAGCAATGCTCTGGGGTTGGGAGAGGTTGCTCTGTCAGTCACTTGTGTTCTCCACCTTGGTCCAGACCAGAATATCTCAACAACTATCGGGTGGATTGCCACAAAATGTGGTTCAGACATTCCTGTTCCCCTCAGGATGAACCGTATTAACTTTGATCCTCTGGAATGTGGGTTTATGAATAAATACCTTCAAAACTAATGACATTCCCATCAACCACATTTGATGGTTAATGCTGCTCAGCAACTGTTAACATGCCAAGCTAAGATGGTGACTATGGTAAACATCACACTAGCTAAACATCAGCATATTAACATTATCTTTGTGAGCGTGTTAGCATGTTGGAATTAGCATTGAGCTCAAAGAATCACGGAGCCTCATCTCTTTGTGATGCTAGCACGGCTGCAGACTCTTAGCTAGCCTCTAATGGCTCCTTCCATTTGCTACGTACCAGAATCGCAGGTGTGGGGTGTGGGGCTCAACCCCGAAGAGCATCGGTCGTTGAGCATGGTAATTAACCACCTGACCTCAAATACACAGTTCAGATGAAGGAACACAATCATCTCGGCATTTTATCTTCATCTGCTTTAGAAAAAATAAAGATAAAGGTGTGCAAAGCTTTGACTGCTGCGATGCCTGCAAGTTTATAAATGTGAACGCTTCTCTCCGGTTCCATTTGACCATTGGTGCCAAAAACAGCAGATTCGGACAAGTACCCTTTCGAAGAGCAGGAGTACCGGCAGTGTGCAAGATCAAAGGCGAGAACCAGAAGTGAGTGGAAAAAAATAAAATGAGAGTCGGAGGTAGCGAGATCAAAGTTGTTGCACAAACAGGGACAGACCAGGACAGATCAGAGTGGCACCGGCCGATAAATCTTCAGGGTTTAGTTATGGTCCTCTTCAGATCTGGTTCTCTCTCTGTGACGTTATTCTATCCATCACGAGTCCAGTGCGCAGCCCAGAGAATCAGGGAAACAATCCTCCTTGCCTCAAACTAAAACCCAGAACATCACGAGTTGGGGTAAACTCTACTGTCAGTTTTCACTTTCAGGTACAAATAAAAGCTGCAGCTGCACGGTTTTCATCAGGGATATCATGGCCCCCTGCTCTACCCCTCTTTAAAACATTTTTTTTTTTGTTGTTTCTCTTTATCGCGCCTTTCCCTCCCATGAATTGGATTAAGCTGTGAAAGTCGCCCGGCTTTCTCGCTTATGCCCCTTAGGCGAGGCTGCGGCTATGAATCAAGATAGCGGCTCTTGATCGACGTTCATTTGGAGATGGAAGCGCAGAGCCCTGGCAGTAGCCATACTCCATCTCAATTTCGTCTGTTTACCCCAGACTTTATCTTCATTGCTTGTCGCAGCATGGATTCGCCGATAAGATGCATGGAGGTGATACATGGCCTTTTGGAATTCTGCAACAAGATCGGCTCTGGCTTCTTTTCATCATTGGTTCATTTCAAATTAGATCCTGGGGGATTGTTAATGGCTTTATATGATTTTCTGCACTTTGTGGCACTTAACAGTCGGTTACCGAGTCCCATACAGAGAGATGATGTACTGAGCAGTGCTGCCCCTCTTTGACAGAAAGGTCTACAGGTGCACGAGGAATCACTTCCCCCTTTGGATAGCCCCCTTCAGCGGCTCTGAGGCTGCACTCGGACACATAGACAATGCCAGCAACCGGATCCTAATTAACGCTAAAAAGGAATTGCAGCTGGGGCTGAAGGGAACATCATTAGTCTTGCAGGAATCTGGTCATTAACCAAAGTGCTGGACGAATTAAAAGTTTGACCTGAAGTCAGAGGATCATGCAGTATCTTGACAGCTCGTCCTCCAGGGATCTGGGATTGGTGGCATTTCACTCAATAGCTTTTAAGATACAGTATCTCAGTCTGGAACAAAGTGGCGGACGGGCAGCTTGACAGAACCACCGACCCTCCGCTCCCCAGACCCTGCCGGTGCAGCTAAAACCCTGAGGGCTCATTACGGACGCAGCTGGAGAGCCGACAACCGGCTTACAAACGACACAACTTTCAGTTGTCATGACATGGGAATTATACCGGACAGCAGCTCAGCCGCGGACCCAACACGAGTTTGCTGAATTTCACTGAATTTCACTAGAATTGCAAAAAGACATGTCATTTTGTTTCAGGGTGGGCAGCAATTAGTCAGCTGCAGTATTGCATGGCACAACTCTGAAGACATGAAAAACATCAACAACAACAACAAAAAAAATACAGAATATGCTTCTTTTATCCAGACAGAGGGCTGCAAACACAAGTCAGAGGAACCGGACTAACTGGACTCTGATCTTGGAAGCAAACTCTGGTGAGGTTGCTGGTTTTGACAAAGCGCACCAACCTCAGATCTACAACATGAATTCTCTTGCTCTTGGCCGAGCACGGCTGAAGGAGCCACAGGTGTGACCGTCACCCGTCTCCCATTCACAGGGACTCTGTGGCGCACACCTTTCATTTTCCGATATCTGCGGCCTTTGTGGGAATTGAAGCCCTGACCATCCACAAGTGCGTGTGAATGTTTTCCCGTGTCTGATTCTCTATTTCTTTGTTCATGGATCGGGGGCTTATCTTCTGTCTTCCTTGCCTGAATTCAGTGTATATACACTAACCTTCACAAGCAACACATTCATCGACAGGCTCCTCTGCTGTGAAACATCAGAAAACAATCCTGTGAGGACAAATTCAATAGGCCCGTGGGACAACGGCAGGGAGCCCATACGCATCCTTCCCTGGTCATAAAAGTCGAACATGAGCTTCAGAACAGAGCTACTACTTCCTTGGCATGTGCACACCCCCCCCCACACACACACACACACACACCCACACACACACCCCACCCCTGAGGAAAACACTGTTGCATAAGTCAGGAGAAAACACTGTTGCAGCGCTGCCCTTAAGACAAGCAAATATAAACAGTAAGTGTCTTATGAGTGGCTCTGTGCGTATGTCTGTGTGTATGTGTGTGTGTGTGAGTGTGAGTGAGTATGTGTGGGTGTGAATAAAGATGAGGGTGAGTCTTCTTCTTTATATTAACAGATCATGAACCGCAGAGCCATGAGGCAGGGAAAAGCAGAGGAGAATGTGGAGGGATGAGAAGAAGTAGAAAGCTTTGAGGGGGTGGAGAGGGAGGCAGGGGTGGGGTGGGGGGCTGAATAAAAATACTCTGATTATGAGAGAAGATAAGGAAAGGACGAGCGGTACACAGGGAGATGAAGAGGAGGAAGACAGAAGCAGAGGTGGAAGAAGAGAAGACGCAGGGAAACGTAGAAGATGGCATGAGGGTGAATGAGGTAAAAGAAAATGGGGGAGGAAAGAGATGACAAAGGGGTTGAAAGAAGAGAGGAACCGCCAGAGAGGGCATAGGGAAGGGAAAGGAGGGAGGGAGAGGAGTGAAGAATGAAGGAAGAGGTGGATGACTGGGGGAAGGTGGAGGAAAGGAAGAAGAGATGGGGGATCAAAATGAAGAAGCAGCTTGGAGAGGAAGCACTGGGCACCAGTCCTTTAGTGGAGAAAACCAAGGACGGGGTTTGTAATGAGTGCACATGTCATCTGTCCACGATTCTGACAAAGTGCTTCCTCCAAACTACTGATGTAACACAGACGACCCAGACTAAAATGGGCCAGATCCGTAGAAATACTGCCTCTGGAGCACGCACGGGGGGCGTCCGGCGAGTCAGTGTTCCCGCTCCAAAGTCGTGACAAGAGTTGGATTAAAACCTGACTGCAAGTCTCCGGCCAAGCGGCAGCTCTACGAAGCTGCGGTGCTGCAAGCTAAAGGCCAACATCAGTGGGCTAATCTTCTGATGTAATGTTTTCCATATTTAAACAACACCAACGAAGCCAGGATACCATTGCTAATAAGGAACCAACAGAGCGGATGTCAGAGAGGACGGGGGCCACAGAGGGCTCCTGGGGGCAGCAGGAGGTTCCTGAGGAGGTGTCAGGTGGTTGTGGCAGGCGTGAGTCACACAGAGAGCAGGACCGGAGGCGGCGCAACACCTCGGAGGCCTCGGTGACCACGGCGAATCATCACATCTGGGTCGGAGCTTTCAGTCACTGCGACCCCGGAAAAGGTTACTGCAGTCAGAAACAGGTGGGGAAGGGGGTCCTCGGTGACCCAACGCTTGGTTCTCGAGGGAGTGAGTCTGCAGAGTCTGAGAAATGCAAGTGTGACTATGTGCTTGGCAGGTTCCTAGGTGATAACGTGGCTCCTTAAACAGTGCTAAAAATCTTGGATCAGGAGAAGAGCCAGAAAATTTGATCTGAGTATCTGTTTCTGCCGATACCACCTCTGGTCCCGTATCAACATCTTTACTTTGACTACAACCTGAAAATCGAACTAGATAGAACTTTGTCATGCCATACAAGGCTCTGTGTTGAAGGAAGTAATAAAAATCCCAAAGCTGAAGACACCTGACCTGAGACACATTGTTTTTCACAATCTACCAGGTCCAAACACAGAAGGTCCTGACCCCCAACTATCAGGTTGATGAGGTTTAAGGTACTGATCCAGTACAAATGAAAGTTTGTTATGTATGTTACTGAGTTTTTCTGTAGGTTTTCTAGCCTCAGAGAAACTGTACTTGCATATGTGAGGAAAATGCTTAGAGCGGTTCTGCAACACCAGCAGGCTGTAGTGGATCAAACATAGAGGAGAGTAATGGAGGCATCAGCGTCTGGTTTGGATTATTTTAGCCGACACACTGATCCGATAAGATAATGGCCCGATCGGGCGATACAGTATTTTCTGCCAAAGTTATGACAGTTTGGATTATTTGTCGCTGCAGGTCCTCACTGAAATAGTGTCTATTTGTAGAAAATTACACAATTGGGCAGATGCACAACACGAGGTCGGCACCATCCTGAGAGATTCTGGCCATATGATCTTAGCCATTTACCAGCGTTTTTAATGAAACGCCAAAGAAAGATCGATCAAAGTTCAGAGAAAGACGCATCTTTGTTTAAGAATCTGCACCACGGAGCAATCAGACAAAAACCTGAAACATCCAAAACGCCCTGATGCCGCTTTTATCATTAATGACGCCCTGCTGTTCCTCTCCCTCCACTTGGACACAGTCGGGTTCACCGCCAGTCGTCAAGACACCAGGCAGGCGAGAGAAAGTCCGTGTGCTCATCGAAGACGCCTCCTCGCCGCCGCAGAGTCTCAACCATCTGGCACCAGGAAAACAAAGCCCGAGGAGTCTGAGGGCAGAACGCAAATGCTAAAAGATGAGAACGCAAACAGGGGGGACGCACTTAATGAGAGGAAACGCATCCCGGCGACACTCTTCGTGATCGCAGCCCCCACATGTGATAAGTACAAGACTTGTTGTGTGAAACGGGGGGGGGGGGGCATTTGACAGCCGACGGGCTCCAACGACTTCTTGATAGGGACAAATTAGACTTCAGCAGACTTCAAAGACTCTTATTAGCCGCTCGCTGTCGTTTTGTTATGTAGAGAGAAGAGGTCTGCGGGCAAATCTGCTCACATGGTAATTATTGTGTTAGATAATTGTGCCACGGAGTGGCATCAAAGTCAGTTGGCAGAAAACACACAGGGCACTGATAGAGAGGGCTCACTTAGAAAAACACACAGTTCCGTTAAATTTCGGCGCTTTCAAAGCGACGGAAAATGTTCAAGTTTTAACGGAATATGTTTGGTCATTTTATTTTGAGCATTGGTTAAGTCATGACTAATATTTGGCTTTTTGGAAGTTTTTCACATCTATATAAGACAAGCTGGGCTTGATCAATCGATTGCCTGAATGGTTGAGTTCATCAATATGAGCCAAAATAAAACTGGAAAGATGCGAGTTTTGGAAAAAGATCTTCGAAGTTGCCCCAGTAGCACATGAGGAAGCAGGTGAGGCCTGGGGGCCCCGAGGGGCGGGAAAATGTTCTGGTAGCGCGCCGAACAATTAGAGACACCAGGGTCGACTGTGATGAAGCAGGAAGCTCCGTCTCCTGAAGCCAAAAGCCGGACACACACACAGAATTAACCGGCAAAACATTGGCTCTCTGAAGCAGGAAGTTTGCACAGAGATAAGAGGAATATTAACGATTTACGGGACATTATCCTGTTTGAGAAAAAAGCCCAGAGGAAAATATTGTAAGTAAAGCGGAAACACTGGTCTAATGTCGTTTTAAACGGCTCAAAACAAGACGGATCAAACGTTGTTTTATCGGCTCAATAATCCATAATTTGTCACTAATGAACAGAATAAACAAAGGTTTTATACTGATTAAACCGAAATACATAATTATAATGGGCAGTTCTGTTTTTTTTAAATAAATATTTTCATGGACGAAACGATTAATCAGGAAAATAATCTGTAGATAAATTCAGTAAATGACTCTAGGTTACTGCAGTGACTTTAAGAACTCTCAAAACACTATTTCTTCTGACTCATCTTCATCTTTTCGCTAATGAAAATTTTTCGGCCAAATATTTAGACGCCCGGCAGATGTCCGATGAAAAGCCTCGTCCTCCTTCTGGCTCCAGAGCGGCTCCCTCAGTCACTGATGAAGTGTGTTGCTCAAGGGCGTCCTTGCAGGGGATCCGCAGAGATTAGTCCATTAGTCAGCCACTTCTCCCGTGTGGACCCTCCATTCACCGAGCAGCTCCTCCGCGCCGTCGCCGCCATCCTCGCCGCTGCCATCACGCAGGACTTTTAAATCTTGGTTAGAATCCGGACGCCACCCGACAGACACACCGTGCACATCTCCCTAAGTCGAGCAAAACCGCTCTGACTGCCGAACTTGCCTAACTTCAGGCCTTCGAGGCTGCAATCCCGAAGCCCGTCCGCTTTTTCTTCGTTTTCTTTCTTCGAAGTGCGCGTGCCCCGTCGGAGAAGTGATTGTGTTATAAACAAGGACCGTAACTTATTGCTTGGCAGGAAGCAAATGATTTGATTTAACAGGTATCACACAAACAGACGGACGGTTCATTTATTCAGTCAGAGTGTCTGTGGCAGCCAGACAGGTTGAAGGCTTTTGTTTGGGCACCTGGGTGCCAGGAAACAGACAAAATGAAGAATGAGATTTAAAATCGTGCCAGGATTTTCTCTCCCTCTCTCTGAGTCCGTCTCTCTTGCAGGGCCTCAGGTGCGGGGGTTGTTTTCAGCGGCCGGTCAACTCAGCGGGTCACCTGGCGTCACCGCCGCGTCCGTGATCCTGGGTAACCGCCCTCACCGAGCCGTTTACCGGCCGTCGCTGCTGGGGCCCGGGTCCGAGCATGTCCGGGCAAAAGAGGCAAAGCGTTTAACCGCTGGTGAAATCGTCAGAACCGGGACCGAAGTATGAACGTTCCAGAAGAAAGAAAATCCCATCAAGTCTAATAACTTGAAGCAGCTTTGAGTCTCTGAGTGAATTTTTTAAATGATCTAAAATCGTTTATTCAGTGATTCATTTTTTTATGGCTTTAACAAAAAACATTTCTCCACAGTGTTGGCAGACCGAAGGCGGCGGCTCGAGAGAAGCCGCTATGCCCGTAATTGAGGTCGGGGGTCACGGTCAGCTCAGGTATGTGTGCAGCTGTGTGACACTGAAGTCGCAGGCATGAAATCAGACCCCGTCTTTACACCGTAGTCTGATTGGACAATGAGGATCCAATTAAAGAGCAGAGTCATACTGTCCAATCAGAGGACAGGTGGTTTTGAAGATGGAGGACGGGGGGGCTGTTTGGTGACCCGAGGGTTTTTACACATTAAAACTTCACTAGTATTTTCACCATTGATATAATAGTCCAAGATGTCATTCAGTCTTATTTTTTACAAATAAGTTGAGGAAAAACTTTTATTTGTGAGCATCACTTTAGAAAATTAAAATCTAAAGGGGGGTCACATTAAAGAAAACAAAGCCTTCAGGTTCACAGGTTTCACACTGAGCTTTTTCTTATTACACTGGAACTTTAATCGATAATGCTGGTTTATTGCAACCTGGTTTTTATTTTGAAAGTTGCAGCCATATTTATGATGTCATTGCACTCGACGGGTTAATTAAAAAAACCATTTAAAAAAAACCAAAACAAAACACTAAGAGGAGGCAGTTGGGCCAAAGAATACAGAGTCGGACCCTCGGGTTGTACAAACTTATGAGGAAGAGGAGAAGATAAAGGCAAAGGGTAAATTTAAATTATTGTCAAACCGTCAGGAATGAACATCTATTGCAGGTAAAAGGGTCGATCGACTCGTTTCACGGTCAGTTTCTCCTGCGGTTCTCACTTTTTGGTTTTACACCTTTTATCCCACATCAGCCATAGTGTTGTTTAACCAGGCCTCTGTTTAAAGCAGGCAACTACAAAGCACCATCACTGACTCAGCTTTATATTTTGTCGCAGCAGTTTCATCAACATTTTCTGGTAAAAATCATAAAAGTGAATTGAATTTCTTTTTCTTGATGTAATGGAGTTTCCTCATCCTCACTCACCCAGTCTCCCCTTGGCTCCCAGGTGCTAAAGCAGGTGGCAACCAAACACTTCCTGCTTTTGTGCTCTTTCTGATGTCATCAGCGATGTCATGGACTAAACCAAGTTTGTGGGGGGGTTGAGTTGGGTTGAACATGTAATGTTGATCGGTTTCCTTGCTTTGTGATAATTATGGGGCTTTATTTGGCAGAGCAGTGAGAAAAGTCTAATCCTAGTTAGATCCGTGGATTCGATACCTGATACCTGTCACACTTAGACACTAGGCTGCCTCGGATGGGACTGGCCAGGACACCTAGAGCGAGAGCGTGGTTCGGTCCAAACCTGATCATCCAGGCTGAGGAGCCTATTTAAACAGCAGTGCTTTGGCGGCCTCTGATCGTGGACCACAACCATGTAGGTGTTTGCTGGGTGAAGTTGAGGTGAGTTCAGTTGTTTCCACTTTTGTTTCCCTCCACTGTTTTAACACCCTTGACTCTTTTCCATCTCTTTGGCAGAGCAGAGCAGAGGAGGGAGGTCCTCCCCACAAATGTGGATCTCTCTCTCTATCTCTCTCTCTATCTCTCTCTCTATCTCTCTCTATCTTTCTGTATCTCTCTGTATCTCTATCTGTAAAAATACACAGGCTCACACATGCAAATTAGTTCAGAAATGCCTAGAAAGACACACACACACACACATCGTATACCCTAACCCTCTAAAATGGGCAATTCTGCACAAGTAGTACTTTTAATTTTGGTACTTTAAGTATATTTTGATTCTAATATTTGAGTAAAACTTTTACTGTAGGACTTTGACTTGTATCATAGTATTTCACAGTATTTCTACACAGTGATGCTGCTCCTGTACTAAAAGATCCTCCTGTTTCTAACTGTTAATCCCAAAAGTTCAATGGCCTCTTAGACTCTGGATTTTTTTTTTTCTTTCTCCCTAACGGTGCAATTGAATGTTGTCTCTCATGTTCTGCAACAATGGGACCCCCCCCCCCAATAAACCCCCTCACTCTTTCTGCTCCACCACATTTATCTGACAGAAACAGTCCACAGCTGCTTTTTGGATAAAAACCACCCCATTACAGCATTACCGATGAAACCAGCGGCGTGTGACGCTTGCCGTTGTCCGTGACTTGTTATCACTTTCTCAGGTTCCCCCTTAAGTTTCTCACATCGATTCATGCAAATAACTGATAAATTGGGGTTTTTCCAAAATATTCGCAAAGGAGGAGGAAAAACAGAAAATCCACCCAGAACTTTATTGTGTTTTCTTTTTAACCCTCCTCCTTCCACACAACCCCTCAGATTTATCTGGTGACCCTTTGCTGTGGGGGGTGGGGGGGGGGCAGATAACTGTAGATAACGTAGTCGAGTGGTTATGACATCGCTACCGCGCCAGTGTCAGGGCCCATTTTTCTGCAGGATAGCTGGTTTTACTTAGGATACTGTGAGTAGGTTTTGCTGAGGATACATTTTACAATGAAAATTGACTCCAATTCTGCAGTGTTTAAATATGTGAAATGTGAGTGGCAGTGAAATTATCTTTATCTGTCACTAATGTGTTTAACATAGTTGATGTGAACTTGTGCAGGTTGTTTTTAATGCGTAGTAGCATAAAAATACTGGACCCCCCCCCACACACACACCAATCTAAACTTCTGTTACTGTGAATAGTTAAGTGAATTTAAGCGATATTATTTTATTAATTTTTTTTTTGTACAGTTTTGAAATTCAACCATTCACACACACTAGATAGCACTTTTCTACAGTGGGATTCTACACCCACACATACGCCGGTGATACGTCGGGGCAGCTTGGCGTTCAGTATCTTGCCTAAGGACACGTCATCATGCCGACCACCCAGGACCCCATCGGGACCAGGATTTCTGGTCTGCCTTTTCAGTATATTGGATCCAAATGGTGATATTTGTCTATATTTCATGCAATCAGGAGTCAATCTAGGAGCAAATTATGGTATTGATCTGTAAAGTTATGTTTGGGGTCCTGGACCCCCCCGGTCTTCTTAAACAGTTTCGTCAGCTTGATGCTTCGTGACCTTTACTCATTTTTGGAGAACAAACATGATTCTGAGCTGACGACATGTTTCAGATGTCCACTAGAGAAAACAACACATTACCTGTGTTGGGTAGTTAAACACCATGGACTTCATCATCTGCTCTGCATCTGAATTGTTGTTTACAGGACTTTTGTCCACTTCTTTTCCCAAAGTCAGTTCGGTTTCTGTTATTGGAGTTTCATAAGTTTGCTCTGACGATGGAGTTCGGCTTCTTCTGAGACCCCAGAGAGAATTAATGTCACTCTGTAGAATAACAGCTCTCAATACAGCTCTATACATTAATGTCTGTGAGGGAGATTTCGGTGAACAGCAGCAGCAGTGACTTCACCCCTTCAATACTTTCCTACATTTTCTCTAATGGAATTCTGCTGCATCTGACCAGTTCACAGTCTGGTCTATAAGCAAATCTCATAGAATTAAACTCCCCAAGTATCAAGTTTAGAAGAGAGTGTTGAATCCCTTGTATTTTTAGAATTGTGACGTTAGTTAAAAACAGGATCCGGGGTGGCCAGGACCCAAACAGAACTTGGCCATTATTCTATGGCTGCAGCCGCTTGTTAACTGATGGATTGTTATGCTGCTACTGGCATTGGTGTGTGGAAGGAGCAGCGGCTCTGCTACTAGCTCCGCCCCTGATCAAAGCTCCTCAAGGATTTTATCTTTTCATTTAATTTAAAGAGCAATAATGATGCAGATGCAACAGATTTTTTTACACCTGTGTGTGTGTGTGTGTGTGTGTGTGTGTGTGTGTGTGTGTGTGTGTGTGTGTGTGTATAATACTTTTTGTATTAGTTTGCCAAATAAAATCTGCAAAAATATCTTTAATTTTGTTTTTTTCAGTTTCTTAAACTTTTTGTTTAATAAATGGACCCAGTCACTGGTAACTGCGCATTCGCAAATTGGAGACATGGCAGATTTTCACTTCATTAGAAAGACCGACAGCTTCTACACTAACAAGTGACAGTCGTACCCCTGTAGCTTCTTCTGCTACAGACTGATGCCAGCGTAATATCTGCAAAGTGTCTTAACTGAATTTCATCCACTTTTTCTTCTTGATTTAATTCTCATATACTATATGTTGTTTTCTCTCGAAACTCGAGTAAAAGCTTAACAAATTGTTTTTCATATTTCTTCAACGCAGAGGTCCAGAGGCTTGAGTACTATTTCTCTAGTTACCAGAGCGCGACCATGACGGACAAATGCATGAAGTTGTGGCTTGTTTGGGAGGTTGTGTAACCGCTGTTCCTACGGCGACAGGTTTACATACATTAGTCGACTATAACTGATCACGATACCATGTTGGACTGACTTCATCAGTAGTTTCTTCATGGTGAGGTTATTACGCTGCAGTCGGCCAAACCTGGAGCTCAGTCAGTATGAGACGATACCATGGATGTAGCAGGTTGGTATTAGCTTAGCTTTCAGCAACACAGGCCCATCAACACAGGTAGTTTGGGTTTTAAATGATTTTATTTACCTGTGTCGAGCAAATGAAGCCAAATTGGAAACATCCATTCTGAGGAGAAGTTACAGCGCAGGCAGAGGTCAGAGGTCAGGCTACTCTCACAGGTAGAGGTCAGAGGTCAGGCTCATCTGACAGGCTCAGCTGTGAAAAAGGAGCTAAGCTAAGCTTTCACTTCAGGCTGTTGAGGTTTAATCAGCTGATTCTCTAATGTTTCTATGTTACACGAAGAAACCGCCAGTGAAAGATGAATGAAGGAATGAATGACGCTCTGCTGCCTTCTAATCTTCACTAGTTAACGTTCGTGAATTTCAGCCGGATTATACGAACCGCGGATAATGTGCTTCCTCAGTTGGAGAGAGAAGTTGCAGAGCGAGGTTCCGGTGCAACCTGGCAGCGCCACATCTGTGGGATCCAGCTGTGAGGGATCAGCCTGTGGCTGTGAACAGGCTCTGGCTCCAGAGGACAAGGCCTGATTCGCTGTGTTAGCAGAACCAATGTATCACTTTGGAGAAACAGTAGTCTAACATGGTCTCTCTAAAGAGCGTGCCATTTTTTTTTTTTCAATAGCCCAACAGGTGCCTTCACTTTATTCTGCATTATAACAACAATAAATGAACAAAATGAATACACAATATCTTACAATCCTTTTGGCCGCTCTTCTCCTAATGTGCTAAATTCTGCTTTTTCAAAAGGGGGGGAAAAAAGAAAAGGTCGAATAATTTTTAAGCTAGAAATAATGTTTGACTTGAGACATTAGGGAGGGTGTTGGTTTTTATGTCACGGGGAAGTGTCCAAACCTGATATCTCTAACACAGTGGAGGGTTTTTACTGTTTTTAAAAAGTCAAAAATAAGTTTCTGCCCCCTCCCCAACCTGATATCTCTCATACAGTCCTTCAGAGCACAATCTCTAAAGTCCCATCCTTTTCCTCCACCTTTATTCTCAGCTCAGTTTTTGTTGTTTTACTTGCCATTGAAAAAAATTCATAATAAAAACATTTTCATAGAAGCAAATTTATTCTTATGAAGGAAATATGGAGACAAAACATGTACAGTTGATTCATTAGTACATATCCACAAATCAAAGGAGGCGACATGTACATTTATCATGGTTATTTATTCTTATGCAAAACGAAAGCTGTGAAAAAGACAAAAAGTCTGAGTGGACCAACTTGGATCATAACTGTTAAAGATGAATCCTCCACACAGCTGAAAGTGAGAGATTCATTTTACTACCTCTTTTATTCTTTGTCTCACAGGAGGAGATATGGGAAAAATAAGCAGCACTGCGTCTTCCCATTGAGTAAATGCAACAAAACCTGGATATTACAACCTTGAGCATTACAAGCTTCGATCTGACGTCTTGGACCAGAAATGTCACAGAGCCATCAGTAGAGAGGATTATTAAACTCATTCAAGTGAGGCAAAAAAAATCATTATGAATAGTCGCAGATATTTTTCTGACTGTGGGATTTTAAAGCTTTAGAGCTGTTCTCAAAATTAACATTGATTTTTTTTTTTTTTTTTTTTTTTAATCTATTTATTTATTTATTTTTAATGAAAGCAAGTGGTTTCAGTGCCGCCCAAAGTTCAGAGCTGGGGTTTGGATCACACAGCCATCACCCTGGTCCTCCAGGGTCTAACCTGTAAATCGGTGTCTTTTCTCCTTCTGTGCTGCAGCTCCTCAACGTTTCCTTTTACGTCAACGAATATAAAGACCACATGGTAAAGATAGTTGTTTATTACGCTTGTTTGTTAGGGAAGATCAAATATTTGTAACCCTTGGGACATTTATACTGCAGAAAGTATACCCCCCCAATAATTTTTATACAGTCTCTTAAGACAAGATAGGAGAAGTGGATGATTTTAGTCAACAATATGAAATTAAAATACTCATTTCCACTCAGTTTCCTCCCCTGCCAACAATATCACCCTCTTTCTCCTTCTTTCTTTCTCCAGTTCTAACACTTGCCTTCTCCATGGTAATAGTCATAGTCATAGTCATCATAGTCATCGACGGGGGGGGGGTAGAACACGGACGTCAAAGTCTCCTGTTCAAATGCTGGAAAAATGAAATATGGTTGCCTGAGGAGTCAAATTGGTGCTGACGCCATTGGTTTCTTCGACATTTCTTGACATCCTGGGAAAGGAGGCGTAAATCCCTGCATGTTTCAGGCTATCGGGGGACGACGCCACCCACAGCCATACATGCAGAGGCAGAGTTTCTCTCAGAGACTCTCGGTCAGAAGTCGGTCCTGAAACTTTGACCCTGGGCAAAGGTGGAAAACGAGTTATATTAAACACCAAATGTATAACTGAAGGCTAAAATTCAATTCTCAACGTTCAGCACTTTATAAATAAACACACAGAGTAGAAAATTGTTTGTTTTGAAGAGCTGAATGTATTTAGACCTTTCCAGCTCCTGGCTAGAATGCATCTCAATTCCCTTCCTGAGGTCAAACTATCGGATTACTTCCCCTCTTGTCTGCTTCTTGGATATGTTTTTCACTTGGCTTTCGTACCGATGTGGTCTGCCCAAGATGCATGAAGTGACTGAGGGTAAATGGTTTGCACACAAGCCGTTTATCCAAAAAAAGACAAGTGTATGGATGATAAAAAATGTCTGCACGAACAAACATGATCGGAACCATGCACAGCAACACACAGCAGCAGATGCCTCCAGGTCTTCACGCTCACTTGCTGGAAACGGAGCTTATGCTTTCTGCCAAACGAATACTTTGGAATGAAAAGAACTGGTAAACAACTCCAATTCCCTGAGACGGAGGGTGGGGGGGGGGTGTCGAACTGGCTGCCGAGGCCGGATTCTCAGCACAAATGAAACCGTATCCCCCATTAAACACACGCGACAGCAGCTGTGGATCCCGGACTCTTGACGCCCGCCCATCGGGTTACCGACGATGATCTCTGACATAGTCGGCACAGATAATGGCAGATGAAGCTCAAGATGGCTCCTGGCACAGCCCTTCGACACTATATGTCCAGCTCTACATGTTGCAGCCTCAGTTTATGTCTATGCACGCTGGACTTGCAGTACATGCCACAAAAAGCTCCAGGATTTCTGGCTCCTTTTTTTTTTTTTTTTTTTTTGCTGAGTAAAAAAAACAATAGAAATGCGAGATCGATACAGACAAAGAACTGAATTATTGCCCAAAAGAAGCTTCCAGGGTGAAAACTGAGCCCAAGTGGAGAACAATCATGTTCCCTACAATGAAGGGCAGAAAACATCAGGCTGCTTAGTAATGCCTGCTCCCACCAACACCAGAGGGGTGTTTGCAGAGACGCCCCCAGTTGCCTGAACATGCTCCCGACTATGCGTGAATCCCAATTTATCCAGGATTCAATTTTTGGTAAGTTCCCCTTTGATTTGTCTCTTTAAATTGTTCATTTTAGGAAAAAAACAGATTTACTTTCTTCATCTAGTGAAGTCTGAATTAATCACAACAATAGCTTACACATTAGATCATTTTACAAACCTACTTTCACAAAGGAAGGATAAACCTGGTTCCTCTTTTCTGAGGCCAGGACCTGGACAGGAGAGATTTTGTAGCTATGGCATTCAAAGAAATGTAATGTTTGAAGCATTTTTCGATGCAAAACACGTGGAAGGGGAAATGTGCCTGGTAGGCATTCTCATTTCCGTTCAGAGCAGGAATTTCTAAAAGTTGATTAATTAAGATTGATTGTTAGCTTTTGTTTGTTTCAAAAATCATTGCGTGTGTGAGTGGGGATGTATGTGTGTGCAGAAATTAAAAATACTACAACAATAAGCTATTCTTAGGGTTCTCATTACTGTAACAGCGCATGTGGTACAACCAGAACATGGTCAGTCTGGTCAGCAGACCACAATACGCCTTCTTGTTAAATTCCAGTCTGGTTCCTGTTAGAGACAGCACAGAGACGGATTTCCTCAGAGTAACAGATGATGTCCTGTTGCAGTCAGATTGTGGTGACAGCTGTGTCTTAATTGCTCTGGATTTAAGTGCTGCCTTCGATACCATAGATCATATTCTTCTATTAGATAGTCTGAAGAAGCCAGTCGGGATTTCTGGCTTAGTAATTGGATGGTTTATTTCCCATTCAGAAAATCAGAACATTGTATGCATTGGCGAAGGAACTGGTTATGCTCCTCTGTGGAGTTCCTTTGGAGTTCCTCAAGGATGGCTGATGAAATCCAGCTCCGTGTGTTTGTGAAACTTTGTGCCATTTTACACAATGGTCTTGGGAGATTAGTGCATAAATGTATCATAGATACCTGCAGCTAAATCACAGCACACATTAGGCTCTGATCTCTGCACCAGACCAGACCTCTGAAATATTACAACAGCGCCCAGGAGTTGAGAGGCTCTTGACTCAAAGGTTGTTTCCGGAAACCTTGAGGTCAGTTTTCTGATTCTCAGTTGAAGTTTGAGAAGCTTCTTAAGTTGGCTATTTGGTCCCATTATTTTCATTTAAGCTGAGAAGCTGCAGCATATAGCGCCTAGAAATGATCATTTCTACTGTGTGATAACCAACTAAAACAGTTATATGGGCCATATGGATCGTCCAGGCTCCTCAGGACTCCTAATTTTGCCCTCGCTCATAGTTTAAGACTCATGGAGACACAGGTTTTGCTGCTCTGGTTGCCAGATTATGGATCAATGTAAAATCTCATCCATTCTTTAACACATAAATGAAACTGTCACGAACGATCGCATTTCACTCTCTTTAACTCCACTTTACATGTCAAAGAAAATCTGAATTTATCCACCTGGTGATATTCATATGACAATTGTAGTTCAGTGGATATATTTTTCCAGAGTGAGTTTATGTGGCATGTGTGCACACATTCGCAGCCTCCGGAGCCCCGGCGGGATTCGGAGCCCCGACTCTGCCAGAGTCGACACCATGCTCCATTAATTCAGGACCACGAAAACTTTCCTGCCATCCTCATTGGCCGTGAACTCAATCAGTCGTTGTTTTTGCCAGCAGAAAACAACAAACACTATCTCTGCCCTCTCCACCCAACCAAATCAAAATTTTCCTTGTGGAAAAGGGGAGCATATGTCAAGCTGGGGATGTGATGCTGGGTTCCTAATATATATGGAATAGACTGCATTTTCTGTAGGCAACGAGGTAGCTCCAGGTAAGCAAGGGTTGCAGTGGTATTTTCTTTTCTGGAATTACTGTATCACAGGACTGAATTATCTGAGGGGGCATAACCACATCAGAGAATTATTTCTGCCTGCTTTTGTTTGATTAATAGGTTTCAGGGCATAAAATTTGAGTGTGTCTTTGGGTTTAGAGTTAGTTTTTGTAATGCTGTCCACAAACAGCTCTAAGTGATTGCAGGCTTTTACAGCCCCTTATTACATGGCAATAGTGTGTGTGTGTGTGTGTTTGTGTGTTTGTGTGTGTGTGTGTGTGTGTGTGTGTGTGTGTGTGTGTTTGTGTGCGTTTGTGTGTTGGGACGGGGGTAGAAGAGAAACTCTGAGAGAAAGAGGGAAACATGTCCCAAGTCGTGCTTCGTCTTCGGCTGCAGAGTCAGTGTTGTCCTCGTTCACAAGGTTGTCCTCGGCAAAAACAACATCACGCTAGTTTCTGCCCAGTTTCATAATTCCTCTGAACCGGGGAACATCTAAACCCCGAACGTGAGGAGCATCAGCAAATGACAACGGGTCGTTGTCGCTGTTTTTCATCAATGGGACAAATGAGACGAGCCTATTGTCTGGTTTTAATGAGATGTCCCTCATTCTCTTGTTGTGAGCGGACGCAATGCTTACTTGCCAATAAATGAGTTGCTAGGCAACAGTGTGCGTAGATGTAGAGGAGTTTAAAAAGGCACACCACACTGAGACGTATCCGTTTGTTTTAATCTGTACAGGTTTGTCCTACCGGGCCTCTTTTCATATGAGTCTGTTCCTCACATGTCAAGTTAAGTCAGTTTCATTTCTCTAATCCCAAATTTGCGTGAAAGGGATTTATTCAATCTGCACAGCACATGACACCTTCTGTTGTCAGACCTTTGGACTGGAAAAAAAAGAAAAACCTCCCCCGAAAAAAGCTTTCAAATGGGGGAAGAAAGAAGCAAAAACCCTAGGAAGAGATATGGAGGAGGGATGTGTGTCCATCCGGTCAACAGTGAAAAGGTGAGGCTGAGTAACGACCAGGATCCTGACCCGCCACTTCTCAAAGGAGGCACCAGGAGCCAAATAGGGAGAGGAAGGGAAAAGGAGGCCGTTCACCTCGCGGACTCATTAAGAGAACTGGATATCAGGCTCCGCAAAAGTTTCTCCAAATATAAAACCTTGGTCTTCCGTTGCAGTACTTCAGGTGGCCACTGGGAGAAATTTGCAGCAAGGCTGAAGGCCAATTTATGCGTCTGTGTCGCGCTTTGCCGTCTTGAGTTCTTTTAACTTTTACATGGGGGGTCGTTCTGCAGTTACACCACCAAACCACTAGTTGGTGGCGGCATGTTGAGTTCCTTTGCTGCCATTTTCCAGCAGTTTTTATTGGCATCACTTGGCAGCGACTGAGACAGCAATGCAGAAATGAAAGAAGACAGCGGAGAGAAGGGTCTGAATGACGGTGGTGAAGAAGAGGCCGGAAACGTGACGCTACCAAACGGACCAATCACAGCTCTTGCAGTTCAACGCAGATGCATAAATTGTCATTGAGTGGTTGCACTGTACCGTCTTAATACATTCATGGTTCACACAGAAGGAAAGAGACAAGGATGCCTTCACACAGAGGAAGAAGAGATAAGGACGACATTGAGACAGAGGGGACGTGAAGGGCACCGTTCACACAGAGGAGAGGGACAAAGACAACATTCAAACACACACACAAAGGCACAAAGGCACAAACGCACTGTCTACAGAGTGAAAGACAGAGACAAGGATGCCACACTGAAAGAGCGGGGGTCGCAGTTCACACAAAAGGGAGAGAAGGCTGAGGATCCGGATCCGAAACAAGCGGACCTGGCCCAGTGGGACTAGGTCCACGAGCCACCAGCTCTAGAGGCCCCACAAGCCTCAGCACCAGAAGGGGGGGGCAGACAGGCGGGGGGGGGGCGTTAGGTAGCCTGCTCCAACCTGTGCCTCCCGTTTTTGTTCGGGCCGTCCTGTGATGCTCACAATTCATATGCAAATGCGATGACATTTATTGGGTCATTCTGTTCAATTGAGTGGCGGCATTTAATGGTCACACACATCAGACGCTGCTCTGTATTTAGCACATCACCCCCCCCTTGGTTTTACACAGTATGTAAATTACAGCTGAGCAGCAAATGAAGGGTCGTGGAAATGATGCAGACTGGAAACGGCTGGTAGATCAGAGTCTGAGCTGCTCGGTTACCTTGTTTGTCTGCATCTGTGCATTCACAGTGAGGTTTCAAATCATTGCTAGTATCATATGGATGGATGGAAAGTTAATCAACTCACAAACTAATACACACACACATGCAGTGGGTTTGGGAAAATTGTACTGTGTGCTGTGTGAGAGCCACGCCCTCTACTACTATTTATTGCTGCATTTATTCATGAGTATTTATCTCATCACATTTGAAGGGGGGGGGGGTGCTCTATGAAATTCACGGGCACTTCTAGATATCTGATGATGGGGAAACTATTTGCAGGACATCGTTTCATTTAAAGAAGCGTTATTTAGACGGGGCGTCTTCTTTAGGAGAGCTGCCTCTCTACCCAAGCTTGTAAGTGTCTTAAAAACTGTTCCCTTTGGTGGAGCAATTTATTCTCCTGCAGAGGGGGTCGAATGGAGCAGATGGTGACATAGAGATAACACCATACCAACGCTCGCTCCGGTTCTGACTCCGGGTTCGACAAGGCCGAACTCGGTGCTAACAACTTGAGTGGGTTGTCGTCTCCCCCAAGTGCAAGGCCACCAACCCTGGAGTTCAACTGTTCTCGCTGCAAAATTTTACCATTTCAAGCGTCAGGTGTGTCAGGTTCCTTAGAATACACATGAATATAAGGCAGTCGGCCATACTCCGTTTAAGGAGGACTCGTGTTTGTAGTCGCTGAGTCCAGGAAGACTTTGACCGCAATGCAACGAACCAGTCCACACCAGCAGACTCTCCTTCAGAAATGGAGCGTGGACGTAGATGCTTCCTCCGCAGTGAGTCAAGGGCTCGATAGCAGTTGTTTCGGTAACTTTGGGGTTCTTGATTTAAATTTGTGCTCATGCTAAAGACTGAGAGTTGTTACTGACGTCCGGTCTGTTCTCACACACAGTCGTGAATAAGCTTGTAAATGAAGTTGATAACTGAAAACACCTGAGCCGGTGGATCACAGGAGGGGTCGATTTTTAAGAGTTAAGTGATGATGTCTCAGGGGCTATTCTCCCAAAGGCACGATAAAGTCAGCAAAGTAACCTCACATGAGCGGGTTCTGCATGGAGAACAAGAGAGAACCGCTGTGTCTGAGCTCCGTTAGCCTGACTGAGATGGGTGAACATGCATGTTACATGAAAGTTCAAAAATGACCCTAAGGAGGAAAGATTAGCTTCATCTTACCAGGTGTTAACACGCTGGCAACAGGTGCAGCCGTGTGGTTTTACTTCTCTTCAGAAGGAGAATGTTTCCGTTTAGAAACATGAGAAAAATTTAGAAACGTGGGTGATTAAACACTTGCTGCATGTTTCTACAGCCTATAAAAAACAGCCCATTATAGGAAATTATAGAAAACTAAACAATTATAGAACCCTCTATGTCAGTTCCACGCTGCTTTATTACAGACCAACAGTGGCGGACTTGAAATTTAATTACGCTCTTATTTACGTTATCAGGTAACCGCAATGTTGCTAAATGTTGAATAAATGGACAACCATGACAGATGCCGGGCAGAGAAATGAGATGGCAGGAAATGGTGAACATCCACCAGAAGAAAAGTGATGAGCAAAATAAGCTCTGGAGACTAGAGTTAAGTGGTTTACGCTAATTCATAAAGCATGGCTCATAAAACACTATAAAGCTTTTAACTCACCATTCAGATCACTCCCCCTTTACAACCCACTTGCATTTAAAATATTTCCTCGGGAATTTCAATACATTAAACATCCATTTTGACAACTTGAAACTTAGACTACAGATGGTTGCATAATCACGATGTTAGAGGTGGTGAAGGACAGTAAAGCTATTAAAATAGAAGGTCAGAGGGCACCTGGGTATTTCATAAGATTCAGTCCTGCAATCATTGTGTAAAAGCTTTTGAGATATTCAAGTGGTCGTGATCCAATATTGGAACCAGACCGTCCGTATGAAGTGGCAGCAGTTTGCACAAATCATAAAGTTAAAACTCCTCCTTGGTTATTTCTATGTTGATTTAAAAAAAACAAAAAAAAAACATTAAAACATTTTTGCATCTGCCGCAGCCTCACCAGCAGGAGAGATGGAAAAAAATAGATAAAATAGAGAGGTGTAACTGGTCAGGGTTGGACAAACGGACGTAACACACCCTGCAGAGGACATCAACGCTCACCTTTCACTGACTGAGAAACAGATTAAAAAAAAGGCACGAATCACGTGGGAAACAGTGATGCAACAGGCTGAAAAAGAGGAAGACAAAGGTTCCTTTTTTTTTTCCTCTTCTCTGTCTCTACGAGTCCGTCTGTCGGAAAATGAAAGGCTCAGAAGACTCGCCGGGCCGTTAAAGTTGACTTAATGCCGTCTTCTGGAGAAGAGGAGGCCGATTCAGGCTTAAAAGATGCCGTGTCACAACCGCCACAGACAATTAAAGTCTCAATTCCCCGATTTTTAACTTTGCTTAAAGACTCCGCAGTTGTGAGAGTAAGCATGGAAAAACTCAGGACTTTGTCTTGGGCCTAAAACACAGGTCTCCGTCGTTCAGTACTGAGGACATCTCGATGTGTCGAAAAAAGGTCTTCAAACCACAGCGTGAACTGATTTTCTTTTTTCACAGCTGCTTCGTTGCTCAGCACAACCGAGCCGGTTTTAGACACACACACACACACACACACACACACACACACACACACACACACACACACACACACACACACACATGCGTGCATTTGAATGGTTTCCATCCAAAAACATGTGTCCAGTTGGGCCATAGTCATTGAACGGTAGTCAACGGCTGGGAAAGATTCCTGGGTCTACAGGTTTAAAGTGCGGTGATCGGACTAATTAGAACTATAGTTATTACATCAACAAGCATCCAAAGTTCATGTAATGTACATTACTTTAGTACCCTATCATCTGTTACTCTACACTTCACCCCCACCATGATTTAGAGAAACATATTGTACTGTTTACTGCACTTCATCAGTGTCACAGCTACAGTCACTGGTTACTTTGTGAATTCACCTTTTCCTGTGCAACAAAAGTAAACGCTATGCTCATCAAAAATAAAACTTGAAGCTACCCGTTCGCAGCTGACCGCTTAAAGACAATAACAACAGCAACTCGGAGTGTAGCTGTTTTTTGGAGTCTGAGACGTCGGCAGTTCCACCAGATGTTTCCCATCTGAACTTCCCACAGTCCAACACCTGGATCCAGGACAGGGAAACGCAGCTTTGTGTTTCTTCTTCTTCTTTCCTTTGTCGTCAATCGTCTGATGACCCCTCAGGTTTACCTGGTGGCCCTCTGGAGGGGCCCTGACCCCAAGGGTTGGGAACCAGTCAACTGAACCATCTACCTGTATGTAGTTAAAAAATGAAGTACTTTTACTGTGATACTGGACACGAAGCTGAGAATACTTTCACTTGAGCAAAACTTTAAATGCAGTACTTTTACCTGTAATGGGAGTATTTTTACACCTGATATTGCTACTTGTACTTAAGTAAAGGACCTGAGTTTTCCTCCCACCACTGAATGTGAGCATCCATATTTGTTCAGATGGTTACTGTGGTAACTCAGAAAGCAACATCCTTGCTCCGTCTCATTTTTTTCAGTCAGTTTCTGCTGCACACCATTGTGACACCTTTAACATTTAAGTTTATTTCTTGGGTTCAGTCTTTCAAGATTTGTTTTTTTATTTCTGGAAGTTACAGTATAAAAAAGAAGCCTTTTTTCAAATAACCATAATCCAATTGAGATTACTGTATTATTTATCAGTTACCCATATACTCAACAGGTATAGAAAATTAACCTAAAAATGAAAGCAGTTACAACCTTCAATACAGTTTTAGGTAAAAATTGTAGACTTTTGATTTTTTGTTTTTGTCGACCTCTGTATTAACCCTTTGCAAAGACACTAAAAAGACGGAGTTTTTCAAACCGAGTAGTCGCAGGCTTGACTTCACGCCTCCGTCGTCCCCTGTGACCGTAAACCTTCTAAACCTCGGCTTCATATGTAAATCGTTTCCTCAAGACAACAAACTTTAAATAGTCAGAATAAATAGGTTTGTCAGTTTTATGGGACTTTTCCCTTTTTACTGGGTGAAAACCAAGCTGGAAACAACAACAACATCTAAAAAAAAAAACTTTAGTCTTAAAAAATAAAGCTGGGGGGAATGAATATATTCAAAAGATTTCAAATTTACTGCTACGTCTTTCTGCTGAATTAATTATCTAAGGGATGGGGTTTTTTTCCTGGATTGCCTTGAGGTTTTTGGAAGACGATTGATGTTGTGCTTTTTATCAGCAGCTACACATTGTTGTTGTGAACTCGCCGTAGTCGGCTTCACTGCTGCCGAGCCCGACTTGCCAGGACTCCAGTAGATTCTCTCCCTCTCCTCATTATTCTTCTCGCTGGGATTAATAGCTCTCCCCTCAGAATTGATCAGATATCACAGTATTGTGCAAACACATCAGAGCAGCTAAAGAGCATCGGGCATTTTTTATATTCTCAACCTAAACCTTTCTTGGTTGTTTTTTTTTTTTTTTTTTCTCCCTGCCAGGTTTGTGTGTGTTGCTTGTCGTCTTCCAGGTCGAATTCACCGAACTCTCCTAATTTACGCAAATTTGCGTAAATCGCTCTTTTCAACTCGACTTGGACTGGTTGGACCTGTCCGGTTTCAGTGCCCAGGGTCCAGAATCAATGCGACGTTTGATGATTTAAGCTGCATCAGATTAATGCCGATGTCAAACTTTGCCCGGATTCCTTCCCCGTTCGACAAGCCGCACGTTGTTTCCTGGGACTGAAGGTGAATCACTAACACATCTCGAAACTGCAACAACAACTAAAGCATTACACAGAAAAAAACCCTGCCCCACCGACAAGGGCATCATCATAATGCATATTTTAAAACGTAATGCTGTCCAATTCTTGGACTGTCCAACCCTGTGTTCTAGAATTAATGCCTTTAATTGATTAAGCATTGATGAGAGGTTGTCAATGCACCTAAATTGGCAGCAGTGACATTTGAAATGGTGCAGGTAGTTTATCTGAGTAGTTTTGGCCTTAGCTCAGCCCTGGAAAGATAATTATTTAATATAAAAAGATATTTATTTAATACCCCCCCCCCCCAATGGAGAGAGTCAGACGTCTGTAACCGGCTCATGTGAAACCACTGTTGACAACACTGGCGAACGTAGTTCAATGTGCAACTTAGGACTCAAGGTTGTTGCACTATGTTCACCGAATACTGCAGCTCTGCCTTCATCTGCCAATGAGGGGAAGGCTGGTGGTTTGGCGGCCTGGGTGTGGGGGCGGCACCCAGAATGATGAAAGAGCTTCATTCATCTGTGTGTGTGTGTGTGTGTGTGGTTTTTTTTTTGGTTTTTTTTTGTGAGGTAAACAACACCCTTTTTTCCACCAAATCCCAATTCTTTGTTGCCTTTCCTGCAACTTCAGACTTCAAACACGATTCACTTGATATCTCCATCCCCTTGAAAGAAGATGGCACAACCCTGAGTGTTCACTTTTGAGGAATCTAGATTTAAAGACACCGCCACCTCTGATTGACGGACCCGAGGCTTTTGAAATTGTGCAGTGGGCTTGAGATGCATTTCATCATGTCTAATTCAAAGGCAGAGTGTCACACGCTATCACTGTTGGAATCACTGGGATAAAATGTCATTCATCCATGACCTCCACTTTCATAGGTATCATTCTAGAACTTTTACTCGCTGACAGGAAGTGGCTAGATATATTCAATAAGATAACAGGCATTTTGTAAATAAAATGCTGTTGCTGTTTTTGTGTTGTTTTTCTGTTATAACCGTCTTTGAAAGTATCTGTGGACAGTTCAACAAAGACAGTTTCATGGATTTATGGTTGGTAATTATCCTGCCTGTAATGTAGTCCAAAACATGTTGATTGTCCCCTGGTGCAGGTCATAAACCCCACCCCCATGTGGACAGAGTCTTGCAAACTACTGCTAACCTTCAATAGAAAGGCTCTTGTAGGTCAGTTTAAGCAGAGGTCGGGGGCTCAGTGATGGTGAGACTGAGGTCATGGCATCATTGGCTTATAACATTCTGCTTTATAACTCGTGATCTGTATCTGAGCTTCAAAATCGTGAACACGGTGTTGATTTTTATGAAAATGATCCTGCTGAACAAGAGGTGCAAGTGGAGGGACACAAGGGGGCGATTTTAACGCACTCAGGTCCTCCAATCAGAAACGAGCTGGAGGGATGATACGTAAAGTTTAAAATGTTTTAAAATATACTAAAAATACTATATTCATTTTTTCTCTGTTTCCTTCACTGTAATGTTAGGCTTGTATAATATCAGACATCTAAACTGGAATTACTGACTTTGGGGGATATAGCTCCAAAGGTTGAGTCGACAGTTATGTTTGATGTTGACAGCGAGATTTATATAATTTCTCAGATTTTTTATTACTTTGATGTACGAAGTTGACTTCCACAGTGACCAAAAAAGTAGGTCAGCCAGGTTCAACAAACACCAAGCGCTGTGTTTGGAGGAGGCTGTTGTGTAAGAACAGCCCAGTTCAAGGTCTTCAAATCTGGTTCAGTCCACAGTTTTCAGATAAAAACATCACATGTACATGTCACCATCAAATAACAGACTTCAGACAGGATACCAGACTGTAAGTTGCTGTGGTTTTTTATTATTACCTCTAAACTGAGAAATTATCGAAATTCAAGGATTAAATAATACTTCGAGACGCATGAACACAGATCTATGAGGTAGCAACAAACTGTTTTGTCAGTCAATGCCAGAATTCACATCTTGGATTATTATAATTTTAGAGCAAACAGTAGGACCCTGTAATGTTGGACATTCCTTGTAAGAAGTGGCACATTACATTTACTTCTTTTCATGAACATGTAAGAGGGGGAGACAGACGTGATTACAAATAACTGAAAACAGGTTGATTGTTCATCCTGAGAGCTTGATTTTTTTGGAATATTAAACCTGTCAAAAAGCCGAGCTCACACATTTAGCATCAGACTTTTACGTCCTTATATTTAGGTTTGTGCTTTCTAACTTATTTAAAATCCTGGCTTGTGTTTGCAGGCCTCAGTTCATAAGTTCATGTGTCATATTTAGGGTTGGTGAAATCCTTGTTGCATGTTTTAATTGTAAATTTAAAGTTTCTTGGGCCGTCAGTGCACCATCAATACATATTGCCCAGAGCGATGGCAGTAGTAGGCATGGACGTGCTTTCAGTACCTGTGGGAGTGTATTTTGACGCGGGGTCGGGGCGTTCTTGACCGAACCCAACCTCGAACGGACACGGTCATATTGTTAAGAGTTTCTGCCCCCTCTTGTCCCCCTCTCTCTCTCCTCCCAGTCCCCTCTCTCCGGTACAGTGCCGAGATGTTGTATCACAGGAGACCCCCCACACCGCTTCTCATGTTCGTTCTCTGCTTCCTGCTGCGGCCCACGTCTGGAAAACAATTCTTCAGCCACCGCGGGCAACCGTGCATCGACAACTGTCGGCCTCAGGGCTTTCAGCAACTCCACCAGTGCAATGTACGCATGAAAGATGACATAGAAGTACAATACTGCTCGCCGAAGAGTAACGTGGACTACAGGGGATACAACTGTCTTACCTGTTGTGAGGAAAATGGCTATGCATACTACTGGTGCCAGACAGCCTCAAATTGGGGATACTGTGGACGTGTGATAGAGGACTCGAAGCATTACACCACGGATGGTCTGCCGTGCCATGATGGTTGTGAGCAGCGTGGTTACGGTTATTTCTGGTGCCACACTTCAAATAGGTATGGTTACTGTTCACCCCAAAAAAATGTTGATTACAGAGGCAATGCCTGTCGCAAAGACTCTCCCTGTGACAAAAATGGGTTAGATTACTACTGGTGTTACTTGGAGAAAGGCAGCTGGGACAAATGTGCAATAGTGGAGCCAAAGGCAATGGTTTATCAGACTATCAATCGGGAAGATTGCACAGATGAATGTCAGTATTATGAGCCTGGGGGTTACTTCTGGTGCCATATGAAAGATAGCTGGGACTACTGCTCACCTCTGCCAGACCTCACCTACAAAAATGTGCCTTGTCGCCCAGGTCACAAGTGTAACACCTATGGCAAGACTTATAGCTGGTGTTACACAGATGACAAAGCCTGGGATTACTGTGGACTTATTCATCCTGGGGAGTGCATGTATACCCTGCAACGCCGCAGAAAACGGACTCCCAATAAACCACAGGTGATCTGTAAGAAGGTGGACAACAACAACAAGAGAGAGACCACTTTCACGGCAACAGAAGATCCCGGGCACATCGCACAGAGCAACAAAAAGTTACGTGCAGAAGCACTGAGTTTAATAAACCGATGGGACAACCAGGGGTTGGGCGGCCAGAGCAGGTCCAACTTGATTACGTCAGATAATCTTCGCATTGACCTACAGCAACTGATTAACAGGAATAATCAGCAGTATTACAACCTGCAAATCCAGATAAACATACCACGCAGCAGAGGACAGAGCACCACTATAGCACAGATCATAGTTCCCGTTGACACTTCAGCTGAGTACATGCGTCAAGCCTTCAGGGAGAGTTTGCATCGCCGGGCAAGGATTTCGTTGGAAGTGACCGTAACACAAAATAACCAAAGGTGTCAATGATTATCTCAGTGACACATATGTAGGTAATGATTATTACTGCACTTGCATAAATAACCAGATGTGAATGTTGGCAGAATAAGAATGAGTAAGTCGGCATGAAACCCTCCATGAGTAAACCATATTTCTTTATGAGTTGATCATCAGTTACTCAGTACTGGATGTTTCATCAGATAATCAGCTTGCAGTGTAATGTTTTCATTCTTTTGCTAAAATCTAAAAAAAAAAACAAATGGTGTACCACTACATTTATTAAGATAACTTTACTCTGAAGATAACTTCTGTTTTATTTTTGTTGTAATGCTAAAATCCCTGTTTAATGGAATAATTATTCTGAACAGATTTAGATACAAATGGAAATCTCTGGTCCTTTAATCTGGGACTATAATGAACAATTCTTTAGCAAAACAGTTCTTTATACACTAAGCACATTATTCTGGGTACAATGCTGTTCACCAGATAAAACTGTTTAATTGTACTTTGAATCAATGTATGTCCAAGCGTACAAACAGGAAAAATGTAATTATGCTAAACATGCAATAAACATAACATATTCAGAAGACCAAATATCATCCCATTTCAATTATTCAATTATCTTCTTAATTTTTTTGTACTAAACATTATGGTTAAAACAATCAAAGCTATTGAATCCAATCAGGGCATTGCCAGTGACGGGAGAGAATAGATCTCAAAGCTGATTATGCCCTCTAAAGTGTGTTATACACCAATTCAATTTCATTTATATAGCACCAAACCATTTCTCAGGGCACTTTTCATACAGAGCAGGTCTAGAACAAACTCTTTATGGTTATTATTTACAGAGACTCAACATTCCCCAAAGAGCAAGAACTTGGTGACAGTGGCAATGAAAAAGTCCCTTTTAATAACCATAATAATTAAAGCAGTAGGTTCTGTTCAGAAGGCGTCACGACTGCTGTCTGCAGTTCGATACATCCACATGATGACAGCTCTGCGCTTAAATGGTACTGTGACGCTGATGTGTCAGCCTCCTCTTACAGAGCATTTTATGAGCTTGGGCGTGATGAACGAACATGATGAAGTAGGATGATGTTTAGGTAGCGGGCTTTATCCAGCTGTCTTGTTATTTTTCATGTGACTGCCTAAGCACTGTCGACAGGAACGGCACTCAAACATTAGCTAATTCACGCCTGGAAAGTACTGTAGTGTTTAGGTGTGATAGGCACCTTCCTCACAGAGACGGCAAGGTAGGTACCTTGGTTCTTGCCTTCCTCACATTGGCCACCAAGATAATAATGGTACCGTCCTGACAACAGCACTGCCCGACGGCCATTCCACACAACGGAAGATCAAGGAAGCATGAGCACATTGGGGCACCACGTGAAGTTTGGCTTCAAGCATAGTCAAAATAAAAGACCAGTCCCTTAATCAAGTCCCATCGATCTCAGGAAATAAACTAAACTATCAGTTTGGTACTGTAATTAATAAATACAAGCAAGATTGATATCTATCAATGTCTAGCAAACGTTGAAGGTCTTTGTAGCTCTGAAAAGAAGAGGTGGGCAGAATTCACTCTTATGTAACATTAACTAAACCAACATATGTAATCAGAAGCATTCGTTTGCAAACATTTCGAAACTACACACATTGTGTAATCTAACGGCAAAGTACTTTGATCCGTAATTTTCTACCAAACTGGTGGAAACCAGAGGGATCGACCCCAGTTTGTCCTCCAGTGTAAACCGTCCCAGTTCTGCTGTCGACCTCCAGCCCACAAGGATCCCCAGCCCCCAGAATAGTCTGTCTGTGTTTCAATGCTTAAAAGTGCGTGCGTGCGTGCGTGTGTGTGCGCGTTTGCGCGTGTGTGCGTGTGTGTAAGTGAGGGAAACTGAGACACACACAAAGAGAGAGAGAGGAAGAGTCAGATTGATGGTCTGTCTCTCAGGGCCGTGTTTAAAGGGGATGTTGGGGCTCTGAGGCTTCAGGCACAGGAGCGTGTAATAACTGCTGAGGAATTTCAATGGCCCCAAACCCCCCTGAGATGCCCCCCCAAACATTGTCCCTCCTCCCTTTCAACCTGCCAGGCTTCCACACCTCTCCCATCCCTCTTTCCGATGTTTGGCTGCAGTGAATCAGGTGTCACAAAGTCTGGAACCATACAGAACCTGAATCCTGGTTTCAGAAAATCTTGAAATGTCGGGGGGGGGGGGGCTAGTATAGACTGTGACATGGGGTTGTAACCATTAGCTACCAGCAGTTCTGTTTTGTTTCACTGATATGTGTCTTTTTTTTCTGTTTATTCACGAGGGATGGATCAGAAGTAAATACACCATCACACTGAAGCTTAAAACTTATTTTCCATGTCCGTGTGTTCAGGTTTGATGGCGTTTAAACTCGTGGGTGCACAGATTTTGACAGAAACTGCCTAAAATGCCTGGAAGAAACCACAAGCAGCGGTTTATTTTCATCTGTGCTGTGAAGGGTTGGCGATGTCGTTTTCAGGCAAAGCTCAGTCTGCGCTAAATAAGCAACGTGGCTCCAGAGACGCTCAGGAATTGAGAAGAGAAACACACAGATTCAAGACCAATGAGAAAATGTAAATTATTCACGTTTCTATTTGAGCTTTTATTGTGAAGCGCTGTCTGAATTCTGTTTAAAAATCCTACAAACTTTATTACTGAAAACCTTTGACGATGATGACTGAGCTACGTAGCAGTGTTGACTTAAAGGCGCTTGTGTGATGCGCTGATGACTATTAACACTATGGACAGTCGGCAGCTGGAGCCGTGTTTCAGGGCCGACGCACCGGTGTTGTCAGAGGACGACGTTGCTGCAGTTTGATGAATGCAGCAACTTACAGTCTGATGAACATTTGTTGCATTTCTTCCTTGCTGTTCTTTCTTTGAGAACCAGATGGAACAGACAGAACGTCCGTTCATCGGCTGATCCGGGCGCGAGAAGCAGGAACGACAATGACGGGATTTCTGTCGAGGCGTCAGAGTTGGGATGACGGCCGTTAGAGCTGAAACGATGACTCGATTAATCAGGTAGCTGATTGATAAAAAATAATCAACCACCACTAATTGTTTAAGTCATTTTCTAAGTCGTAGGTTTAGTTTTCTTAAATGCAGATAATAACCTAGGCTCTTTGAAATGATGGTTTGTCACCTTTTATCGACCGAAAGTTAAAAATGAATCGGCAAAGTAATCGATATTGAATATAGCTGTCGTCTAGATTACCACAACCCATGACCCGGGTCAGAGGAACAGCTTCCTAAGACCCCCCTCCACCATCCCCACCCCCAAACACCCCTTTCCCCTTTATCGCTCCATGTTTAATTCTCATTATTCCTGAATTCCAGCAGGAACTGCTTCTCATCGCTCGGCCACTGCCGCTCGGCCACCAGCTCGAATGCAGGCAGTAATGCTAATAATCCTCCAGGTCAGTTAATCCTCATCAAGCTCCTCGTAGAAGACCAGTGGACTCAGGTTCAGTTAAGTTCAGGCCGACCCGCATGGACCCATGTAGCTCCGGTGATCTGGGCTGACATCACCGGGACTGTCCAGTCAGTGAGTTTCCTCTCAGTCATGTGATTTTGCATTGCCTCCCCTTGGTTTTGTTTGGGTCATGCCAGTGTGAACATGATCCGGTCCAGAACTGAACCGTGTCACGCTGACACTCGGCCCAGACCAAACCAGACCAAACCAGACCAGACTAGCAGCCAGGGAGCCAACATCAGTGCTTGGCCCACGCGTCGCTTTGATCCCGCTAGTTCTTCGGAGGTTCAGTCGATTCAGACGTGAGAGTGTTCTATTCAGCCATTGTTGTGGGTTTTTTTTTTCAGTTGTGCTTCATAATGGTTCCGAGCTAAATGTCTGCAAGTGAAGTTAAAAGGGGGCAGGAGAGCTTCAGCCAAATGTCTGAAATGTGAACGTGATATTGAAAAGTGGACCATGAAAAAAAAAAATCTTTTTAATAAAACCTGTACTCAGAACAGATCATTCATCAGGCAGAACCACACTCAGTGTTGAATGATTTATCGTGGTGTGTTCAGTCACAATAAAGGACGTGTCTGACCATCCTCTCTCAGAGGAGCTGAAGGAAGGAGGTCTGGGGGCTGGGGCTGTTCAGGTTCACATTTCAGGTTTCAAGTAGAATTTTTCAGTGATTCCCCTAAACACACCTGAACATAGCCATAAAAATATAAAAATTGGCTCCACCTGTAGCTGGCAGGTGTTAATGTCTCCCTGCAAAACACACAGCAGGTGTAGATGAAGGTGAAATGGTCAAGCGACGGCTTGTGAGTGTCACAAAACCGTCTCGATGGGTCGTCAGAACAAAAGTAGAACAGTTGTGTCGGCTTTGATTTAAAAATTCAAAGGTGCAAGAACTCTGTGGACCTAAAGACATGGGGGGGGGATGACTGCAAGTCCCAGGGTGCTTTTCAGCGAGAAACATCGGATTCCCAGAAGACCCCCCCCCCCCCTGACCTGTTTACCCCCACCCCTGTGAAAAAACCACATTATAAGATCAGGAAGCTTCATACTGTTTGTTCAGGAAATAATAGTTTCTATAAATTAATACTCAGTGTGACTTGATGCCACAGATGTTTGAAAACACACACGTTCATAGATACAGAGGTTTGTGCCCCCCCCGCTGCCAACAAACACTTTGTGTACCTGCTGTCTCTATATCTAAGCTTCATGTATTTATTATGTTGTCTATTAAACCTCACACCCACACACATAAACAAATCAACATAATGTCACAGGTTCAGAAAACAGATTATTTCCTCCTACACACACGGGGGGGTGGGGGCGCAGCTTCCTGAGGCCCGATGGGACCGGCGCTCGCAGGCAGCGGCTGTTCCTCCGTACCACAGATACATGAGCTTTAATGGGCGAATCACGGCAGCCGCAACACGATCACCTGCAAACGCATACTACTCAATCGAAATCATCAGGCGGCGGCGCAGCAGGGAGTCCGTTTTCATTTAATAATCCTTTAAAAGCTCCTCGATTGTCATTTACTTTCCTGCCTCTCCTCTTTTACAGCTGTATAAGCTGTCGCCGAGTGTTTTATGAAGATGTACGGGCGTCATAAAAATGTGTTTAGGTTTTCTCTCGTCGCTCTTATTGCCTTTCATGATTGTGATGGTGCTTGTGAAACACTGCGGCGATGTTGGCTATAAAATAGACATTAGTCAAGTCAATACCAGCCCCCCCCCAAGTAGAGGAGCAGTGCGCACACACACCACATGGGTGTGGCCATCGTGGTGCCTTTGACTTCCCGTCCTCCGACTGAGTGTAATAGATACACACAACATTTATTAATTGCATTGCATCACAAACAGGCTTCCAAGGCCAGAAGATGATGAATTTACATTCAGGGAGAGATTTAAACTCCCTTCAGTGTTTATATGCTCCTTCATTCAAACAGAAACAGGCTTTGTCTAAAACCCTGTTTCCACTGACTATTTGTGCTTCTTTATTTGTATGTGTTAGTTGATTAAAAGGGTTGCATTCCCTTGGTCATATGGGGGGGGGGGCAATATGACCATCCAGCCGCTTACTTATTCTTTTCATACTCAGAGGAAACATGGTTTGAAGGTTTGCTTCAAGTGGAAGCGACCACACATTGTCTAAACAACCTGAGCAGGATTCCAGCTGCTGCAGATGTGTAAATGAACCAGAGTCAGATTCTACAGTCACGTGAGGTCGTTCCCGGGCACAGTGCTATCAGCCGTGCTAACATGGAAATTAGATGTTCACATTAATGTCAGTCTGATGTCTGTGCAGTAAATATGAAGCTACCACCAGCAGCTGGTCAGCTTAGCTTAGCATAAAGACTGGAAACGGGGGAAACAACTAGCCTGGCTCTGTCCAGTAGTTGTTCAACAAAATCTGCTGACTGGCTGACTTTCCCGTATCAACCATCTCAGTTTTAACAAGCTGAACTGAACAAAGTAAATCTAAAGGCTGATGGGAGAGTTAGTTTTGCAGGTAATCAGTTATAAACCAGATTATTGGACAAATGAACATGTCGACGTGATGGTGGTGCTAGAGGAGTCATGGAATCAACAGAGTGATTAGAGTTCATCCTGAGGGGACCATGAACATCTGCACCACATTTCACCACAGTCCATCCCACAGTTGTCGGGATGTTTCAGTCTGGACCAAAATGGTGAACTGACCAAACATTTTCATCCCTAAAAATCACTGAAAATATCAGTCATGTGCTTATCTGGCTTTTTTTTTTTTCACTTTTCTGTGACCGTTTCCAGTTTGAACACTGAGGAAAATCAACATTACCGTTGCATGAATAAATCATTTATGTGGCGTCCTGTCCTGCTCCTGATTTTAGCTCAGAATACTAACGTGAACTGGACCAAACAGCTTCTTTTTTTCCCCCAAAGTTTCTGCAAAATTCATCCCAATACTTTATTGATCTGACATGAATCTTAATGTAAGACATGTTTCATCTTTAATAATAAATTAATCACTGTCAAATCAACTGATACGTCATTGTCATTACCATAAACAAAGGAAACCAAGGTTGAATGATTGATAGCTGCTGTCTCACACCATTGGCACTGTTTGATTGGGAGCATTTAGAGCGTTACACAGTCTCAGAGTTAACTCTCAGAGTTAACGCCACATTTTACATAAATCCGGTCTCCTCCGGAATTTTTCTGTGAAAAGATGTAAGCTCCTAAAAACGGCATTTTTGCAGCAATAAAATAACTTATAATTAGTGTTAAATAGAGTTTTACTTTATTACTTGCAAAGTACAGAGCGTCCTTTTTTCTTAAAGGTGCTATATGTGCGTTTTTGCTATTGCTACATAGCAAACATTAGCATTAGCAGCGGTTTGAGAAAAGTTGCGGGCTCAAATTTTATTCCTTTGCTCACCAACATCCGTCTCCAGTGGTGGAAAGCAACGTCAAGGATGACTCCTGGTGGGCGACCACAACCTGCTCTCAGCAAAAAAAAACCTGTTTGGATGCAGAGAACAAAAAAAGCAGTGAACCACAAATGATTTTTGCAATAAGCTTGGATGAAATGAAATGTCTGAAGAAATAATAATTTAAAGAGATTAATAAATTTTGTCCTACTGATGATGACAGATGAGAATTTATAGTTCTCTACAAATCCAGGTGCATTAGAACATCATGTTTATCTTCCTTCTTAGACATATTTTCTATCCTTTATTCAAAGCATTTTTGCTGAGAGGCGACCTCTCTTTTGGTCCCGTTCACACCCGGAAGCTAAGTTGAACCACAGCCAGAGTCTGATCTGCTCAGGACTGAGCTCCACTGAGGGATGAGGGATGGATGACAGCGGCTTTCTCGATTCCCGTCCCAGGTTTAATCCTGGTGTGTTCGAACCAGCGACCCTCTCGTCACGAGCTTGGCCCCTTAACCTAAAGTCTGTCCCTAAAAGAGCCTGAAATCTGTACTTATTAAATACTTAGAAATGGTTAGAAGAAACAGCTGTCGGACAAGTAGCTTTATTTAAAACAGGAGCATGAACATGAACATTTTAGAATTTTTTTTTTTTTTTGGTTGAAACACCGAAAGTGTGTCTTGTGTGGATTTCTGAAGGAGGTTTTCTTTTTCTTTTTTTTTTTTTGTCGGTAGCTTAGTAATATATGACCCGGGTCGTCCCACTTTACAAGATGTTCTCTGTTTTCTGCACTTTTCACCAAAAGATTCAATTTCACATTCTGGTTCTGATCCGGCTCCAGCCCCAGAGACTGGCTCTGCCGCGGAGCAGCATCTGTCCTCACTATAGACGATCATATGTATAAACACATCTTTTCCTTTTCCTTTTTCCTTTGAAACTAAAGCATGCAGTTGTTGTCATGAACCTGTAGCTTCTGTATGTTGATTTTGTCAGATCATGGTGTGATCAGATCCCAAAATTTTTACTCTTTAAAGCATCTCCAAAGTAAATGGCTTGGAGAGGTAGATAAATATGTTTCACACATTACACGCTATTCGGCGCAATAACTGATGTCACAGTTTATGCGTCGCCACTCACACCCTTTTGTTGACAACGACCTTGACCTTGCCAAGTGCTCGGCCTGCTCACCTTGGTTTCTCGTGCCCCGGCGGGGGGGCGCGCTGCCAAGGTGGGAGCATAGGGAAGCCGAGGTCCATGCAGCCGAGGCAGCGCGTGATGACGCAGCAGTAATTTCGCTGGAAAACGTTACCGGGACTGGATGTGACATGGACGATAAGGTTATATTGGTTTCAGGCATGTAAAAATTCTATGCAGAATCAGACTAGAACTAACAACTAAAACATACAGAGACAGAATTGGGCCAGACATGTACTTTATTTCCTCAGATTTATTTCAGGCCTGTTCTTGTGGACTGTATTATTACTAACTGACCATCATAAGCAGCGATAAGAGAGGAAGGATGAAGTTCATTGTCCTGAATGAACAAAGTGTGTCACTGGAAAACTGTCTGAACCCATAAGGTTTTACTATTAGATTCTCTCACCGAATTTCCATCTCCACCTTGTCTTATCATAATTATAATGGCATTATAACAGCAAATGCTTGGTTTTGGTAAATGTATATGTATGTATATGTATTACTAGTCAACATGTTAATTATAAGCAACTTATCATAATTTTCTAATATCTTGTATTAGTAATATTTCTTTGCCTCAGAGACTTTTATCATGTAGCCTTGCAGCACTTTATGCCTGTCTCAGCATCAGGAGAAACTTTCAGAAAAAAACAGCTCCGGCCGAGCGGTGTTTCGATCTGGTTTACGACGAGGGGGCAGCGGGAATCAGACGAATTAAGACGAGAAGGAGAAAACGACAGAAAGGTTTGTGATTTAGGGGAACTGGAGAGAAGTGCGTTTGGGTTTTATGAGGACTGAAATGACACCCGGGAGAATGGAGTAGGGAGAAAAATGTGAGAGAAAGGGACGGATGCAGATGCAGGGGAGACGAGGTGAAGTGAAATGTGTCAGTTTTTGTCACGTGTGTTTTTGCTTTTGTTTTTTCCAAGAGATCGCTGCATAATGGGTGACCCACATCCCTGGTGCTTATGAAACACATTCAGATCCATAGGGGTATCGTTCAGCTGAGTGATGGGTGAAACACGCGAGTGGATAAATACCACGCTGAGCGGCGACACCGTGGGAGGAACAGGGAGGAACAGGGAGGGAACCGGTGTGTACATGGCACCTAAGTGTCTTCGTCATTACATGTCAGAACCAGTCCATTATTACTACAGACTGAAGTCTTACATGAGCCCCCGGGTGCTATTAATGGCACGAGTTAACTCTGAAAGAAACACTCACCATGATTTCCAAATAAAGCAGATACGCACATTTTTCAGGCCGATCGTTGTCACGAGGTTGACGGCAGACCTGGTTGTGTGTCTGTCTAATTAAGGACTTGGTTTGCAGGCGATTCCACTCGTGTACCTCGTGTTGTGGACTGCGCTGATGCCACAGGAATACAATAAATTAGACCTGATGCAAGTGTTCAAACGCAAGACTTTGTTTAAATAAGAGAAGCCCTGACCTGTTTCGTTTAGTTTTTTTTTTGTTTTGTTTTTTGATGCCGTGAGCTTTGGTATTTAAAAATCTCGTCATTCTTTACTTCAGCTTGAAATATTTGAGTGCATTTGGAAAACTGCGCTGCACTCAAATTCAGCCCTCTTTAAAATAAATAAATAATGAATAAAAACAAGTTCAAAATAGAAAATAAATACCAGATGATCTGTGTGGATTATAGAGTAGAAATACCAAAAAAAGGGGTTACAATACAATAAGAATCAGTGAGAGACAAAGGAAAGGCAGCAACAGTCAGGACTGAACATAATCAACCATAATCAATGTAAAATCACCCCCTCACACACACACACACACACACACTGCCAGTAAATTCACCACATCCCTCGATTTGAGGCAAAACAACTCGAATCCAGCAGGAAATGAAGGCATAGATCAAAAAGCTGCCGGGGAACAATATACCGTGTGGTGCCGCAGACATCTCATTTGGGTTAACAGAAACTGCAGTACGGTTCAGTGGCACCACTAATGACTAGACTGATAGTGTTGAGTTTGATGGATGGGGCTGAGAATGAGCTGATTGGATTGGTATGCAACAATAGCCTGAATTCCACTGTTGGGCCCAACAGGGCTCGTATCCAGTGTTAACCCATCGTTTCTCTGACACACTCGCTCTCAGAAGAAAAGGACTGGAAATCCGTCGGCATCTTGTTGCTCACAGGCCATTCGGGGGCAATGCCGGAGTCTGAAATCAGCCGGTTTTGGTTCGAGCGTCTGGAAAGGAATGAGTGCAGACTGAGCCGGGACGTGTAGCATCAGGCCGTTGTCACCACCTGATGTTGATCGAAATCATCTGACGACTTAACAAGCTACGACTTTTTACAGACCCTCTGGTCTGAATAAGAATCTATGGATGAGTCAAGGTCAATTTATGCTTCTGCATCAAACTTGTATCGTAACTAAGGCCTAGCCATGTACCCTTCACCTTAGCCTGATTCTCACCTCCCAAAAAATATAACTACGCCTTGCACACACTGCGTGCTCAGATGTGGTTCAGATGTGGGCCACCAAAAAGACACTGGACTCCTTCGAACCCCAACACTCACCTGGCTAAAAAAGGACATTAATACTGATGTAAAAGTTTCCAACTCACTCAATCATTGCTAGAAAAGCTGGAGTTTAGATTATGATGTTAACGAAAGTCCTGGACACAGAGGAAGCAACAAACCAGACTGACTTCTGGAGCTTGCAATTATTATTTTTACTTTTACTATTCAGTAAGAGGAATGAAACACATTTTAGTGGTGACCGAGGTTATTGCTAGGTCATTTATAGATATGTTAAGTTGCAACTCTTGTAAAACCCAGCGAGATCCTGTGAGACCCTGTGGACCCTGCAGACGATGCACACCCTGCAGACCCCGTTAGACACTGCGAACCCTGTGAGTACCTGTAAGACCATATGAGACTCTGTGAGACCATATGAGACCCTGTGAGACCCTGTGAGACCTTGTAAAACCCTGTGAGACCATATGAGACCCAGTGAGACCCTGTGAGATGCCATGAGACCCTGCAAGGGCTGGTGAATGGGGACAGTTTGTACCTCAGGACAAAATATTTGACTCGATGTGTAAACAGTCTTCAACCCATGTTGCATCGTCTCCTGACTTGATTTTCTGTGGTAGCATAGCAACAGTTGCTGATCATGTGGTACTCAGGAGGGGTTTGCCAGCTCATCACACACACACACACACATATATATATATATATATATGTGTGTGTGTGTGTGTATATATGTGTATATATATATATATATATATATATATATATATATATATATATATATATATAATATATACACACAGCTGTCTTTGCCTATAGTGGCTCTTCATACAAACAGACCAATCCCTATGGGTTCAGGACGATGAAGAGCCCCGTGGTGGAGTGGAGCCAAGTTCTACTGCTTTTAATTTTGATAACTTTAATTACATTTTGATGATTGTTTTTCACCTTGGTGCTAATTGGAAGGCAGGACTCTCCCATGCAGTGGTATCACTGCTGTGGTTCCAGTGAAGGCTGCAGGTGGACACGGCGAAGCTCCAGTGACCAGCAGATGTCCAATGGCTCTGTTACCACATGACTGCAAATTGACGCTCAAGGGGATCTTGCCACCACCACCACCACCACCGCACGATTATCTGAAGATGTTTTCAAGTGCAGCAGCTAAGGGTTGAATTCTATGTCTTTCACTGCTGGATGCTCGCTGCTGTCGCCATTAAATATGAAGTTAAACTCTGATGTCAGCGCAGAGGCTTTTCATCGAGAGGAACGGCAGACGTGGAGCCTTTGATCTCTGGCTGTCAAGCCCATCTGTTTTCCTTTCCCCTTCCATATTGTTCGCTGTTTGTATGTCGTGTGCTATTTCCTGAAAAACGTGTGATGTTTTTGTCCATCTCCCTGTTTAACTTATCACTTAAAACACAGGGGATCTCTCCCCATCTCTCATTATGTAGTAATAATGGATTTTCTTCTGTGCAGTTGTCGAGTTTTCTTTCCAGGCCTCGTTTTTCCTGCTGCTCCTTTTGGCCTCTCACAGATAGTTGACCTCTTCATTCTTGGCTCTGTCGCCGTAATGGTATTTTCTTTTATTTAACTTCTCCCCCTCTCGTCTCCCCCCTCCAATCTGCCCGTCTTTTAACCCTTCCCCTGCTGTCAGATCACTGACGGGGGGTCAGAGGAAAGGGGACATTAGCACCATGAATCGGGTTAACCCAGGTGATCCATCTTGATCGGCCAAACCAAACCTCGTCTTCTATAGACACAGATACTGAAATGTCCCCAGGTGCAGTCAAAGGAATCAAAGAACAGTAAATCTCTTAAAAGTGGCTGCAGCATAAATCTGCTTTCAATGGCCAAATGTCATCCATCTTTTCTGTAACTCCCAGCGTCTCCTCATTATCAAAACGAAAGGCTAAAGCAAATTTTAACAGAATCAGCAACATCATAAGCTACAATTTCTTCTCTCTTGTCTCGTTTCTTTCCTGACACCAAACTCCCCAGAGAAACTGAACCGAAACTGGATGCCGGTTACATGTGGTGGATGATACTGGAGCCTTTTAATAGAGTATCGGTAGCAGGGGCACTGGTGCCAACCCCCGCACTGGTGATGGGGCCAGCTGACATTGGTGCGGCTGTATAAATGTATAAAGTTATATTCGTATACAGAGAAAGGTTTTAGATGGGGAACTTAATAATTCTTATGTTACAACAATTCAGTAAATGTACTGCCCTTCTTTCGTGTTGATATTTTTGAATATGGCCAACTTTTTGCCTTCATAGAAACACAAGTCTCAACAGAGGAGGATTTTACAAAACCAAAAAGGTGATGTGACAATATTTTGCTGAAAGAAATCATCTATCCATCCATCCTTGAAAACTCCCGCCGTGGGGCCCGTAACACACGCACATATGGGCCCTCTGTGGCCGAGCTGAGTGAGAGGCCTGGCTGACCATGAGCTCAACGGAGGTTGCACGGACCTTGGGTTCGAAGGACACTGACATGGTTTTAGTTCACACGATATTTTCATGTTCATGTATGTGCATTGATTTCTTTCCAGCCCATTTTTCATATAAGGATATATATGTACCTTCATGTTTTGATGTGTTCATCCATCATGGAGCCTGTTTTTTTTTTTTCCCAGCGTCTCTGAAAGACAGGACCTCGTTAGCCCAACAGCTTAGGATGACCCGCACACTGTCTCACCTTCCTTCCCTCTCACCTCCATCCTCAGACGGTCCTTTGGGTCAGGCCGCTGTAATTGGCTCATTGATTGGTGACAAGTCTGATGCAAACCGGCACCATGGGGAGAAACGACGAAGCGACCGGCGGAGCGACCGGCGGAGCGAACGGCAGAGCGACGGGCAGAGCAACAGGCAGGTTGGGATGACGCGCACCTACACCCGCCCCTGGCTGTAATGCCGTAAGCAGACACCAAGGTGGGGGGGCAATAAAGAGATGGAGACCCTGACAGAAATGACAGTGACAAATGAAAAAGTGCAAAACTCAGGAAGAATACCCTGTTCCTTTGGTCGGGACATATCTAGAATAAAAATGAAGAGAATAATAGGCAGGAATACAAGCAGAGGGAGTGTAAAAATATAATCAAATTGAGTATTTTTGTAATTTATACTTTAAACACACATGAATTAACATGGGAAATACATAGCTGCTGAAACAAAACACAACGTACGGAGCATCAGCCTCATTTTAAGAGGAGAGGAACCCATTGGAAACCATGAGAGGACGGAGAGAAATGAGCCTGAACAACAGTCAAACCCTCAGTGCCACAGATGAGACTGAGCATTAAAGGGCCACGACTGTAACAGACCAAGAATGAAAGAAAATAAAGGTAATATAACAAACGTTCTTCCGTCCGCTGTGAAAAGCACATGTGGTTGATTACAGTAACATTTTCCTTTAAAGATGTGGACAGGAGTTAATCAGAACCAATCAGAACTGGGTTCACACTTCATCCTGCTGTCGCTGGTGTATTTTCATGTGTTTGTTTATTTCAGTCAAAGAGGGAAAAAAAAGAAAGCACATAACAGAAAACTGGAAATACACATCTGTGCACATTTGATTTTCATCTTCTGAGTGTTTTGTTAACGGATCCTTGTTGCCTCCAGTGGTTACCCCCATCCCTGTCTCTCACCGTCTCACTACAAAAAAGCTGTGTGCTGCTGAGTGATGCACAGAGCACATATTTTTAGACTGGTTGCATGAATTTCTAATGCGACATCCATCTGGCAGCGGCAATGATGATCGGCCGTATGAGCCGTCTGATGTAGAACGTGGACGGGGGTGCCGGGCTGACGAGGCTTGGACATGCCATGCTTTTCTAAAGGCCTGTCACCAGGTACCACAGTGCTGCTCCCGGATCCAAGTACAGATGGAGATTCAATGATAGTCTACAGATGTGCAAATCACCACGCGGTCTCCTTTAATTTTCCTCCTTTTTCCTCCACGGAAGATTAATGAAGTAGATTTTCTGACAACTGGAAACGTGTTCACCGATGGCTGATGGTGGAAGAACCGGAGCACAAAAGGAATGGAAAGTTCAATGGAGGCAGTTAGAGGAGTTTTCCAAGATCTGAGATGCACTTGGTGGAGATTCATGACTCTTAAAGGGCGAGCACATGGCTATAAATCACACTGAGCGTGACATTCAACCTGAAATGAAATATTTCTGCCTCGAAGGAGGTGGTCTGTGGTGGAATGAGAAACACCGCGGCGCACACGTCCCTGAAAGCAACGGCAACAAACCACCTATGGCGTGTTTCCTCTAAATGCGCCGGAACCGGTGACCATTAACACTCAGGAGAATTGCAGTGATAGGGTTTCCCCCGGCGGAGCACCCAAAGGTTCCACGGCCACTGAGTGACCTGGACTGTGCTGGTTCTTGCTTTTGTTTCAGATGTATAACAGTAATTGACGGAATCTGAAAAGGTGGGGCATGTTAGAAAACGCACACAGTTACCACCTCGGGCGTAGAGGAGGTGAAAATAGGAGATGAAGACCGTCCTGAACCAGTTCACTCAGACCTGGCCTGGTTCAAGGAGGTTCATCTTCTCTTTGATCACTTCTCAGAATTCATTTTTATTTTTTAAGTAGGCCGTTAACATAGGAATAGTTTCTATGTCTTTTATTCTTTTCCTGGTGGTTTCATTCCTGTATCTTTTTTGTTTTGTCTAAAGCACAAGCGTACGTTGGTGATGGGTGTTTTAATAAAAGTCCTGCAGTACAGGGCATGGGGGGGGGGGGGGGGGCAAGGACCAGCTGAGCCCACTCAATGGTGGAGAGGGAGCCCACATCTGATCAACATGTTACTGTTGCTTGGATGACGAGGCCTCAGGCCAAGAGAAATGAGATCATGTGGGGTGAAAGTTTCTTCAACTTATTTTTACAACTTCGAAGGACTCGAAGCCTAAAATATGACAAAAAAATAATTTCATCAATGAAAATCAAAGAAAAGAAAAGACAAAGAAAACTCAACACTTTTGCTGTAGCTGAGTTTAACACGTATCATAAAACACTATTATTGTATTCAAAGCAACTAAGTTTAATGTAGTTATGATGAATATATTTACGTATATTAACATAAAATTTAGTGGACTACCTGTATGCAGTGGTTAAAGTGGCCTGGAATGATCCAGAACAGCATTCCGGCACCACATCTGATTGGCAGTGTCACACATAATAAAGTAAAGAGGGGCTGGACCCCCGGGGGTCCCGGGGGTCAACAGCAGACCCTTGGGACAACAGCAGAGTGTCCTAAAATCCATCAGCGTTTTACCCCCATGAGTGTGAGTGAATGTACTTTATTTCCTCCTGGATCCATTTAGGGTGAGAGTCACTGTCCACTGACTGACTTTATCTCTTAGAAATGAGTTTTAAACACAAATATATTGCAACAGCAAATAAGTTTGGAAGGAAATATAATCATGATGGAATAATGTTTTATATTAACTTAATGATAAAATGTTTTAAATTTACGTATTCGGTGGGTCAAGTTGATACTGAATGAATCAGTAAAATCTTCAAAGACAACATGTTTGTTTTCCAACTGCAGTGACTCCAGCTTCATTAAACTGGTTCTGTTCAGACCCTCACGGAACCTGGTTCAGGTTCAGGAAAAAGATCCTGGCTCTGGTTTAATATGGAAAAAGTTCACAAGGACTCTCAGACACAACCTGCTTATCTATACTGAGCCAGAACCTCCAACTTTTCTGAACTTGAACCAAAGACTGGACGTGGACCCAGGATGAGGACCTGGTCTCTGAACCTGGTCTCTGGACATGACCCTGCCACATCCTCTGGTGGCCTCCTGGTTTGTGTATAAAAACTCTGCATTGTCACGAGTCCGATCAGGACTTAACGGTCACATCGGTATCAGCCACATGAAAACAGGCCCCGGGATCTCGGTCCACTTAGTGTATTCTGGTCCTGGTCCGCCTGATCAGCTTCGGCTGAGCACTGGATTACTTTTTGCTCTTCTCACCGTGAAAAGTTTTGACAGAGGGAAGAGTTACAGAGCGACCGATGATGAATCTGTCCTTCGGTGGAGACGGTGGTGACCCCTCCCTCTCTCTGACCCTCCCTGCTCTAAGTTTCACCTTCCCTCTCTCCATTGCTCCTTCATCCTACCATCTCTCTCTCTCTCTCTCTCTCTCTCTCTCACTCAGTCTGACAACTCACAGCACATTGTCTCCTATAATTATAACTGAATTATCATCACAATCAAAGGCTCCATTATCACTGTTACGTCTCTGGCCTCTTAATTTATACCCCCCCCCTTCAGCTGTTATCAGCAGACAGACGCATACAAAGACAGAAAAGGAGGCAGAGAAAGAGACCCCCCCCCCCCCCCGCCATGTCCTTGCCTGACAGATTGTGGCAGTAATGAATGTATGCGATTCCACAGCACTCGCCACTCCTGGCATTTTAATTGAATTTTTTATTCCTGCACTTCAAGAGGCCTGGGAGGCACAGGGACAAGGATGAGTCAGTGTGTGTGTGTGTGTGTGTGTGTGTTTTTGGAGGTGTGTGAGCAGGTATGTGTGTGTGCACATCTGCTCCTGTTAAATATAGTAAGTCTGAAATTCGTGGCGGAGGAGTGACGGATAAGTCAGTGCGAGTTTATACATAAATTCTCATAAATTCACTTTGTCCGAGGAAGTGACCGTTTTTTCGAAACCCCTCCCTCGGACAGTGGCTGTCCAATCGTAGCCCAGCAGCCGTGACCCTGTGACCGCGGGCTGGGGCGGGGTCTGTCTGGTGCTCGGACCCCTCCTTGTGTTGTGATGAGGGCAGCAGGGTTCGGAGCCGTGGGTCTTCGACTCCGGCCCCTGGGCGGAGCGGAGTGGAGCTAGAAGGGGTCGAATGGTGCGACTGTCACTAGCCTGTCCTGCTTGCGCTTCCGTAGCCGGTGTTACCTGAGATACTCCACTTGCCAACGTGTCGGTTAGTTGTTGTCCCAAAAGCCTTTTGAAGTTAAAAACGAAAAGACAAGACTAGTTCTACACCACAAGACAAGAACCAGGCTGTTTCTAATTTTCCATGTTTTGTACTTGGACCATCAGCTGAGGACAATGACTCAGTGTCTGGCTCCTCCACCTTTAGCCTGTTGGCATCCAAATCTGTTTCCTGGAAACTATATATATATACAACTGACCTGCAACAGTAAAAATTTTCTTAAAGGAGACGTGATCATTTGCTGAACCATGTCCAGAGGCGAAGTATTATATGAATGAATGAAGCTATGTTTAGCAACTGAGTGTCCAGGAGCTGGATGAGGTGGATGACGAACGTGCAAGGATCAGGACTGTCAGACCAGAGACCGGGTTCAGAGACCAGGTCCACATCCAGAGTCCTGTCTTTGTTTCAGGTTCAGGAAAGATGGAAGTTCTGGTTCAGTGTAGATAAACAGGTTGTGTCTGAGAGTCCATGTGAAGTTTTTCTGTATTAAACCAGAACCAGGATCTTTTCCTGAGCCTGAACCAGGTTCCGTGAGAGTCTGAACAGAACCATGAACCAGTTTAATGAAGCTGGAGTCACTGCAGGCGGATGTTGAGCTGCAGGAACAGATATTTACTGGGAAAACAAATACGTCGTCTTTGAAGATTTTACTGATTCGTTCAGTATCATATTTTTCATCTGCAAAATAATGTAAAAATAATAACATTTCCTCATCATTTCTCTAGAAAACATATTTTGCCTTTGCAATTTAGTTGTAAGTCAATTTAATTTCCTGGAGTCAGGGTTGTAGCATTACATGTATCTAGCCATCAGGTGCACATTTAAAAACCTTTCAAGGGTTTTCATTTTAAAAGGACTGAGCTATAAAACACCAAACATCAGCTGGAGAAGCCTTTTAACCAAATTAAGGAACCTAACATTTGTCCATTAACAGTCTCAGATGCCAGAAGCTGCTTTTGTCCACATCTGTCCACATCTGTGCGGAATCACGGCTCCTGTGTTTCAACAACGACTGAAAGTTCCAGCCGGTAAATCTACAGCTGGTATCGGTTCCCCGCATAAATGTGCCATGTGAAGATGGAGAGCCCCAGTGTAGCAACCATTACCAGGCCCATCCGAAGGAAAGGTGAGCTGCATAGGTGTATCGCAGGTGCCAGGGAGGCTAGCAAATCTCTTGTTAGCTCTGTTATTTCTCCCTTCGCTCCTATTGACTGTGATGACAGCATTGTTCGGAGATTAAAAACGCTGCTCGGTCCAGACTGAAATATGAAGCTGGAGCACATTTGCGATTGTATAATTACAGAAACAACTGATTATAAAAATAGTACTCAATTAATTTTCTGACGATGCACGAATCAGTTAATACATTTGTTGTCTTTGTTTGTCTACGCTTTATGATCCAGCAACTGAAAACCAACAAACAGCTAACGTGTCATTACAGAGATGGCGCCAAGTCTTTGTGGGTTCGAATAATCTTGACTTCTGATCCCAGTTAAACTCCCACTGTTTGATCAGCACAGGATCCATGTGCAGGCCAACACAGGTACAGGTGTGTATGTGTGTGTGTTTGTGTCCGATTCCGCATGTGTTTATGGAAAACATAAAAATTAATAACGCAATAAGACATTAAACTTAATCTCTGACCAGTGGAGTAAAATCCCTCCTTTAATTTTCCACATTCAAGTCTTTATTTATTAATGTCGGGGGAAAGTGTATTTGTGTATACGTGTATATGTGTGTGTGTGTGGGGGGGGTGTTGTTGTTTGTTGCTCTGCTTCCCTCTTGCTTCCCTCTTGGGGGTGATAGAAAGAGCTGTTTTTCCATGTTTCCTCTCAGTGTGAGTTATGTGTGTGTGTGGGGGGCTGCATGTGTCTGTGTCTCTTTCTGAGTTTTTTACTGCGAACAATCGTTTCTACCTTTATGTTCCCGCCTGTGATGGCAGCGCGTCAGAAAGTTTCCACCCGGGCGACAGCGCGGATCAGTTGAACAAATTCATCCTCTCTTTTCTTTTCCTTTTAGCTCACTGCAAACATACAGAATTACAAACACATCTGTACGTGTGTGCCCTGTGAGTTAAGCATGTGTACCCCCCCCCCCCCGGTAAAAATATGACTGAGGTGGAATAAGAATGCATGTGGTTGAGGGTGAGTTGGGGGATTCGGTCCCACCATTCAGGAAGAGAATCACTTCTACAGACGTGAGACGGTGCCACAAGCAGCTTGTCCTCTACACATCCATGGTTAGGACATAGAAGGCATTAAAATGAACCGGGGGGGCAAGCTGAAGGTTCCTGGAGGAGAACTGAAAGAGGGGAAGAGGAGGTGAAGAAACAACCTCAGAGGGGGGCGGAGATGGTTTTAAACCACCCACCTGTTCAGGGGGGGTCGGTGGGTCAGAACTGAACCAGATGAAATCTCGGTGAGTCGATTCTCAAAGCCTTGAAGACTCTTGAATCAAAGAAATATCAGGATAATTTTCTCAACAATATTAAATATCCTCATGCCCTCCTTGTGTCCACTTTGGTGTCGTCCTTGTGTCCTCACTGTGTCCTCCTCGCGTCCTCTCCTGCAGTTCATCTGGGTAAACATGCCTGATCCACTCTCAGGAATCTACTTTAAGTTGTGTCAGCTGAGCACACACACACACACACACACACACACACTCACACACACATGTATTTTCTCAGTGTGAGTTTAACCTTGTGCTGCTGCAGCTTATTGTTACGCTGATCTGACAACGCTCAGCTCAGACGTGAGCGGAAACTGTTACGGCTCCGACCTTGTGAGGATTTCTGACGTTCGCAGGAAAAGTCACTGTAATATGATTCGTCGGCGTCACGTTTGCGTGGAGACGTGGACGTCTGAAAGGGGCCTCAGTGTCTCAGCGCCTGTGTGTGTGTGTTCTTGTGTTTGGGTGTAATAATGTTAGTTGTTACACAAAAGTTTATGAGGGCTCGTAGGGATGTTTTTAGACACAGGTATGTCTAAATAAATAAGGTGTGTGCGTGCTCGACTGCTTCATATGTGTCTGTTGGTTCTGTAAATGCTGGAGTGTGTGTTTACAGTATCTGTGTGTGATTGTGTGTGTTTTTACATGTATATATGATGTGTCACTGTCACTGTGTGTGTGGTGCATTTGTGTCTGTTATTGCCGTCTATGATCATATGATCAGTGTATAAGTCCACATACGTTGACCTCTATGCATGGGTGTGTGTTTGTAAAATCCAAGTGTGTGTGTGCACATATGCTGTAAATTGAGCTTATGTGCACAAAGGTGTGTTTGTCTATGCCTGTGGGTTTGTACTGTACGTGTGTGTGTGTGTGTGTGTGTGTGTGTGTGTGTGTGTGTGTGTGTGTGAGTGTGTGTGAGTCAGTACACTGACCACAGGAATAAAAGTCCATACAGAGGTAGAACTCTTTGCTACCATACTCCACCGTAGCCACGGCGCTGGGGTTAAGGTGAATCTCGTTGTGGCGGCAGTAATTATTTGAATAACTCAGAGTCGTCCCTGCTCCGGGTCCATCGGGGAATTCGGGACGTATCGATGTTTACATACAGTAATAGATCTCAGATGGTTGTGGTGGTGGCAGCCTCAAGTGAACGCAGGAATTTTAATGGAAAAATTTGACCCTCCACTGTAAAACCCGTCTGTTTTTTCCCAGGATTTTGGTCAATTTGTTTAGAAAACGATGGGGCCTGTGAGACGCTTTATCCAGAGTCTGAAGAGAAAGGCTTTCGGCCAACACATCGCTGTGCAACGGTCAACAAAGACACCCTGATGATAAAGTGAATAAGACACCAGTGTGTTGGTTAAAATTCGGCTGCAGATCCCGGAAACGTGCACAGGAATTTGTACAGTAAATCGATGAGGCGGGATTTCGGTTGTCAAGGTGACGATGGATTTATCCTCCGTCTTGCCAACGATGAACTAAAGTGAAGATTAACACGTCAACCTGTTCTTCACATTACAGACTCATTTGTCAGTTATCTCACTTGCCGTATTTGAATGGCCAATGCCGTTTGTGCCACAAAAGTTCAGCCGGAAACATTTTTGACCACAGCCCGAGATTTTAAGCTGGTCGGTGATCGATAGTTATGATCATAAAGATTTCAGTCCCGGTTGGTTGGTGACACCCATGGTTACCATAGTAACCATGAGGTGCAGTGTTTGAGCAGCTGGTGAGAAACAAACTCCCGTTGTTTCAATGAAGACGAGAGTAAATAATAATCACAACCTCCATCTGATTCATATGTAAACAATTTTTCGCAGGAGATTCTCGAGATCTGGGCGATAGATCGGCATAAACTGGCTTTCACTTGGATTTGTATGGTAAACGCGATGACACCGTAGTGCAGCGCAGCTCAAAATGTACGTCAGGAAACGGAGTTGAGTGAGAGGAGGAAAGAAAAGAGGAACAAGCTGCTGCCGATGCTGCGGATCGACCGGAGCCGAGCGAGCGTGAATAAATACAGAGAATCATCAAGAGGTAGATTATTGTGACAGGAGTAGGAGGGAGAGGAAGTGGGGAAAGAGCTGGACGGAGGGTGACGGACGCTTCACATCCCAGGCCCTCATCTTTTATTTAACCTGAGCTGCTTCTGAGAAAGACGGAGAAGCAGAGAAGATACCGAAGGAAAAAGAGGATCGAGAGGGAGGGATTAAGATTAAAAAACAAGAGGAGATGGTAGGAGAGAGAAAGAGGAAGAAGTAAGGAAATGACAGAAAGAAGAAGTAAAACAAGAAATGGAGAGATTGGAGGAGCGAGGCAAAGCTAGACTGAAAAGAGTCACGATATATAACCGTCACCACAACCATTTGATGAGCCCCCATTTTTCTTCTTCTTTTCTGCCACTGTCATTCATTTGTGACACGTCCTCCATCTTTTCCTGTGGTCCCTTCACTTCCTGAGCCGTTCGCCCGGGGATCTGTCGAGGTGATGGACACCAACACGTACTGAAACAATGGTTTTGACACTTGGGGCAACAACAACCAGCACAGGCAATGTTGACACACTGGGGGGGGCTGCATTTATGTGGGCATCACGTCTTATAGTGTAGTAATATTACAACAGAAAAAAAATTGTTACATGTTCCGTGTTGGTCGTCGGTGTCTACCACTTTCAGACCTACAGGTGGCGCCGCACAGCACCACACCACACTAATGTCGCTAGTGTTTTGATTGTCACCTCTCAGAGACTCTCAGAGTTTTTGCTACAAACCTGTAAGCTGCGCATTTCACGTCTGATGTGCGACCCAGTTTGTAGTTTTGCACATCTGTAAGCAGCGGTCGTGGGTCGGGGCAGCCAGGGTCAAAGGTCAACTAATCTGAACTTTTAGTGCACCGTGCAGAGGCGTCACAGCACAACACGCACACAACAGTGGAGGAGGTGCACGAAAAATCTGTTTTTATGCAATAATTTGAAAACAGCATTAGAACGAGGATAGACCTCTCAGTACCACATCTGCTTCTGTGCAGGGAATTTAGTGGTTTCTGTCAGCAAGAGAGAACTAAATATACTATTTATATATAAACAGCTGCTGTATGATAACAAAGCTAGAATTTATGATGAATGATGTACAATAATTAACACTCAGAAATATCCTTACATCCACTTTCAGCTACAGGCTCTCATCTGTTATCTCTCCCTTTAGTTTGCCACCTGAACTCACTTGAGTGGATTTTTGTTTCTGTTGGACAGACGTTTTCCATCAGTACCTAAACCCATCGACTCAGTCAATACTGAGGCGGGTCAGGCCGACTTCAGCAGACAAAATTATTCACCAGCAGGTGTTTTTTGTGCTGTGAGATGAACATGTGTCACACGTTTTCATAGTCCCGGGGGAAAATGACCAGGTTGGGTTTTGCGTAGGATTGGTTTTTGTGCGTGAATTCTGTGATTTCATCAATTAAAAATGTTCTGAGACAGGACTGACAAACTAAAAATGATGAAAACTTCTCCCATTTACTCTTCTTTGCTTCCTCTTTTAGTGAATCACAGCTGCATCTATTTAACAGAGTAAGACAGTTCCTACTGTACGATGCAGACATTATGTTAAACCGTGTGACTTCCAGAATTTCTCCACCACTTGTTAGCAATCCCTCAGTAACTTCAAGTCAGCAAAAGCCTTTGTCCTTTTATTACCTTTTCTTCTTCCTGACTAAAGCTTTGGCGGTGTGTGGATTTGTGCTTAGACTGGACTGGAATGGTCTAGACCAAACTATGGTTGGGAACACTTCCTCAGTTTGGGGTTTGTTTTGTCGGATAACCTCGAAACCCAGATGTTGAGTTTTGCTTTTCTTACTCAATAAACTGAACTGAATCATGTGGAACTGGACGGAACTCTATCTAATTTGAGTGTTTCCTTCCACTGCCTTGCAAATAATTCTAAGTTCGTTTGTGTTGAGAAAAATAACCGGAGGCTACGTGATTTCCCAACGCTAGCATCCTTCATGGGTTTTGATTTTGATTCAAACCTTTGGTGGAAACTTGGTCAAACTGCTAAAATTCACAGCCGTCACTCACACAGCAGCTACAGTCACGCTGAGGCAACAGTAGGTTTGTCTCTTTGACTTTCAAATGCTGTTTTTTTTCCACGGGAGGAGAAGATCAGATGCCGGAGAACAGAGGATTTAAATTTGCTCACATCCAGTCTCTCACATCTCACATTCTCCCAGACTGTTTCCATCACTGTCCCCTCTATCTACCGTCCTCTATCACAGACTGACAGACACATCCCTGGTCGTATCTGTTGTGAGTAAACAGACTGTTGGTTGAACAATGAGGCACTCAACGCTGAGCTCCGTTGTCAGCGGCAGCAAGTCGCTCTCATGGAAATTGACCTTACACGGCAATGTCATCCCGCTATAATATGAAACTCTTCCAGAGGGAATTCAGTCCTTGAGAGAAATATGGTAAAATATAAAGTGAGGGTTATGTGAAAAATGGTTTTGTGCCAGTGAAATTTGCTTTTTCCACATGCAGATTTAGCCCAAATGCCCAAAAGATAGGTTACATTGTGTGATTCTGCAAAACCCTCTAATACAGTCAACAACAACACTTTTAACTACTCAGCATCTCAGTATACACACATATAATTTCAATATGGTTGAGGTTGCAACTAGTTTTATCCCTGCTTTGGTCTCAACCAGTGCCCGGGAGGAATATCTGGCTTTTAAGCTGCTAATTGCTCCACGACGCTCTAGTCTCTAACTTTGTGTACCTGTTTGGTGCTGAACAGGTAGTTTACAGTGGATTTTTTTCAGTGCAAACAGTTGCCTGCTAATGAGTTTGAACAAAATCAGTAAAGTTGTGGGTCCTAAAAAAAAACAATGAGCTGAAAGATGCTAAAAAATTGTGTACAACTGAGGAGTACGGCAGTCAGTCCATGGCTTCATCACTAGTGTCATCCTTTATTGTCTTTTCATCCAGTGGTAATTTACACCAATCAGCTGAACATTAAAACTGTGGCTCATCGGTGTAAATATATTGTTTGGAGCAGCTTCAAACACACAACTGTTTTTTTGTTGTTGTTTTTTTTGTTTGTTTGTTTGTTTTTTTGTTTGTTGTTTTGTCAATTTTTTTCAGCAGAAACATAGTGAATATATCACAAACATATCATCACCTTTTCAGTTGATATGTTGAACTTGTCAACATTTACAGGAAAACATGTTCCTTCAGCTGGATCTGGTTCCTGAGTTCACCTGATGGAGCTAAGTCCAGTGCTCCCTCTACTTCTAGCTCTGGTTTTGGTTTCCACCAGCACCTGAGGGAAACCTCTGGCTCTTTAGCTGCTAAATGCTCCACTATGTTCACAAGCTGGTCTCTGACTGGGTCTGTTTGTTGACAGTGGCTGTTTACAGATAAACAATGTGCTGAGACTCAGCGTGTAGGTTCATCTGATGATTCTCTGTAGGCTCATCACTACCAGAGATGCCTTTCACACTGTTGCACTGTTTTCACATTAACATTTCATACAGTGGCGTGATAAAAAAAAATATATCCTGCATTGTAGCCACCCTAATGTTTGGGCTACAGTTTGGCTGGTGAACGATTGTCACGGTTAAAACAAGGCCAGCATAAAATGTTGGTCTAAGGTGGAACACACGTCGACAAGCCCAACCTCCACACATACATTTCCCTACATTAAGGACATACATTGACTCTGAACGTAAAGCACATCTGGGAAATTTATCCAAAAAGGACAGTAATTCTGATGGATAATGGGCTGTTTTTTGTTTTTTGAGGTCATCATGGCCTTTAAAAAAATTCTTCGTTTGTTCCTCAAGTGGCAATTTAAGGTAGGAGGGTGTGCAAACACACATACAAATGTTTCACTGAAAACCATGATAACATCTAAAAATACAGATAAGATAATCACGTGCAGGATCAAAGATGATCTTGCATGAGTGTTAAGACGTACTCGAGCTGAATTCTAGTCCTTTTCACAGAGACTTTAAAAGCGGCCAAAAAAAAGAAGTTAAAATTCCTCAAGTAAAAGAGGAATATGGACTAAACACCGAAGTGCACTTAATTTATGTGTGTAACGTTAGGAAAACATGAATATGCACTCACAGGGGAAGAAGCCTTGAATTTGTGTAAGATGAGATTATTGTTAACAAACCACACGGTGGTTACATTCCTGCCTCCTCTCCGCCATCCCTCATCTCTGCCCGTCTTCACCCTGTTTCAGTATGTTTTCTGTACTGTTGAATAAGGTGGAAATTATTCATGAAAAGCAACTCAACAAAGGACATTTTCATTTAATGTATGCAGGCATGGCCCCCATGTTCAGTCCAAATTTCCCTGCCCCAGCAGTGGAAACAATGAAAAAACACAGTAGAAAACGTTACTGGGGATGCTCCCCTTCACAGGAACTGACAAGTGCCAGGAACCAAAGATTCAGTATTTGACATTTTGCATAAATCAAGAGGACAGGTCAGTTTGAAAATATGTAAAGAGGGCAGTTACTCGCATTCAGCTCAAGGTCTGGTTAAAAAAATTGGATGGGTCAAACGAAGTCGGTAAATTTCCACATTGGGATCGATAAAGTGAGAACCTATTTTTAGTGTTTATATTGCTCTAATGTGCTACTGGTTAAATAAATCATTGTGATATGATGCATAAAGTTTCATCCACTCATAGTGGAGAAAACATTTGCCTCAAAAACCAGTAAATGTTAATAAAAGATGGACCTTGCATTTGACGAACCCAAACTTGTTAGACTCTCGGTAAACTGCACTGGATTTCCCATCATCAGTGAAAAGCTGGTCCTTTCAAACAGTCCCTCCACAATAAAACCCCCTGTTCATTTATTCAGTTGGTATAATGAGGCTGGATCAGCTGGCCTAGGTCAGACACTCCCAAAGGCACTCTGCAAGAATGGTTTACTTTCTAAATGATATAGGTGATGTGTTGTTTTTAGAGGCAGGGCCTACGAAGCCAGCTGCTCCAGGTACAGCTGAATGTATTTTCCACTAAAAAGCTTTAGCTGCTAGCCTGTCCTAAAGGAGTGATTAGCAACCGAGGAAACTTTAACCCAAGGAGCCTGTCTGGAAACCCTGTAGAGTCTTATATAATCTTATATGATATCCACATATTGAATCAGCTGTAAGAATGAAGGACTGGTTGAAAAACAAAAATAAAAATGGCAGTTCAACTGTTCAAATAGTTAATAACTGTAATAGATGAATAGCTGTGTCTGGAATCACTCCATATTTACTATATAGTTCCCAAAAAGTTCCACAGGGGAACAAAAAAAAAGTGCATCTTTGACACTGCTTCATGCTAAACGCCCCACAATGAAATGCTCTGATTTGTATGGATGTGGAAATTACCGTTGCGCAATGATGATGCAGAATGTTGATAATTACTGTGGGGTTAACATATGATGACTGAGTGTCCTAAAAATCAGGATTAATGACTGAGTGATCATGGGAATAGTTAAAAGTAGGGGATAAACAGAAAACAGGAAAAATACTGCAAAAAATAATGGGATGTGGTTAAAATAGACAGATGTTTGATGGTTGAATAAACTTAAAGAAAGACAGTTAATTGGTTAAAAAAAAAAAAATTCATTGTACCAACATCCAACTTCCAGTTTAAAGTCCATTCGAGTGAACACATTTGGAAGATTGTTGGTGGGGTCAATGAGGGGGTACTTTGGTTTTTATCTGAGGGCTGTGAGGGTGAATCAGACAAGAAAATCCCATTGTTCAGGCTGTTCTCTGAGTCTCTGAGTGTGAGACAGGAATATGAGCATCAAAATTGGCTCACATCCTCGTTAGCTAACCTTCAAAGACGTATCTCTACTCCAACAATCGGAGGGTTTAAATATAAACAGCGTATTCCTACACGTGAACAACATGCGTTGTTTAACATTTTGTGTCCCATTGTGCTGTTTCTACACACACAAGCTCCAAATTCATACGCAAAAGACTCGCCAGATATTTTTAACAATGGACTTGAGTTGAGAGTCAGCCTCTTAAAATAGGTCTTACACAATACCCCCCTTCCCATTTGCTTCAGAGAGCCAGACAGTGTAATGAGGATACCGAAATGTTTTCAGTAGAGCTGGAGTGGAAGTCCTGTGAGAGACGGTTCCACATGATGAAACAAATCCTCCAAAATAAGGGAGACGGCAAACCTTGAGGGAAGACTACAACCGCGCTTTTCCTCCCAAAACATGGTGATCATTTTTCTGGTTGATGCATTCGGATGTAATGAATATAAAAAGTGGGAATGTGAGTCTTTGTGTTGGGAGTTAATCAGATCGCGGTTTGTCAGAGTGTTGAATTGTCTCGCAGAGTGAAATGTACCGATTTTTTTGTGATAGGTAACAACAAACATGAAGAGTCAAACTAAATATTTCACAACGGTGGAACATACGTTAGAACCCTTTCATCAGTGGAGGAAGCAGCATTGTACTTTCTTTGCTGTCGAGTGGCCCCAGTTTGATAAAAGACATTCAACCTGAAACAACATGTTTCACGGTTACCTTGTCATTAATTTTATGGAAAAGAAAAAACACACACACTAATGCTGGATTTATGCATCTACAATGAGCCTACGCCGCCTTGAGCATTTATACTTCTGTCACCCAACCACTGGTTGGCGGCGGTGTTTATATGCCACTATGTTGAGTTTCTTTGCAGCTGTTTTCCACCAGTTTGTTGGCGTCACGTCAAAACAATGGCAACTGAAACCGACCGGAGCCAACGGATGTTGAACAGCAGTTTTGGTTTTTCCTGAATTTGCTGCGACATAGAAACAAAAGATGTTGAAGCAGACAGTCTGTATGATGTCAGCGAGGAAAGAGACACTGGAAATGCAACGGTACCAAGCCGACCAATCACAGCTCTTGTGGTCCACATTGCCCTGTGTATAGTTATTTTTATTGGGAGGTGAACATCAACCTATGGCGAAGGTTCAAGGCAGAAGAACAGCTTGGACATAATATGTGAATTGATCATTTTCCAAGGTTTTCCTCCCCATGTTTGTGTGTAGAGAAGTTAAACTTATGTAATGACCACCTGAAACCTGATGGTCGTCATCAGAATTAACGCGAATATTGCAAAACAGTCAACAGAGATTCAACACAACTAAATCTAATTGAATCCACAGGAGTACAATAAATTCACACCATATATTCACACAAAGCACATTATGTTTACAATAAACTAATTCCACATAAATAGTGCCATATGATATCACAGTGAAAGCCTAAAATCAAACTATTGGAGTCCAGGTTTAATTTGAATCAGGTTTGTCCGTGTTTCAAACATGACGTTTTGTACGTTATCAAACTAAAAAAGTGAAAATGTTAAAAACTTCACTGGTAATTACGGAAAATATTATTGTTGTACAAGATTGTAAAAAAGCGAATTTTCTCTTTTTATATACAGATACTACAGAAAATGTATGAAATAAAACTATAATACAGTCTGTTTCTATTCGAAAGGGATTTTTTTTTATACCAACTGATTTTTTGTCTCTTTTTCACTTAAAGTCTTTGTTTGACTGCAAAGCACTGAAAATATTCATAAGGTTTTAATAATTTCTTTCTAAAACCATTATAATACTCAGAAGATTTGAGACGGTGTCAGAAAGCTCTACGTCAGCACATCAGTTTTTGCTGTTTAGTTTGTTCATTTAACGAGTTGATATCATGTGGCAGGTCAGCATGATGAACTGCCTGCTCCCTGGTCACTAATCTTTGTTTCTGCCTTTTCGCCAACGTCCTCATCATCACCTGCAGACTGCTTCAATAAATATGTTAGCACATTTTGCGGCAGCCAGCACAGACCTTTTCTATTTTTTTCGGGCATCTTCCTGCACTGCTGGCCGCAGGTTTTCTCTTTGTTCCGCCACCAAGTGACAGAAAATTTAAAAAGGAGCTAGATACTTTTAACAAGAGCTGGATACATTTAGTAATGCTAGCTTCTTTAAACTAGAGCAAGATACGTTTAAATAGAGCTAGATATTTTTAACGAATGCTAGATACTTTCAATGAGAGCCAGATACTTTTAGTTGACCTATTAAATATTTAGGAAAAAGAGTCTATATAATGCTTGGTTTGGGTAAAGAAGCTCAGCAGGGAAAATTCCCAGTCTCCCTTTTGGTATATCTGGCCAGGGAGAAAGTAAAACGCTGAACTATGGGGGTATATATATATATATGTATATATATATATATGATATACAGTTTGCACCTGAATGAGTATGAGTGGCTCAGTATGAGTAAAATCACACAATACTTTGGGTTTAAAATAGTTAATGGTGTTGCAGGTTGCATGACATGTTTCGCATACACTGAAAAGCAGCGGGGGGGGGGTGTTAAGGGCCAGGTTAGGGGCCAAAAATCATCACGGCTTTTACCGTGTTTGAGATATACCATCCTTGTCGTTGTTTCCATGCACAGTGAGGTTTATCTCAGATTTAAATCAAAGGTTTGACACTGATGTTTGTACTGAAGAGTGATCAGTCCAAGGATCACCAGAATTGGGATTCGTCATCTGAGAAGCACAAATGTCCGCACAAAACTGATGGGCAACCAATCTAATAGATGTTGAGATATTTCACAGCCTAAGTGAAGATTGTGGCTTGTCAAGTCGTCGGATTTATTCTTTTTGTCAAAATTCATAGCAAGCTATCAAATCGTTGGTCAGACTTTTCACTCAAAACCACAGAGAAAATTTAGCAATTCCTCATCTTATCTGATGGTGTGAAATGTGGCGGTGCCCCACTGCTTAGAGCAGGTCAATAAATTTTTGTTCCATTGTATTTTGGCCACTTTATTCAGTGAAATCACACCCATATAAACCTCCCCAAAATCAGAAATCTATTCATGGTTTTTCTCCTCTTTCCTTTTTTATGTTCTTTTTCAACCAGCTGACGTATGATCATGCAGACAGTTGAAGTTTGGGGTTTTTTTTGACTGTTAATAATGTCAGTCAGAATAAGGACTAATGAATGATTTTTACAAGCTCTGTAACCCAGGACAGCTACTGGGTGGTCTGTACTATCCTTAAATCTGGTGAGCATCTCTACAGCCGTCTGAAGGTAGCAGGTGTCTGATCCATCTGCAGCCTCTAACAGGGGTAATATTGTCACTGTCAACCCACAACTACACAAATCTGCTGGTTTAATTTTATGAAACAACCAGAAGAATTTTGAAAAAAAAAAAAAAAAAAGTTTCTACTGCAAATCAGTACAAGTCAGATGCATTCAAAACTTCCTTCTCCACTAATCACTCCCCCAGAACCGTCCATCCCCCTCCTACAGTGTCTCCATTAAAAACACAGGGTAACCAGGGCAACAGCTTTGCACATCATCCTTCTTTTTAACAAGTATGGCCAAGGCAACACCTGCAGCTGTGCAGCACTGTATTTTTAATTACCAGACCGACCGACACGTTCTGCGATCACCAGTACAAAGTGATAGAGACTGATGTGTTTGTGAATCACACCGGCATCACCTTAATGTTGCAATATGGAGATGAAGCAGGCAACTGTTTCTTTACCAGGCTGTCTGCAATCAATTTTCCACATAAAACAGACAAATCCACAGGCTGGTGGAGCTGTGCCTTTGACAGATGTCCTGATGTCGCCTGTTCCTGAAAGTAAACAGATTGCAAAAGCCTCAGCAGTCTGGGAAACAAAAGGTATGAAGCACCAGAAACATTTTTCTCTCTCAGTCATTCTCAGATGCAAGTAACAGGATCCCAACTTGAGAGGTGTTACATAAGAGGGGTACATTGACTTTTAACAGTTCACAAGGTAGAATAAGCTAATTAAAATTCTTAGTGACATATTTGTGTGGATTTGAGTTAAAATGGCTGAGAGATAGTGGATTTAAAAAAAGCGAGAAATTCAACAAACAAGGCCTGAAAACATTTAATTCCCCTCATTTAAACTGATAAGCAAAGAAGTTCTCAAAACTGAAAAAAAAAAAAAAAACACATGAAAAGGTTGAGCTACATGAGATGGAAATGACTGCCCAGGTACTCGTCTGGAATTAACATTTCACTTGCCTTTATTATTCATCATAAAACTGCACCAGTCACGCCAGTGTAAAGGAGCTCAGATGAAACCTCACCTCTGCTATCCGAGGTATTTGGCTCTTAAAATGTGTTTTATTCAGAAAGAATCTTCCGACCCAATTGATAATGTTCATGTTTCACACTTCGGGCCTTTATCGTATAGTTCCTTTCAGAATAATTGAATGTACAGGCTTTTATGCAGCATGTGATGAAAGATATCTAGATGGCTGTTTGTTTGAAATCTATCATAGTATCCTTTAAATTACCATTCGTTTTCAATTTGCAACATGTGTCATATGTTATTTAATATGTCAGTATTAGTTTTCCCTAGAGAGACATTAAATATGACCAAATATGTCTGCAACATGTTTTTGGACTTGACATCAATACTTTACAGCAAGGAAAGAACAATTTACTGTTATGGATGTGTCAAAACACTTCAGTCAGGCGTGATTAAAAAATGGTGAAAGTGGTTCTCTGGTCAAGAACTTTGTCCAGCCATTCATGGAACCCTCTGGGACCGAGAGTCCAACCCATATACCTGCTTCACACTGTAATGCATCTGCTTTGTCAAGGCAATGAAAGTGAGATGGGTCTGAGCTTCTCTCTCTTTTTTAATTCTGTCTGGACATATGCTCTGTTATCCACATATTTAAACAAGCAATACATTCCAACCGTCTCTAAGATGGCCGGCGTTCACCCCAATGGGCAGCGTGGCTGTTCAGAACCTACATAAACACCTGTGCTTCCATACATGGTTGGACAACATGTCGCTGGAAGTTCCTTTCCTTTCCAGCTGTTCAAGTTGTTGGTAGTTGGTGGATTTTGTTGATGTTTGACAGAGCCAGGCTAGCTGTTCCCCCCTGTCTCCAGTCTTTACACTAGGCGAAGTTAAGCTAAGCTAAGCCAAACTAAGATAGGATAAGTTAAAGCACAGCTAAGCTAAGCTAAGCTAAACTAAGCTGAGCTAAACTAAGCTATGCTAAGATAAACTAACCTAAACTAAAATAAGATAAGCTAAACCAATCTACGCTAAACTAAGATAAACTAAGATAATCTAAGATAAGCTAAGATAAGCAGCTGCTTTAGCTTCATATTTCTATCAAACTGAAAGTTTGACTCATGCTGGGGCACAGAAAGTGACTCAAATGACCTCAAAAGCTACACAGAACATGTACCTATGTAACCTATGTAATGTGGCGCTAACTGTTTATCCTGAAGTTCTTTAATTACAGACTGAATGTCCTTCTGATTATTACAGCAGGACCAAGCAAAACCAGTGACTGTAGCCTCTGTTTGAGGGGGAGACGGACCTCCCACCGCCCGTCTACTCCCCCTCCCCCCAAATTCCCTGACAAGTTGTAGTTTCGGTGTGTTTTTCCCTCCCCCTGTGTTCCAGAGCTGGAACTCACAAAGCATGAGGGCTTTAATTAGAGATAGTGGATGTGACACTAACAAGTCGGCACTTTTACCAAGTTACTGTCCAGCATCTGAAAACTCTGACTGGTGCAGTTCCTGATTTTTGTGATTCGTGTGTGTGTGTGTGTGTGTGTGTGTGTGTGTCTGTCTGTCTGTCTGTCTGTCTGTCTCAGCCCCGCTGAGCCGTGGCGGTTTTCCATACTTGCATTAAATGCTAAGATGGATGACATCTTCCGGTGAAATCGTAGTAGTAACGGTGGTGATAGTAACAGTGGTGATAGTAATGGTGATGTCCCAGCGTGATGTGTGATCATAAAAATGGCAATTATCAATCAAAGTGGAATCAGAGAAGACTGGTGGAGCTGGCTCATTAACAGTCACGGCTCATTAGGGCCTGTTTAATCAAAGCTCAGAAACCACACTGGGCTCCAGACGACTTACCAACACTGCAAGGGCACAGCAAGAGTGCATGCAAGGTTTCAGTTAAAAAGCAGGTTTTTAACATCAGGCTATACAAAATGCCCCCCACCCCAGCAATCACAAGCACTGGAGAGGAACGCAGTGGATGCAGCCAGTTTTCCAGTTTTTAAATTAGAAGTAGAAGTTTTCATTAATTGACTCGCTCTGCCCCCTCTCCGTTCTCTGCCAGTGTATAGTAATTGTTGCTCTGTGTGGCTTCCCCTCGGTCCATGGCAAAAATCTATTTATACCGTAGATCATCCCGGTAGAAGCCCTGAGAGTTCCAGGCAATCAGGGGGTTTTGGCACTAAGCGTGGGTGTATTGCTTACAGGTCGTACCTGTGGCATACATATGCCCATATTATGTTGTTTTGACACTTACCTCTGGGCGATGTGTCAGCTAAAGCTGGGCTGATGTTCTGCCTCTGGCCCTGGAAACCGGGCGTCCCGCTCGGTCCCCAAGGATGGAAAGTGTCTCCTGTGGGATCGGGATTGGGGTTGAGTATGAGACGTATTCTGTATTTTATTTTCCGTTTTTTCTTCATCACTTATGAGTTATAGTTTTTCAGGAAGTGTCTGCTGGGCCTCGCTGCCTGTGCTGACATATGGATGTTTTCAACACTTTTACCGACTGAAATTTTAACCCTGCCGCAGAGCTTTAGTTTGAACCTTTTCAGAAACAGATCAAAAGATAAATTGGACCATTTAAATAATTCAGCCTCTACTTCCTGGCTGTTTTCTGTCCATGCCTTGTCCTCCGTCGTAATGTAAACCTGCGGGAACGTGTTTCTCTGCTTCCCAGAAATGGCGGCGTACCAAGCTTAACTGGTCACACACCTTCGGGTGACGGGGTGACGTTAGCTGCTACACTGCACATACGACAGATATCCATCTTCAGGGATCTGGTCAAACACATGCCAAACAGTCACTGAGGAAGATGAATCCTCGACGTGTTGATCACGCAGCTGTTCCCATTAGATTAACGCCAGACTGCGTTAAGCTGCATCCCATGTAAACATCTGACCAGCAACCTTCAATCAGAATGAAAAACAAAATGCACCATCCGTGCAGTCCAGCCGCCAGCGCCGCCAAAAACTTTGCATGAAATATATTCATCAATGTGGTGACAGGCCGAGTTGTCCAGAGACAGACTGACTCCAGTGGGACTGAACATTCCTCGGCTTGATTCATGCGATCACACTTGCACTGCACTTTCTCCTGGTCTGTGCAGTTGCATAAATTAAATATCACCACAGAACTGCTGAGTTTTCAGTGAGCTGCATCCGGAGTAGAAGCAAAAATATGTTCACTTGCCTGCAATTAAGTGGAGGTTAATGGATGATCTGTGGAGACTGACGCAGGAGCAAGGGGGGGCTGAAAAGAAAAAAACCCGAAAACCTCCCAGCCCCGGGTGGTCTGTGTTAAAATGCAGCCAATAATATTCATGGGCGGTTCAGGGAACTGCAAAGCCAAATACGATACCACCAGGCTTAGCCTAACAAGGGCACACACGCACAGCGCCCTTCGCAAACATAAGCAAACACAAATCCCTGCGGACAAAAAGAAAGGTCATCCTTGTTTTCAGAGAAAAGAGGATGTTTTCTGAATTTACACTCAGCTGCAAAAATCAAAAGGCCATGTGATGTTGCCATGGTTACAGAGACAAAGATCTCAAAGCTTCTGAGATGCGGAGGGCAGATTCTCCACCTGGGGTTGGAAATTTGGAGTTTTCTCGGTGTTTATCGTACCCTCTCAGCCCCCTTGGGAGGCTCGGGGCCACCTCGGGATGGCAGTGGAGCCCCCGCCTCCCGGAGACAAAGGCCCGGCTATTATATTATGTAAATTTCAAATCTGTCTGTCAGGCCGCTGGCGATGATTAATTGCCATCTAACCATGAGCCACAGAGATGCAGAGGTACGATGGGACAGGGACCCATTTATTTATTTATTTCTGCAATGGCGATGCACACATGCACGAGTACAGCGTGCGCACGCGCACACACATAGCTCCCCATAGACACAAAAGTTGTGTGGCTTCAAATGTTCTGCATTAGAGAAAAAATGATAATGTCTCAATCCCAGTGAATTTGCTTTTTAACTATATTACTACATCAATAGAAAATAACACAAAATAAACAGTGAAATTAATATTCTGATCACCGGATTGTCATCAACATGGTTTTGTCAGTTCACTGGGGGGTTTGAGAGATTCTCATGAATGTGGTCACCGATCCCCCTTCTCCTAAAAATCAAGGTTCATAAGAAGGAAGTAAAAGCAGATATGTTTAGAAGGAAACGGAAGTGCGACCAGATTATGTTTTCTCAAATCAGTAAAATTTTCACAGACATCGTGTTTGTTTTCCAAAACAACCATGAACCAGTTTAATGACTGTGGCTTCATTAAACTGGTTCATGGTTCTGTTCAGACCTTCACAGAACCACGTTCACGTTCAGGAAAAGATCCTGGTTCTGGTTTAATAAAGAAAAAGGTCACAGTGACTCTCAGACAGTTTTTATTTACACTGAACCAGACCCAGCGTCTTTTTCTGAAACTGAACCAAAGAGCTGTTGTCTGAACCACAGACAGGATTATGGTCTCTGAACCTGGTCTCTGGTCACTGTATGAGCCCCATCCTACCCGACCTCCTCCTGGAGACTCTGCTGCCTTTAAATGTAGCTTGTTGCATTCAAGAACTACAACATTACGTATTTCGTCACATACGAGCTGAATTTTTAGAAGAAGCATGTGGCAGCACGTTCAGCCGACCAATCAGCAGCCGGTGGGCGTACGAACGAACCCTGAATGTGCCTCTGATGACCAATGGCGGATGCCCGTCGTTAGTCCTTCTCCGGTGTCTTTGTTCCACATCGTTAGCTTGTCTAATCGGGTTTCATTTTCTCTCCAGATCCACAGAGTTTAACGGAGTCAGTTTATCTCAGCACCTGGATCCTCTCTGCTCTCTGACTCTTCGGTTCCATGGATGATGCCGCTCCAGATTAGAAGTTGATTTAGATTCAGATTGATGAGACGATAGCAGCTTGAAAAAATAACAATGATAGAGCTGGTTAGAGTCAGTTAAGTCTGACTTCATTTTTTTTGTCCAGAACCAGGCTGCAGAACAAACAAAAAAAAAGAACTTGCTCCATATTATAATGTAAGAAGCTGCCAGTCCTATTTATTTCGAGATCCTCGTTAAAAAAAGGCACTGGAGCACCTGTCTGGGTGGTTACAGCCCATTTCAACCCCAGGGTCTATAAATTCGAGCTCAGAACTTTTCCTCTGTGTGAATCCGGATGTGCTTGACTCAAATCTGCTGGGGCTACGATACTGGTTCCGGAGGCAGCCGGGCTCGGAGGTGCCGTTCAGACGGGCCGGCCTACACTCATACTTGTTCATATGTATGCGCACATACAGAAGCACACGGGGGCCGAAATTTCATGCTCTCATACACACACACGCACACACTTGCCACTGAGCCACCAGTATTAAATATACAATGAATATGTATAAACACTGTAAAACCGGGCCTTTATTATGACTTTGCTGATCTTATTAGTATAAAGGTCAGTAAGTTGCCTTGTATGTGTCCTGCTACATCTCTTGATCTGTCCCTGGCCCTCTCACCATGTCCTGGTGTCACATCACTTCTTTGTACAGAACATGGCTAAAGAATGTGGCCCTGACCCTTAAAGGACCATTCTCAAGGTCTCATGTTCTCATGTTCTCATGTCTCTAGGAACAGCAATAATCAAAATATCTCTACAACTGTGTCACTTTGAACACACATTCATTGTCCCCAGTGGATGAATCACTCTCATTTTTTCCTCTGGTGCAGTCAAAAACTAACAACATCCCCATCAGCCTAAGCTGTGCTTTGTCTTTAGTGCTATTTAGCTCATGTTAGCATGCTAATTAGCTCATGTCATGTATGCTAACATGAACAGAGTACATGTGTGTGAATGAGAGGGACCGAAGTGGAAGAGTGAGGTTACAGGGAGAAGAGATAAAGAAGGTGGAGGATTTTAAGTACTTAGGGTCAACAGTCCAGGGCAATGGAGAGTGTGGAAAAGAGGTGAAGAAGCGTGTGCAGGCAGGCTGGAACGGGTGGAGAAAAGTGTCAGGTGTGATGTGTGATAGAAGAGTTTCAGCTAAAATGAAAGGAAAGGTGTACAAAACTGTGGTGAGACCAGCGATGCTGTTTGGTCTAGAGACAGTGCCACTGAGGAAAAGACAGGAGGCAGAGCTGGAGGTAGCAGAGATGAAGATGTTGAGGTTCTCTCTGGGAGTGACCAGGATGGATAGGATCAGGAATGAGTACATCAGAGGGACAGCACATGTTAGAGGCTTTGGAGATAAAGTCAGAGAGGCCAGACTGAGATGGTTTGGACATGTCCTGAGAAGAGATAGTGAATATATTGGTAGAAGGATACTGAGTTTTGAACTGCCAGGCAGGAGGCCTAGAGGAAGACCAAAGAGGAGGTTTATGGATGTAATGAAAGTGGACATGAAGGTAGTTGGTGTGAGAGAAGAGGACGCAGAAGACAGGGTTAGATGGAGGACACTGATTCGCTGTGGCGACCCCTAAAGGGAAAAGCCGAAAGAAAAAGAAGATGTATGCTAACATGAGCTAATGTTAGCAGAGTTTTCGGTCCTATGACAGTGTTTACACAGGGTGTGTTCAGGCCCAGAAACCAGATGGGGGTCACCTGGGATACACATGTATGCATAGTTACACATTAAAAATGGAATAAAAACGTTTTAGAATATGTTTCAGGCCACTGCTGCTATGCGGCGCGCAAAGACAGGAGTATCAGCTACGACAGATGTGACACACGGGAGACAAACAAGTGGGAAATGCATCTGGAATTCCTCCTGTGTAGAGAGTCTGTTAGTCCTGTTACTGGCAGGTCAGACACAAGACCCAGGCCCACAAGAGGAGGTCTGCCTGTCTCCGCTAAACCCGAGACCCGATCTAAACCGGACCTTGTAAGACCACCACTGACGTGCCTCGTGTACGTCCGTTAACACCAGTGACATCGTGTAAGCGTTTCTTCTGGAAACTTGAGCGCAGTTGGATTTGGCACTCGAAGCTGCTCATGTTGATTTTTATGCGTTGAGGGCAGAAAACCCCAAAGAGGCCGACGCAACACGCAGCTCTGAGCGATAAGATCGCTATCACGCTGGCCAACAACCTCCCACACATCCAGCAGGCATCAAGCACCACTCGCTGGCCTTTAAGCTCGGGTTCGGTCTCCGGTGACTCCAGGGGAAAAAAATGTCTGCATCTACAATGACTTCATGAAGTGTTCAGGCCCCTTTGCTTTATTGTTTTGTAGATTTAATTCTAAATAGATGAAACTGCCATTTTTGCCCATGATAAGACCAAAACAAAAAGAGGCTAATGAGCTCTGTAGAGTTGGTCTTTAAAAGTGGCCCCATTTTCACATTTAATGTTGTTATTTTATTCAGTGATGCTATAAAAAAAACAATATCAACAAAGCTGCTGTCTGTGCTTCCGACGTATTCCCAGATTTATCTTCCCTTTGTCTGGAAGATTTGTACTCACCAAAGAGAAACAACCGCATGCTCTTTCTCGCCAAGTTTAAATGATTGCTCATTTCCACGGCAAATTATCTGTGTGCATTCAAGTGTGTGGTTTCCAAATTATTGACTGATGTTCGCAGCCAACAAGCCCCGGTGTTGTGGCTCGAATACAGACAAACCATCTGAAGGGGGGGGTCACTCTGCACTGACTGTAAATTTGGGGGGGGGTTCACCGGCCTAATCGCCCTGCTTGAGTCCATCTCTGCTCCATCTCAATCTCTGTTTTAAAGCATTTAGACGACGAGTGGAAGATGGGACATGACTCTGCTGTTCCCTGAAGTGGGTTCCCAGCGGGTGATATGGAGGCAGAGCTGGAGGGACACACCCTGTTGTGGAAACTGCACCGGCTCTTCAGTAAGACGCTAAATCCTTCCAACCTGCCTCTAAGTGCATAGATAAGATGGCAACAAAAGAAACCGATCATGTATCGGCGGCGAGGAGGGTTGATACGGTCAACATTAGGACTCTAGCTGCTCTTTGCTGCTTGTTTCAGGGTGATAGAGAAGCTCAAAAAGGGAAAGAAAAAGTACAAAGACACTCAGACATTCACTTAAAGAAACCGGTATGTGATACATCTGGGACAAAATGCAGCAGGGCCGAATCTCATAAAAGAAATAAAGCTGCTCTCTACTTAGAGAGAGGTAGTAAGAAAATTACCTTATAAATGGATGCTAATTGATTTCAGAGAAAATAATAAAGATGCCATTTTAGAGACAGGGAAGTGTTTTTTACTATTTTTCCTAATGAGCCGTTACTTCCAGGAGCTTGTGAAGTTTTAATGAAGTGACATTCACCCATAATATGTCGGTGCGCTGTCTATGGCTGAAATTATGGTCAGGAGAGACGCAGCCTGAGCTAGAAGCTTTAAGATCCGCTCCTACTGAGGCCTGGTTCTGTCCTGAGCCGCAGGTAAAAGTCCAAACCAGCAGCATAACCCACCTTTTCTGACTACGTCAAACCACTGCTAGCATTTAGTTACATCTCATTAAAAAAAAAATTAATACTTAAAAGAGAAATAGCATGCTCTTAGTCTTTTGTTTAAAGGGGAATCACTCCCACCTCTAGTTATCAAGCCCTTGATGAATGTAATGTAACATGGAAACAGTTTCACCATTGTATAGTTTTTCCATGGAAACATTTATTTTCATCCTGTACAATGTCTCCCTCAGTATGCACTTCATCTTAGTCACAATTTAACAAGATCATAATAAATAAACCCCAGGCTTTAGAATTGCTTTCTATTGTGTGTTTATTATGTTCCAAACTTTCACATAAAAGTATTAGGGTTGGCCTCAAAAATTAGCTTATAACATAAAGTATAACCAAAGAAGAGATGAAGAAAACAGCGGCACATATTCACAACAAGGTCTCCTGACCTCTGTGAGGACAAGGCCTTCGTCGTTCTTTACCTGTCCCCTCGGTCAGTATGTATGATGGACGGTTCTGGTGTAGTGCGGCTCAGTTTGCTTTGGCTTCAGTGGACAAACGGCACAATGGCAGGTTGGCAGCTGCTTTCACATTGAGCAGCACAGTGTTTATTCCCCACATTAACAAAGTAAGACATCTTTGTAAAAAATTCACATTTTGAATGGTCTAATATTTATATCCAGTGTTACAGAAAAAAAAACACGTGGCTTCATTTCAACCACATGGACAGATTCAGTGGAGTCACATCTGATTTATTACTATCGCTGTTACTCTTTCATTCGCCTGAAGGCCGAGTCGATTCATACTCCCGAAAACCTTTGAGCACATTTTCACTCATGAGAATTACCTCTTTTGGAATTATGCTAATGTGTTGTGTTATACTGCACTGGCTCTGCAATAGGCGACAGAATGGACGGTCCCGAGTCCGGTATCTAACATGTAACTAAGACTGAGAAAGTTTCCAGTCGCTCTGAAGGGTTCTGGTAGGTAGTGGTAAAAAGTATTTCTAGTACAGATGCATTTGAAAGGAGTTTTCGATTCCTGTCATCCAGTGGCATAATGGGAGATTTAAAAGGTCCACCTGACAAGTCCCAAGACATGAGATGATACCAAAGCTGACCTGGAGCCTGTCGTTGGGCCACGTCAGGTCCCACGTCAGGTCCCACGTCGGGTCCCACGTCCTGCCGACAGGAGTCTCGGTTCTTAGCTTAGCCAGGTTGCCATAGAGCGACAGTATCCTCACATCAGCTCCGAGGTAACGGCGGTGGGAAACGATTGTGCGCTCGGCAGCCATCTGCTTCACGCTTTACAGGGAGCCACTGCAACCCTGACGGACTTGGGCAGAATTTTAATTAGGAGGGAAGCAAATTGTTGCCCATGAAATGGTCACAGATGGGATCTGCAAAATCAAGTGGAACTCCAGCTGATATAATGGATCCGAATAATTACGGCCCCTTTTTCCCATCAATTGAGAGCCATTTTTGTGGAAATTTTCTGGAATATTTCTTGCATTATCAACCTTGTAGTCTTGTGTGTTCTTAATAACATACCTTACATTATTTTTATCCCATAACAGAGGTGTATCTACTGCAATCATGACGAAAGGCTCCAGAAACTGCTTCAGATGTTCTCTGGGGAACTGCACATATGCTGTTTATTTATCCACAGTGTGAAGCGATTTTATGTGTGTGGTTCATATTAACATATGCAAACCGGTCCCGTCACCAGAGGAAACTGGCGTATGATTTTCCTGAGCGAAAACACCCAGGGAAATAATGGAAGTATTATATTTTCCATTTTATTTGAACAGCATTGTTGGATGGATTCAGGGATGGATTGATGAACTGGTGCATTAAAAAGGCTGCACCACCTGTTGTATCATGACTTTGAGGGAAGATTCACAGAAATTTTTTTACAGTGACACAGATGCAGTTTCGCACAGAAGACACACGTGCAGGACGTCGCACGGCATTGTGAATCACATGCTCCTGTCGGCCAAACAACACAACATGAAAATGCCACAGTTGAGAAGGAACGTTCCTTTATGGGGGTTCGTTCAGTGCATTGGCAGAACAGAGTTGTCAAACATGTGAGATCAGCCGCAGAAAAATGATAATATATAACAATTTAGAAAACATTATAGGAAAACATTGATACGATTTAAAAAAAAACATATAATGTAGGTGACGGGAACAAAGGGAGGCTGGATGTAACATGATAGAAGAAAAACATCATATAAATATATATATACATATATATATATATATTTTTTTTTTTAATTTCTTTTTTTTTTGATATATATTTTTTTTTATATATACTTCAGCCACCTCAGATGTGTGGGTGTGTCGGTGGGCAGGGGGGTTGGGGGCACAGTGTCTCAGCGCAGAATCTCACAATGCAGAGCCCAACAACACCCTGGAGCAAAATAAAGTTTAAAGATGCAGAGCTTCACTATTTCATCTTTAATTGTCAGCTTTGTAGAAACACCTCAGTCAAAAGCCTCTTCAACTGTAAAGAGTCGCATGTTGCTGGGCTGAGTTTGTGTTTGTGTATGTGTGTGTTGGGGGGGGGGGCGTTATTGTCGGGGAGGTGCATGGACACGGCAGCGAACCGTCGCCGGTTGAAGGGCTGTTCACTCACTGGCGAGATGAATATCACCAAAATAATACAGTGGAAAAATACTGGCGTACGTCATGGAGAGAGGCGCCATCATTCAGAGAAGATGCAGCCTTTCCACCTCGGCCTTGCTCCGACCAGAGAGCGGTGTAAAGGAAACAACGTCCCTCTCCACCGGATGAAACGAATGATAAAGTGGCTGTAATATCCAGTGGAAGAGAAGTGGATTGAATTGCACCTGCTGAATCATAAATAGAGATATAAAACAAAATAATAAACAGCATGCCAAGGGCTTCCTGAATAGATATGAGGTAGCAGACTCAACTTCTACCCCCCCCCCCACTCCAACTTCCTCTCATCAGACATAATAAATCAAAATTGATTTTTGTGTGTAGGCTGATGGAACCTAATAAGGTTTTGTGATGCTGATGGTAAATTCATGTGCAGGTTTGTAAGCTGGAGTCAGATCCAGCAGCAGTTCTACAAAATATCCTGAGGCTAAAAGTAGCATCTGACAGGCAGGCAGAGAGACAGTGAGACAGGCTGAGAGATAGGCTAAGAAAAAGACAGGCTGAGAGACAGAGACAGGGTCTGTCACAGAGTAAAATACTTCAGCTGACTGGTGGATTTTATCTTCAATTCTTTCATTCTACATTTAGCGCCAGTTGTACCACTTTATCCAGCGATGGCCTTGAAACCTATTGCGTTTTCCAGTGTCCCTGTAATGTAGAGCTGTACAAACCTCTGGTGTCACTGGATACTTATAGCAAGCTAACTGGATCCTTATTCACTGGAAATCCTGCGCTAACAAGCTCATTATTGTATTTTTTACCAAACCCTGACACAACCAGGCTCATTCCCTGCAGCCGCTGACTGACTGTGAGCAGGTCTCAGTGGCTCTGGAGTCATTTGGACATTTAACTTCTCTCTGACTGAGGAGCTGTATTTATTGCTAAAATACTTTGTGAAATGCCCTAAGTCAAAAAACTTCAGACTCTTAAAGTTAGGACTGATACGACCCGTTGTTTTTTAGGAGTTTCTCCTAAAAAAGGGACTAACTTTAATGGACACAGAAGACTCCTGAGCCTCTAATCCGTGAGTCGAAGGCGGGCTGGTTACTAAGCAAATCTTAAAAAACCTTTAGGACTGTTTAGGACACAGACCCCGGATTTGATTAACCTGAACTTAATATTAGAGGGTGCATTGTAAAAAAGCTCAGAAAAAATTAACCGAATGCCTGGAAAAAAGGGATGAGCGGGATGTTCACCTGATGATGTTAGCTGGTGATGTTAGCCAGTAATGTAGCTGAGGATGTAGCTGGTGATTTAGCTGGTGTTTTTAGCTAGTGATTTTAGCTGGTGATATAGCTGGTGATGTAGCTTGTGATCTAGCTTTTGCTATATTAAAGGGAGAAAGTTTTATGTCAGTCCGGGGGACATGTGTCTGAGGAACACGACACTGGCTATGGGGTCCCACAGGGGAGCTGCCTTGGTCCATTACTGTTCTCACTATACATGCCACCACTTGTTCACGTCATCAGACAGAACCATGTATGTTTCCATAGTTAAGCGGATTACACAAAACTATACATATCTACAGAACCAAATGATGCAGCAGCAATTTACTCCTTCACCAACTGTCTGTTAGAGATAAATAATTGGATGAGCAATGACTTCTTAAATTTAAATGAGGACAAATCTGAAGTCCCACTAGTCGGCCCCAAATCCAAAAGAGAAATGACTCTCTGGATTAACTCTGAGGTCATAAATCTTGGCCTTATCTTAGATTCAGATCTAACCTTCAGGTCCCACATCAACAAAGTGACAAAAACATCATTGATCCACTGTAGAAACCTGGCAAAAGTGCGACCATTTACAGATCAAAAAGACGCTGAGAATCTAACTCACGCCTCCCCCCCTAGCCAACTAGACGACTTCACTGGCCTCTCACAAAAAGCCAGTGAGAGACTTCAGCCCATCCAGAACTCTGTAGCTCAGCTAAGAACCAGAACCAAGAGGAAAGAACACGTTGCTCCTGCTCTTTGTAAACAAAGCCTTAAACAGGCAGGGACCAAACTATATCTCTACGTCATCTAATGCTGGTTTGTCAGAAGTCCCCAGCAACAACCCAAAGAACGGGCGGAACATCGCCTTTGTCAGCTACCCCCCCAAACTATGGACGGACGACGTGGAGATATCAGGAAGGAAGCTAGCTGGATATTTTCAGAGTAAAGCTTAAAACCTATCTCTTTACCAAAGCATTGCACCGCTGCTGCACCATTTAATGCACTGTTTCTAATTTGTATGACCTTTTAATAACTTTATCATCGCCTTATTTTATCTGTTACATTTTCATTGTTTTTATTATTGCTTTAATCTTTGTTTTTAATGCCTGTTCTTATTATTTTTATTGTTATGGTTTTTAATATGTTCTTTTCACCTTATCCTTGTACTGATTATTTTCTAAACTTTATTTTTATTCTCTTTTATTATTATCACTTGCATTCTGTCCATTTTTTTAATTGTTTAAATGTTATTACTGAGAGGGGATGTGTCTGTCGAGTCTTCTCGGCGCCGCGGGCCGAACCCGACCACGCGGCGGCTGCTGACAGGAAGCCACCTGACGGCACGGTCGACTGGCTGAACTCTTGCAGCCAAACACAACCGGTGTTGAAATGATTGTCCTTTTTCTGTGGTCGTACAGTTTCTCTCACCAGGGCAGCTGCTAATTAGTGGCTCTGTGTCGGGCCAGCGGAGGGGCTCTGTAAACCTTAGACCCTCAGTTACGGCCCCGATGAAGCCGCTGCTCTTTTGTCGGGCGACTTTAGACACAATCCATGGGCACGTATCTGAATATCTGCCGAGCGACGGGTGATCCAGTCATAACCCTTGACCCCAGAGGTCAACTGACAAGCCTCCTCCTGGAATGACTGAATGACCCTGGTCACTGGGAGGGAAACAAAAAACTGAAAAGAAAAAAAAAGCCAACCAGAAAATAGATAGTCTGACTTCAATAAAACGCAAAGTTGGAAAGGAGTTTAAAACTAATAAACAGATACAGGATTCATTGGTTTCAGTGGCTGCTGATTCATTTGATACATTTTTATTTACCTTTTCACTTATTTCATTGTTAATTAATTCATTTATTTATTTGATGTGTTTGTTATTTATGAACAACACTGACACATCGAGTCTTCAGTGGGGCTCAGTTGGTGTTGACTAGTGGGAACAGTGGAGCCAAAGGCAGGGACGCACTTCGGGACTGGTTCCGAACGCACCGGATCAAGGTGGACCGGGTCCGGTCCGGTCTGGGTCACCTGGTGCGGACGTCGACACTGACACAAGTTCTCCCGAAAAACACGACGTCGCTCACGTCCCCGGTTACCTGACACCGAGCTGGACCAATCACGTCTTCAAAAAGGAGGTCAACTAAAAGTAAAGGCCATAAAGGACCGGACGAGCCGCGGGGGCTTCCTCAGGGCCCGTGGCTGATGACGGTGGTGGCGGGCTCAGTGAGGAGGAGGAGGAGGAGACGGAGACGGAGACGGAGGAGGAGGAGGAGGAGGAGGAGGAGGAGACGGAGACGGAGGAGGAGGAGGAGGAGACGGAGACGGAGACGGAGGAGGAGGAGGAGGAGGAGGCGAGGCGAGACGGAGGCGGAGACGGAGACGGAGGCGAGGAGGAGGAGGAGACGGAGACGGAGGAGGAGGAGGAGGAGACGGAGACGGAGACGGAGGAGGAGGAGGAGACGGAGACGGAGACGGAGACGGAGACGGAGACGGAGGAGGAGGAGGAGACGGAGACGGAGACGGAGGAGGAGGAGGAGACGGAGACGGAGACGGAGACGGAGACGGAGACGGAGACGGAGACGGAGACGGAGACGGAGGAGGAGGAGGAGGAGACGGAGACGGAGACGGAGACGGAGACGGAGACGGAGACGGAGGAGGAGGAGGAGGAGGAGACGGAGACGGAGACGGAGACGGAAACGGAAACGGAGACGGAGACGGAGACGGAGACGGAGACGGAGACGGAGACGGAGACGGAGACGGAGACGGAGACGGAGACGGAGACGGAGACGGAGACGGAGACGGAGACGGAAACGGAGACGGAGACGGAGACGGAGACGGAGACGGAGACGGTGTTTTGTTCGTTTATTTATTTATCAGGCTAAAAGTTGGAACTGTTCTCTCTGGGGACCCGGAAAAACAAACAGACAAAACCAAAACGAAAAACGAGCTTGGAATCCAGGTCTTGTTTTGACAATATATAGAAATGAAATCAGACATTTATTTAAACGACAGTTTCTCTAACACCTGTAATTTATTGTCATATTAATGCAGGTTTTTTATGAACGTTTTCAGCAGGGAATCCACTAATTCTGGACCTGATTATATCATTATAATATTAGTTATAGCTGTTTGTGGGATATGATATTCGCTTTGTGTTATGATTTGCTTATTTAGATTACACTGTAGAATAGAATAGGGATCACTCAGTGCATTCTGTTCCTGTGCAAGTGCCCGCCTGTGCTCAACCGAAGGTCACAGACGAACAGGGTCACTGTGCCCTGATGTGAAAACACCTGCCAACAGAAGATAACATATGTAAGAAGGGACTGACTTAACCCTGTCTGAATGGAAAATTACTGAGAATCGGGTGGCGCAAGAAAAATATATAGACTGTCGCATGCTGTGTGAAACTCAGACATAACTTAGTACGCAAGTGAGTTATGTCTCCAGATATATCTGTAAACTCTTGAATAAAGAGTTGGTTTTATACAAGGAAAGTCTCCGAGTGATGTCTCCTCATCAACGAACCCGGTGAAGCCGGCGTGCTTCAACATGTTGAAATAAATACCCACCTCTCTCTGCTACAGGAACCCATGACATGCTTTTCAAAGGATTCTCAGAAGGACTTCAACCATATCTTTTTTGGACTCGGTGAGTTTACAGTTTAGGCGGTGCTTTTTAACTGGAAAACACCCGTGGTCTGATCGATTATTTACCTCATCTACTTTGTCTCTCTCTCCCTCACACACACAGACACAGGATGCCAGTCGTTTGTCTCAGGATCCGTCACAGGGAAAACATCACAGCAGAGTTTACAGTCTTTGAAGGTATTTATGATGTTTCCGTCTCTAAATCTTCCTCGATTCCCTCTTAGTTGTTAGTCAGCTTCAGTGTTTTAAGGGAGTGACATACATATTGGGGGGGGGGCATGGAGATGGGTGATGTGTATTTGATTGTCATTAGCTTGTCAAGCAGTGAATAAACAGTTTTACCTGAGGTTCCCTCAGCTCCAGGTCCAGGTCTCATGGCCTCTCTGCTCCATCCAGGACCAAACCAAATGCTGCTGGTTGCTCTGGTACCAGGGAATGTGACTGTCTTTGGTCTCGTTGGTTTTCTGGGTCGTCTGCCTCCAGAAGTCCAGTCTTTACTGAGCAGTGGTTCAGGTGATGTCTGGTGGATTTACTCCTAAAGGTTTATGGTCCCTCCTGACTGTCGAAGGCTATAACATCTGTGCCTGTTGGTGGAATTGTCCTCAGCGTGTGGTTTCTCCTGTCTTTGTAGCTTCCGGCTCGTTTGCAGGTTTGTCCCAAGGCTTAGCAGATACATTGCTGATATAAAGTCAAGGTCAAGCCGCCGAGTACCAGCTATTTGTTGGGTTGAGAGTAGGATTAAAGCAGTTTAAGGGTGTGTTAAGTCCTTGGCTGGAGCATTGTGTCACCTGTCACAGCCTGATACCCACTGCAGGGTCCAATGAGAGGTCAAAACATCACTCAGCATGAATCCTGGGCTTCCATAGCATCGCTCACCCAACTTGAGGCCCAGTTTCCTGTGCGTACGGATAGAGTTGTCATGTAATATCGAGTGGTTGTAGGGATGGCCCCAAATATAACCCTGATTATGAGACAGAGAAGTGGAACATTAACTAATTCCATTGAAGGAGATGGTAAATCCCACATTTGTGTATCTTGTCTATTAGTCTCTGAAATTATTTATCTACAGGTTGGAACTTTTCAGCGTTTTTTTTTTTTTTTAAGCTCCTCTTCTGTGACAGCCACAGATGTCGACAGTTTGACAGATGATCCAGTCTGTTTCTGCGGGCGACGTCGGCAGAAGCCTTCCACTTGTTTCCACAAAACACATTAAGGGCTGGGTGCCGTCAAAAGAGACGCTGCTGAATAAATGGACTTGAGGAAACTTGCTAACTCAACAATAAAACAACCCATAATCCAGCACTCCCTGAAGGAGACACTTTATGTTCAAAAACAAATTCTGATGTTGTGATTAATATGTACTTTTCTAGTCCTTGAATATAATACGACTCCTGCTTTTTCAAACATAATTTCCAGAAAAAACATTTAATTTTATTGAGCCTAATAAGGAGCACCAACTTCCATATCGTAACCACATAAATTTACATCTAATAAAAACAAATGGATGTTTTTAAAGAAGTTAGATGTTATTTTAATACGGTAACACTAGTTTTGCAGGTTCAGTGTCTGGCTCATAGCAACTTTGACAGTTTTTGTTGGCAATACGGATCTAACATCAGCTGCCCTCTCCTCACTAGTTGGATATTTGGAAGCTGCCCCAGTTGGAGGCTGGCAGCCAACCCATCAACCCATTGCCCGCCTCCTGCCGCGTAGCTTCTGGTCCCAAAACGGGCAAATAATTCAAATTATCCCACATCCTTTGCCGTGACATGGCTTGAAGCAGCAATCATAATGCAATATTTGATTTAAAGTTATCCGGCAAACTGTTCCTCTTCCGGCAGAATATTAATTCAGCAAGATGACTTGTGACTCAGGCTGTTTGGCTAATATTGTCAGCGGTAAAATGAACTCTGCCTTTTCTACATGGGCACTCTTGGCAACAGATACGGTAGATTAAGTAAGAAAATATCTGTTGCATTAATGGAAGTAATAAATCATAAACTATTGCTTAAATCCTCTCTGACAATGGTGAAAGCAATCTACACGCTGAGCAAAATTTAGCCCAGAGCCCTTCAATTAACTGAAATGGGTTGTGTGCATTTAATAATGTATTTAAACAGCCACTTTTCCACCCCCAGCTATTGAGTGCAGGTCTTACTTACACCACGCTGATTTTTAATGTCATAACATTGAAACTGCTCATCGCACTTGTTGCACTTACCCTGGGGGAAAAGGGAACATACTGTAAGAACATCTTAGAGAGGAGAGCAAGTGTTTATTCGCCTGAGACAGTTCTGAGCAGACTGAGTAATAATGATGGTCTTAAAAATGATAAAAAATGTCAGCAGAGGCGGGGGGGGGGTGCTGCTCTTTGAGCTGGGAGTCATTCAGACTGTCAGTCACAGCAGAGCAGAGACCCAGGATTGTGGGACTCGTATCCGGCACTAGAAGAGGAGAACTCAGACATGAATCCTCAACCTTTTTTCCGACTCACAAACGGAAAACTTTTTGTCAAGTTTTGTTAAGGTTTTGTATGAAAAATTTCTGGTCTTGGAGATTAAAACTCTAGCAGAAGCTGTGTGATCCAGACCAGGGTAGTTTGAGCTGAGTGTTTGCATCTGATCAGGCTATTTGATTGGATGTTTTGCCACTTTTTCTATTTTCCCATTTATTAGGAGAGCCAACAACAAGAACAAAGCTTATGTTACCGTTATTTGTAATAATTTTCAATGCATTTTTATCATCTGCCCTTGGCAATGTACTCAGTTCTTCTCATCATGATTTTTCTGATGCACCTCCATCAGCAGAGTTTTGTCACTCAATAAATGTGCCTTATTTTCAGTGAGGAACTTCTGATTCTATATGCTCTGTGTGTTCCGCTCCAATCGTGGCTTAATGAGTACAGGGATACTATAGATGTGTATTAGCTGGGGATTAGAGAGCAGAAAATCAGGATACAATCCCTGTCATGTGTTTCGCTTGTGTGTGTGTTTTTTGTTTTTTTTCTTTTTGTTTTTTAAATAATTTTTCCATATCTCCGAGCATGCTGAAACATAATGATGTTGCACTTGATCCAAGGTCTCTGAGCAACATTTCAAATGCAATGCAGCAAAATCACCATTGCGTGTTCCAATATGCAACAATACGGACATCAGTGAGATTATCGGCCAAGATACCGACTGTATCTCGTCTGCAGGAATGTTAGCTGAAATCCCCTTACTGGTCCTGGTGTGTGTGTGTGTGTGTGTGTGTTACAGAGCACGTCCTATCATTACAGTTGACTTTAACATCATGCGCCCAAAGTAAAGCGCTGTCACCTTGCAATAACTGATCTAATGCCAAAATTTAAATGATGGTCCCAGTACCTGCTAAGAGCTGGAAGCAGGAAGGTTTGGTTTGGAGTGAGTCCTCACAAGGGAAAGGTGGAGGATGAATCTCTCAGGTGGAGCGGGAGCAGGATCCAACTGATCTGCTGACATGATGGATCGAGAACATGGGATAGCTCTTGATTGGTCAGATGTTGTGATAAGAAATGTAGGGCAGAGACGAGTTTTGACAGAAAGTAAAAAATTGTAGAGGCCTGAAAGTGCATCTTTATATTTTTATTTAAGTTAAACCATTTAACACATCAGGTCAAAAATTAATGGTGGTCCAATCAGAGCCCAGAAAACACACGCACCGTCATAATTTTCAATTTTCAGTAAAATATAAACAAATCACCAAATCTGGCAGCACTGTAGCTGCTGCACTTCAAAGGGAAGAGAGAATTTGAGCCTTTTCAACAAGTCTAGAAAACAGCAGGATAGTATTTTGTTTTTTTTTCCTATCTGAATAGAGTTGGCATAATCATACAGCAAGAAATATCAAAGCAGAGCCCGTAGAAATGGACATAAATTATAGTCACTGAGAGGCTGTGTCCACAAAGGAAAACCACTAGAAACTTGTAGTACTCATACTTCTTTTCCACTACATTTCACAGGCAAGTATCACACTTGTACTACAGGAAGTACTTTTACTGTGATACTAGAACTACATGAAGTACTTATACTGTTATACTTTAACCACAGGAAGTACTTATACTGTTATGCTGGAACTGCAGAAAGTACTTTTACTGTTATATTGGAACTACAGGAAGTACTTTTACTGTGATACTAGAACTACATGAAGCATTTTTACTGTGATGCTTTAACTACAGGAAGTATTTTTAACTGTGATACATTTGAAGATGAGAATACTTCTCTACTTATGTGAGATTTTTCATGCAGGGCTTTGACTTGTAGTATTTAACTTGATATATTGGTACTTTTATTACTAGTAAATGATCTAAATACTACTTCCACCACTGCTGATGAAGGGAAGTGTTTTTGTTAAACTATCGTCAGTCTGAATCTGAGCACGCAAAAAAAGTCAAAAGTTCTTTTCTCTGAAACTGGTGTGTGTGTGTGAGAGTGTGAGTGTGTGTGTGTGTGTGTGTGTGTGTGTGTGTGTGTGTGTGTGTATATGTGTATGTGAGTGTGTGTGTGTATATGTATATGTATATGTGAGTGTGTGTGTGTGTGTGTGTGTGTGTGTGTGTGTGTGTGTGTGTGGTGTGTGAGTGTGTGTGTCTTGGGAATGTGGTGTGAGAGTGAATGTGTGAGAGATACACCCGGGCACTTGTGTGGTCACTAGCTGTACTGCATGTGTTTATGGACAAGCACATGTATGAGTGTCTGTTTCAGAGAAAGCAGGTCACGAAGGCACACAATGGGAGTTTGTTTGTCTTCTTCCTCAACATTCTCATTAAAATGACAAAGATGGTGGGGGTGTGTGGGTGTGGGTGTGTGTAGGCTGGTAGCCAACAAACATGCGACAGCTGCCAGCGCGTAGACGAGTGGTTTATTCAAAGCTGCCTCTCTGGAGTCGGGCTGAATGTGTTTTGAGTCCTGGCTGAGCAGAGGCGCTGTGTCCGTGAATCATTCCCAAAGCAGTTTTATGGCTCTAATGAAAACTGTAGTCATGTTCGCTAACAACACCAATTGGGAACCCTGGCCAAAGTCTGAATACACTGTCAAGTGGTCTGTGGTCCCACGCTGCAGTGTGTATTTGCATCTGTGCAGTGAGAAAAATGAATGATGTCTTAAAAAAAAAATTTAAAAGGTTGAAAAAGTTTTTTTCTACGTCTGCCTCCATGTCTCTTGATATCGAGACTGTCTACACTGCTAAACCAGTTCTACCTTTAAAATGATCCTAAACTTGGAATAAATGTGGATCCACTTTATTTATTAATTTATTTACTGCACCTGTGGAGAAAGATGGCTCAGGGTCAGGTACAGGCTCCAGCTGCTCAGTGACATTTAAATTAAAGGATTTAAAATTACGCACCAGAACCCTACTGGGGTTCTTGGGTTCTGTGACCGGTTCAGTTATTGTCCTCTGACAGTCTCTGGACACTCAATTGTGCAGACCAGCGCTCAGGTCGGGGATGGGCCCGTGTCAGCCTCGCATTAGGAAGCATTACGATGCTACTAATCACCTGCAGAGTCATCAGCAGGAGGAAGAGTTTAGTGGGTTCCACTTTTGATCATTGAACTATGGTTACAATGTGTAATCAATCTCAGTTTTCATGAGAAAGGATGTGTTCATTTGGACCAGAGAAAGAAACATTATCCACTGTTTTTAGTTCTGCTCCACTATGTGCTCACAAGACGTCTTTTGGACCGACAGGTACCGGTTCTGCTGACGTCAGTGCACCAGAGTGAACAAGCTCACTGGGGAAATGTGCTTCTCTTGCAAAGGGAAGTGTTTTGGTGTGTTCAAACAACAACTGGTATTGGCTGCAGTAGTGAGCCGCTGATTAGAGCCTGGCGAGCTGCTGGAGGCCCTCGAGCCGCGCAATGAGCAACACTTCTCTTGGGACCCCATGCTACAGCAGATTTTTTTTTGTTGACTGAGTCGCAAGATTTATGCCACATGTTTAATTTTATTTACCAATCTATATACAGGCTAGTAGCACCTCATGGGTTTTGGAAACTTGTCTTCAGAGGGCTGAAGCTTAGACACTGTTTCCTCAAATATGTAGGAAATCTGTGAAATCCTCTTTATTGAAAAAATGGAGAATTATGCATCATAACGATTCATCATTTTGATCATGTAGTGTTTCCCAACACAAAACGTGAATAATTCAAATTTCTGTTCAGTTTAGAGACGATCTGATAGCCTCACTCACTCCTTTCTTCCCTGACTCTTAGAGGAAGATTCATTCAACCCATTTTCAGACTGTTGTAATAATCGCTGACAGAGTGACAGGATCCGCGAACATCTGAAAGCTCCGACCGAGAACAAAACCTTCCTGGCAGCCATCAGCAGGCCAATCCTAGCGCTGGGTGTAATGTGCAGTAAACTGGGACACCGGACCATGTTACAGCAGCCACAGCCAAATGAACACATTTAGATGTAAAAACCTCAGACTATCATCAGGGGAGGACTATAATCTCCTCTCATTTGACAGAGCAATGTCTATGCTGACATATACTTCTTATAATCTGAATGCAGATCAGTTGTTTCAGCCACAACATCCAAAGGTCAGTATTTTTTTTTCAATCACTTCATTATTTTGATGTTGCAGCAATCATCAATGTGTACGGCTGAAGTGCTACATGCGTTGCTGCCAATACGTTGCCTGTTGATAATGTATACGTTACCTTCCACGGATGTGGATCATCGATCCGTTTAAATGTTCCCTTGACAGACTTATCAATGTGCCTGCGTCACCGCCGAGGCTTGTGATTGAGTCAATACTGTTATCGGACAACCTCCGATGGTTCCCTCACTTAACGAACCCGTAGAATCATCGAACAAGGGTTATCATGTTATCGGTGTCAGGTGGGTTGTATGGTTTTTGACATGTTTATCCAATTGCCTTCAGTTATTACAGTGATTAATCTACGCAAGCAGCAGCAGGCGACTGATTATTATTATATATATTTTTTGCCCTGCATATCTCCATCCTTCACCCTTAATCATGTATCTTACTTTGATTGTAGTTGTTTCAGCTTCCCTTTCATCTTATCTAGCTATTCCTGTGGGGTCATTTTAACCAATGTTTTTTTTCTTTAACCCTGTCTTGCATTGTTTTATGAATAGTTTTTAAACTTTCATTCAATTCACTGCTGTGATTACCTACCTGTCAAGCTTTGATTTGTGAATGATTATTGTTGTTATTATTATTATTATTATTATTATTATTATTATTATCATCATCTTTTCCAAGGGGAGATCTTTTGAGGATGTATGTAGCCAGAGACAAGGACTTAAATCTCTTCTCCGTCGTCAGTCGTTTCATAATTTGTCGCTAGATAACTACAATTTTGTGTGTGTGTGTGTGTGTGTGTGTATAGCGTGTGTGTGTGTGTGTGTGTGTGTGTGTGTGTGTGTGTGTGTGTGTGTGTGTGTGTGTGTGTGTGTGTGTGTGTGTGTGTGTGTGTGTGTGTGTGTGTGTGTGTGTGTGTGTGTGTGTGTGTGTGTGTGTGTGTGTGTGTGTGTGTGTGTGTGTGTGTGTGTGTGTGTGTGTGTGTGTGTGTGTGTGTGTGTGTGTGTGTGTGTGTGTGTGTGTGTGTGTGTGTGTGTGTGTGTGTGTGTGTGTGTGTGTGTGTGTGTGTGTGTGTGTGTGTGTGTGTGTGTGTGTGTGTGTGTGTGTGTGTGTGTGTGTGTGTGTGTGTGTGTGTGTGTGTGTGTGTGTGTGTGTGTGTGTGTGTGTGTGTGTGTGTGTGTGTGTGTGTGTGTGTGTGTGTGTGTGTGTGTGTGTGTGTGTGTGTGTGTGTGTGTGTGTGTGTGTGTGTGTGTGTGTGTGTGTGTGTGTGTGTGTGTGTGTGTGTGTGTGTGTGTGTGTGTGTGTGTGAGTGTGTGTGTGTGTGTGTGTGTGTGTGTGTGTGTGTGTGTGTGTGTGTGTGTGTGTGTGTGTGTGTGTGTGTGTGTGTGTGTGTGTGTGTGTGTGTGTGTGTGTGTGTGTGTGTGTGTGTGTGTGTGTGTGTGTGTGTGTGTGTGTGTGTGTGTGTGTGTGTGTGTGTGTGTGTGTGTGTGTGTGTGTGTGTGTGTGTGTGTGTGTGTGTGTGTGTGTGTGTGTGTGTGTGTGTGTGTGTGTGTGTGTGTGTGTGTGTGTGTGTGTGTGTGTGTGTGTGTGTGTGTGTGTGTGTGTGTGTGTGTGTGTGTGTGTGTGTGTGTGTGTGTGTGTGTGTGTGTGTGTGTGTGTGTGTGTGTGTGTGTGTGTGTGTGTGTGTGTGTGTGTGTGTGTGTGTGTGTGTGTGTGTGTGTGTGTGTGTGTGTGTGTGTGTGTGTGTGTGTGTGTGTGTGTGTGTGTGTGTGTGTGTGTGTGTGTGTGTGTGTGTGTGTGTGTGTGTGTGTGTGTGTGTGTGTGTGTGTGTGTGTGTGTGTGTGTGTGTGTGTGTGTGTGTGTGTGTGTGTGTGTGTGTGTGTGTGTGTGTGTGTGTGTGTGTGTGTGTGTGTGTGTGTGTGTGTGTGTGTGTGTGTGTGTGTGTGTGTGTGTGTGTGTGTGTGTGTGTGTGTGTGTGTGTGTGTGTGTGTGTGTGTGTGTGTGTGTGTGTGTGTGTGTGTGTGTGTGTGTGTGTGTGTGTGTGTGTGTGTGTGTGTGTGTGTGTGTGTGTGTGTGTGTGTGTGTGTGTGTGTGTGTGTGTGTGTGTGTGTGTGTGTGTGTGTGTGTGTGTGTGTGTGTGTGTGTGTGTGTGTGTGAGCATTTTTCTGGATGTTTCTGTGAAAACATCTGCCTGATTAAATCTCTGTAGGTTCATCAGTACCATTGACCATTTTCATTTCATAAGTTCTTGTTTTTAAAACATTTTTTCTGCCACTTGAAAAAGTTTTAATAAGGCATTTACAAAGGCCGGCACAGTGTTCACCTTATCCTTAGTGTCCTCACCCCATGTGTCTGACTTTGACATTGGTAAACTGTAGATGCCAATAATAAGACATTGATATTATTCAGTTTTTCTGTGGACTCATAACCCCCCCCCCCCCCACTCTCTCACACACACACACACACACACACACACACACACACACACACACACACACACACACACACACACACACACATACACGTAGACAACTCTATTGTTAAGATGATGGCTGTATGAAAGAGTGAATGCATTGTTACAGAAAGTTTTTTTTATATCTTTTGGAATAATTTTCTGATGAATATAGAAAACCTGGTCACGTTCACAGGAAAAGTGTTCTGGGAGAAAAAGCATAAATCTGCCCACTTTCCTACTGGAGGGCCCAATTACTTGACTTTACTGAGCGATGGCTCCGATCTGAGAGTCATCTCCACCAGCTGACCTTCACATCATGCCTTCAGTCTGCTTTTCAAAGAGTTCACTGTTCCCTGGGGCGTGCGCTTTATATCAATACATTGACTCACATGAGCCTTGGGAGGTCCCATTCGGTACTCGAATGGAGCTGGTCAGATGATTTGCAAGGAGTCAATAAACTACGGCCAAGGCTAGTCCTGAAGAGCAGCGTGGGTAAGCATATGGGGGGGGGGGGGGGCTGACTTGTGCAGCAGATCAGACCTTGTGTATAATCTAGTTATATATTCACTGTGGTTTACATTAGATATTGTGGTTTCCTGTGACTTCACTGTCAGTCTTGGTTAATTTCAAAATGGAAATGAAAAGTGCTAAATGGAAAAACTTTACCATATTTACTGTACTTGTGAATTGCCTGACAGAAAACTTTAATTAAATTTTTATCTGCTTCCTTTGCATAATTATGAAACAAAAATTATTGTCATTGCTGCAAATTTATTCAATGAATAGCATTTATTTTTTCTAACTTCCAAGACGTTTCCAAGCAGCTGCTCTGCTGCTAAAATCCTGATTTTATAACCATGACATCATCTGACAATCACCAGACACATGAGTTAAAGACAACGAGTGAGATGTGGTTGAGCTTCATTTACCTGTAACATGATCAGTCAGAGAGAAAGTTAGTAGCTCAGTCATTCCTTCATCTGCTGGTCTGTGGTCTGTTGCATGAGACACATAGAGAGGTGTGTCTGTGGAGGGAAGGGCTGACCCCAAGCTTTGGGGGCAACACTGACAACTCTTCTATGGAAAGTAACTAAGGTTATTCCAAAAAGTCTTTAGATTTATCTTTAGGTGCTTTTGTGAAGAAAAGTCGCTAAAGGGCCTGAAAACTTGTTAAATCTAGTGATGAAGTTCTAATTTGGCAACACTGCCTGTAAACACCCCCTGATGATGTAATATGGTGTAACTTCAGCACTCAGTCACTTGGCATTGGGATGAATAGCTTCAACAGTCATTGACATTTACATTCATGGGGCCTGTCCTACTGTTACATTCACCAGTGATGTTATTTGTAACCTTATGTGGTATCATGGATGATTATTACCAGTAAATTTGCCCCCCCCCACCCCATAAAGTAATTTTTGACCACTGCGCTGCAGCATGGTTAAAGTTTTAGATTACAACTTTTTTCAACAACTTTAAGTAAAACGTGTATTTGAAAAATTACATTTGTATGGAAATAAAATGCATGGTTTATGGTTCTGTTTTGTTCAGACCCTCGAGGAACCTGGTTCAGGTTCAGGAAAGATCCTGGCTCTGGTTTAATATGGAAAAAGTTGAGTGATTCCATACACAACCTGTTAATTTACACTGAACCAGAACCTCCATCTTTCCTGGACCTGGACCAAAGAACTGTAGTGGTCTCAACCACAGACTGGACTCTGGATGTGGATCTAGTCTCTGGTTGTGAATCTGGTCTTGAGACAGTCCTGATCTTTGTACATCCTCCATTCACCCTGACATCCTTCTGGAGACTCTGCTGCCATTAATAAAAGTAGCTTTGTTCGGACAGTAAAACATTTGTCTCTGAGAGTAATCCAGCCAACGATTATGTTTCCAATTAAACATATTTATTGTTTAAATTTAGTTATCAGAAATGTAATTTTGCAGTAGACAGGGTTGAGATTGTCTGTGCTCAGCCTTCAGGACCACGTGAGATGTAAAGTGCGTTGTACAATGGCCACTGTTGAGGGAACAGAGCCGGGAGGACATATTTGTCTTCTATGAAAGAGAAATTGCCTTAATTGTTGTGGCCCTTTTTGTGTAATTACAACTGTTCCACAGTCTGAGGGACACCTGTTACAGGCAGAAACAGGAAGTGATTTGATGAATTCCCCGATTTTCTGACCACTAAGATCCCAAGACACCAACATGTGTTGCAATAAAGCAGAAAACCCAAAGCAATATCCTGCAGCCTCCCATCTGTCTGCTCTTCAGCAAAAAGCACAGGCGCTGCAGATTAAATGCCTTCTTACTTCACTGTGTGTGTGTGTGTGTGTGTGTGTGTGTGTGTGTGTGTGTGTGTGTGTGAGTGAGTGTGAGTGTGAGAGAGAGAGTGTCACTCTGTGGGGACTCGCCTAAAGTTCTAGGTTAGGGTTTGGGTTTGTCCTGCAGGTAACCAGGTAGCAGTTTTCGTTATTTACTAGCTGATAAAAGAAAGTCAGAGAAGGAGGGAGGGGGAACTTCACTAAGTCTGCCATCAACACTCAGGGCTTAGACTGGACCAAAGGGTTCAAACCAGCCCCGGCTTGTACCGCCAATGAATTTACTGTCTAGCCGCAGCATCTATTCCTCTGGAAAACAAAATACACTGCCGTGTTTGAAACAAGCAGAAAGTGTTTTGACAAAACCTCCCACTGCTGGGACTTGACTCTTCCAACCATCTGGATAGAGAAGAAAATGTTCAGTCCATTGCACAACAAAAATATTTAACCTGTTTCACAACTTGCAGCTGGATCTGCTGTGACCAGAGTGGAAGCCATCCTCCCTTGATTTTCACAACTTGAATTATTATTTCATATCTTCATGCAAAATACTGTGTGAATGTTTTTTTTCTAGTGTACAAGAAGCAGGAGGAGATATGCCGTTAACACTGATGTTTCTAAGCAACAGTGGTTCAGATTAAGTACAACTGATTTGACTTTGGTTAAATCAGGTATCCCACTGATTCCATTACTGACAATTATACATGAAACAGCTGCATCCTTTAGAAATCAGACACAATCAGACACAGTTACTTCCACAATAGTCTTTAATTCTGTCAAATTATGACAAGAGTTTATCTGTCACAGCTTTGACAAAATGGAGTCTCTATTTGTCCGTGATGCATCATATGATATGATATGAGGGTGTGCATGAGGGTAAAGATAATGTAGACAGGCAGCAACTGTAAAAACGAACAAAATAAAGTTGTCATTGAATGTAATCATCGATGCTCATCGGATGATACTGTTGGATTTTGGGTTATTAAAACTGATATTTTATAAATAATGACTTTATTGTTAATTCACAACTATATCCAGACTTTCTTTCCCGCTGAAATTAATGTTGGTAATTTAAAATGGTAGGTGTATGATTCGAGAAAATCAACAATGATTTTTCTCATCATTGCTTCAGACCAGTGGAACCTCAGTGAGTATGTCCATGTTAAAGGACCGTTTGAGGCTAAATATGTGTGGACATTGTAGTGTTTTCAGCTCTGTGAAATGGTCTCTCCTGAGAAGGGAAAAAAAATGCCCAACATGACTCAGAGTATGTATGAAGGTCCAGTCCCCAACACATAACATTATGTGGGTCATGCTCCATTACGCTAAAGTGGAGTGAAACTGATGTGATTGCCTTGATATATATATATATTTTTACTGTGGCTTTTCACATCCCTGCAGGGTTGAGATAGCTCCATTGTGTTCATGCTTCATTTTACACAGGACCGTTTTCAAAGTGAGAGCTCAGCCAGTAAAATGTTTTTACTGTTTTTGAAGAATCATTAGCAATATATAGAGCTGATGGTTAATATTTTATCAGCAGTTATTGCTGTTTTCTCAGTTTAAGCAATGAATAAGATCTCATGGATTGATTTGAAAAATTTCCAATCAAGACCGATATCAAGTGTACTCTTCCAGGGACCTTCGGCAAAAAAACTTATGTTCAGTATACACGTTACGTGACTTTAGGTTATGTGCAGCTTTAAAGGCAAACAGTGTAAAGTTTAATTTCAAGTGCAGGACTCGTTTTGGATTCACAGAACGACTTTCTAAAGGCAGCTTTTTGGATTTGTTAGAAGACTGAGAGATGTCTCCCCTACAGTAATGATTTTTTTCTGCATCAGACGAAGGATTTACTGGATCATCTGTCCAATGAAAACGGCCAACACAAAGCAGCAGGCCGATCTCTCCTTGTTTCTGCTGCCTGCCCCAGCCTCTGTCGTTCATTCTCCTTCTGACTATTCGTTTATATGCCATCCTTCTTAGGCTCCATGTTTCTAGATGTCTCCTTTTTAAGGGTGTACCACCCCCACTGTTACTCCCCCACTCATCTTGGTCTCTTTTTATACGTCTCCACATTCACTCCACGATGTCTGATTGAATAATGGACCAAGCTATTGTCCTCCCACCATTCTCGCGTCTTCATTATATAACAGTTCATCCCAAGCTTCGTATTGGTCCGAAGGTCTTAAAAAGAAAAAGAAAAAAAGACAACGCCATTGGTGAGAGAGACAACGACAGTATATTGTTTCTATCAGGACATTTATTTATGCTTGGTGGCAACGGAAAGAAAAAAAAATCTACAATAACCAAATGAAAGGAATGAATTAATAATCTCATCTTTGCTAATCACCGAACAAGACAAGGGGAAATTTAATTACATTCGACTAACTCCACATCACATTGCTGCCTGTCTCTTGCTCAAATCACTGAGATTCTCCCATAAACAGCTAATTGGTTTTGGCGTTACACAGCTCTCTGAACAAAGAACAAAGGAACCTGCTCAGAAATGTCATTCAGCCCTGTAAATAGAAAAGAAAAAACAAACTCAATGTGTAAGAGTTAGGGTTGATGAGGATGAAACAGGAAACACACTGCCACTTTGTTCTGCCGGGTTGTTTCCATGTATTGGCTTTTAATTTTTTGAGCTCAGGCATGGAGTACAGCTCTGCAGTCAGTGGGCACTTTATTAGGTACACCAGTGACTCTCTTTCAACATTGGGCCCATGGTGAGTGATAGGGACGTTATATTAGGAGATGCCCCTGATATTTTGCCCCCCCCCATGTGAAATGAAATGATATCGCTCTCAATATAAAACGGACAGTGTCAGAAAACATTGAAAAATTCTAAATTTCTGAATTTACTGCAGTGCTGTTTTATGAATTGCATTAATATTTTAGAGGTGTACTTAATAGAGTGGACCCTTGGTCTATATCTACATAGTGTCACTGCACCTCTGAGGAGAATAATAATAATGAGAGAGAGAAACATTGTCATGTGTTTTGATCCATCAGTTTCATGAGCATTACTGATATAATCGTGACTGTAATCAGTGTTTTGAACCTGAAAGAGAAGTTGCCAGTAGTTCGAGACTGTAGTGCCATTGAGTCACAGTCTGAACTGAATGGAGCCGTGATCATAATCATTATTATTATTATTATTGTTATCACTCACACCTGTGCTTCTCTTGTTATGACAAGTCTTTTCTCCTGTGAAAAATTCCGAGCATCAAACGAGCCACAGACGCATCAATGCAACCTCCATGAGTAAACTGTTTCTGAACAACAGGTGAACATTATGAACAGGTCAACGTACTGATTAAATGTCTCTGAATCATTGCCAACATCTCTGACATTATGAAGATTCGGTTTGTCAGTGACCAATTATTTATTTATTTATTTTCATTTTTATTTTTCTCTCTCCCCACTTTAGACAATCTGTTGTTGCCACATAAAGCAACTAACTGTCAAGTGTTTGGTAGGTGGAACCAGAACCAGAACTCATCCGAGATTGACAATGATGTCCCTACAGCAGTCCAACACTACAGCAGCTGATTATTGATGTCGTTCATACTTTGGAATCGGCTGCTGAAGTGATTGGTTAAGGTTAAGACTTGCTCATATGTGGCTCTCAGAGGTTTCTTCTGTTATTCTTAATACGCTTATTTTAATGTTATGATTAGATGCTGAAATAATCAGTTTTTACAAGTAACTTCTCTTGCTCTAATGACAAATCACTTTAATTTATTAGGCATCATAAAAACCTTTTGGTTATTTCATGAGACCAGTGAATCTTTTACAACAACCTTTCTCAAAATGTTCCGTCTGGGCAGAATTTCACTGACGAAAACAGCCATAATGTATAATCAGTAACTCTAAAGTCTAACGCTGATGTTATGTCTCAGGGTTCCTGAGACATGACATGGCTAGAAATGTCCTTATTACCATTTTGTCTTAGAAAAATTAAGCCAGTGCCTAAATAATCGAGATGAAGTCATTGAGTCCTCGCAACCTTGATTAAGTATGGCTTGATTTGATTGAACCAGACCTTTTGACTGTACTCTCAGCTTAGCCTGTGTGGACGGACGTTAGTGGATGATGTCCGATGTCACTGCCTTTATACCTTAATCAGATAACACTCAGCTAATTTATTTAGTGTACGTTGGAGGTGCCTCTCATGATCTTCCAGATGTTGTTCCTCATCCTCTGCCTCAGCCTAAATGAAACGCGAGGTGAAGGATGAAATCCTTGCAATGCCTCAGTCAATAGAAGCAGCAGCCTCAGTTTAAAAGAGTTTCAGCATCGGCTTTCTGGAAACAGCTTGTCACTCTGTCTGTTCTGCTTTCGCTGTCGTATTCATGAGATCCCTGTCACTTCCCCTGCCCTCACTCTCTCTCGGCAGTCATCGGTCACTCGCTCACCAGTGCTTCCTGTAGCTCCCTCGCTCCTTCAATCCGGAGGATTTATGAGATTACCATCACCATGTTCTGGCTCCGTCTTCCCGTATATTTATGACATCGCTTTCACTCTTGTCTGTCTCACTTTTCTCCCCTCATTGCCGTCCAGATATCAAATCTTTTATCAAACGCCAGACTTTTAAGAAACCCTGTAGGTCTGCACCTGACACCTGGGGGTCACTTCCTCTGCTGTTTTGCCTATTTTTTTTAATTTTGCCTTCCTTCCTATTTGTCTGCCCCCCCCACACACACACACACACACACACACACACACACACACACACACACACACACACACAGGCCAGGGTTCCTCGGGTACAAGGCCAAGTGCTCTCTGCCATCACAAGTCTTGGACCTGATGCCCCCGTACGATCCCAGTATTAGAAGTATGTGTCTCAGGAACTGCATTATCTCTCCATCCCCATTTCCCTCTTTCTCCTCTTAATTCCATACAGAATTTCATCTTTTTTTTCCTTCTTCTACATAGTTTTGGGTTTTTTCTTATTTTATTTTATCTTCTTTCCTTTCCTCTTTATTCATTCAGGTGCAATAGACCAAAATTTGGGCCCACACATATGGCGGAGCAGGAGTCGGCAGACTTTTCATAAAAACGCCTTTATTACTAACACAGAGGTTCACGACAATAGAGAGAAATTTAATAAAAAAAAAAGAGACTGCTTATCGACTTTGACAGGTCCTTGTCAGTGTTCAGGTGATGAGGTGAGACATGGGACGATACCTGAGTCTGAGCCTTTCATACCCACCTCTAATACACGCACCCATTACAATCCCTCGGTTTTTAATAAACCGTCATTGCTGTTCTGTGCCTTATTAAAATGCTCTGCCACTGGATAGTCCACATTCTGCTTTGTCATTGCAGGTTTGTGTTCAGAGAATCGTATTAAAGAACAATACAGACGATATTCCACGGTTGGTCATTTTTCAGAACAGCCAATTTGTGTGCTCATGTTACGAAAAATACTTTCAAAGTAGTTTCTGTCACATTTTTAATTCTTAAGTATCAAATTATACAAAAGGAATACAAAAGAAACGATGAAATCATCTGGATGAAAAACGTGTTTACCTTCATTAGAATTATTAAGAATTTTCGTTTAGAGACTTATTCCACTCCTAAATGTGGATGTGAATCAGACCTTTTTTGTGAGACATTTATTTCAGTACCAAAAAACCCCAAACTTTTTTTTTTTTTTGGAGTTTACAGCTTTTTGAAACACTCATTACCTCCATTACCTCCATTGCCCCCCATTAGGGGACATCCCTGCATGTCAAGATGTACCCAGTGATCATGTCACCGTTTATTTTATTTTTTATTTAGTTTTTGTAAATTTTGTCCTATTTTGTCCCTTTATTCAGCCACTTTGTAGTCAGTTGGCAGTGATGGAGACCATTACCGGGGGTTTGACGGCATGGATGCAGGACCGGTCTGTCGCAGCGTCGCTTTTGTTGTCAGTTTTAGCGACTTTGGAGCCTCCTCTCAGTTCTGCGAGAGGCGGTGGGGGCAGCGACCTGGCAGCCACCTTGTTAGAAACATATCCCTTTATTCCGCCTCGAAAAATCTGCAAAACACGGGCACGGAATCCTGGTTGGAGATGTCATTGAAATTCGTTGAGGCCTGAAATTAATTTTGCATGTCTTTACAGGAGAATCCATCCATGATTATTGGGGGGTAAGACATCTGTGTCTCTTCTGTGGTTTCAGGGCAGCTTCCCACTGTCACTATTGAATTAAAAAAGAAACAACATTTATAAAAATGTAAAGGTTCATCGTTGAACAACCACGATGACGACCCTGTGAGGCTATGCTTTAGTTACTAGAAGCCAGTTGACCAAGTCTGAATGTAGAGAGTGGAAAGGAGATGCTGGTTAGTAGGACAACATGTCCGGTGTCCCCTGGGACCAGTGGGGGACAGAGGACTCTACAACTCTGGGACATCATCACAGCGGCAGCAATTCCCTGTTTTCTCTCCCTCTGATCATGAACTAAACAGTAGAAATATGGAGTTGGCACAGCAAACGAGGAATGTCTCCCTGTGTGTATTCGATTGGTCAATGCAGCAACTTGGGCTCAGTAAAAGCTGAGGGCAGTTCGACTCTGTATTGGCAGACTTGTTCCATTTAAATGAATGTGATGGTGATGTTTTTATTCCCCCCTGGACACGATGGATATCTACATCTCAACATCAACATCTCATGGCAACTGGTGCATAACTGTTGAGAGGTTTTAATGCTGAGCAGCCAACAACAGAGCAGCGGGGGCATCGTACCAAGAGGGCAACTGGAGCTAAGGTACCAGAGCCCTTGTGTGTGTGTGTGTGTGTGTGTGTGTGTGTGTGTGTGTGTGTGTGTGTGTGTGTGTGATGTTAAAACATTGATTTTTCACATTACCACAAGAGGCAATCTATTACAGTTAGTGAGTAAGTAGTTAGACTTTTTCTCGTATCTAAACCAGTATTATGAGACTTGTCCCAGAGGCTTATAAGGTTTCAGTGGGAACATTAACGAAGCTCCACCACATCACTCACTACAAAACCTCACCTCGGCACTCGGGGGGGGGGGCTGAATCTCTGCAATACTGCACAGGGCAACCAGTTTATTAACTGTACAGCAGATATTCGGATTCTGACACTGCTGTGTGTGTGTGTGGGTATTGTTTGCCCCGGTCAGTTGTGTAGTCAAATAACAAGACCGTGCATTATAAGACAATTTAGACAGTGTAAAGCTATTGCATCTGGGAAAAATTGAGGATAATTAGAAAAGATGGAAGATGGTGACTGAAATTTAAACTTTTAATTTGTGTCGAAACTTTTTCCTGCAGAATCACCAGATATAAATGTGTTACCTTGGGATTTTGGCCTGTTTTTGTTGTTGTTTACATCCTCAGTGCTGTGATTTCATCATCATTTCATTGTGTACAATCTGTTTTCTTGCAAAAACTAGAAAAGTTGTATAAAGTCTGTGCTTTTCCTCGATTAGTGTCAGTCAGTTCTCAGGTATTTTGGTTTGTTCATGTTTGGTTACTTCCACTTTCAGTGGGATGGTTGTAAACTGCCATAGTTTGCTTTTATTTCAGAAAGTCTGACAGAGTGAGACATCTTCATGTGTAAAAACTTCAGCTCACCTCTGAGAGGAAAGTTCGGTTAGGTCTTATTCTGTAGTGTTTGCACCTGTTTTTTTGTTGTTTTTTTTTTTTGAAAAACGAAACTTTAAAGTCTGTAAACACCTCGAGTGTCTCCATCTTGTCCCCGTCGCAAAAACTCTCACAGACCAGCTCCAGTGTATTTTCTCCCTCCTGATTAGCCTCGTTTTTCCCTGCGTTCTTTGTTTCCGTCCAAACCTGTGAGACCGAATGTTCTTTTTGAAACGTTTGTTCTTGGCAGTCGCTGAATAGAACAGAGAAAGTGACTCAGACAAGCCAGCCTTCAGCTGGGAGGACAAGATCCTGCACAGAACCAGGACAGAGGAGATTAAAACGATGTTAGAGTGAAGGACGCGTCGACAGACCATCAGCGAAAGAACAGGAAGATGGACAGGGAGAAATTTAATGATGGGGCACAGGTGAAAGACGCAAAGGACAAGCACAGATTTGGCCAGTGGATTTTAATTATCTCTAGTGAGTTTAATTACCAACTGTGATGTGTTGACTATGACTTTTGTGCGAAAAGCAAAGCCATCTGCCCATTGATATTGCTGCGTACATTTTTGAATATATATCATATCACTTATATTTCCTAATGAGGTTCCAACTTTTAAGATGTGGAAAGAACTTTGCTGAAGTTTGAGGGTTTTGCGAATGGGAATAAGCACAATCATCCCAGAGCTTGTGGTTTGACTCAGTGGACCTTTGAGCTAAATGCTTATGTCGTCATTGTTCAGCGCATTATGATACATGGGCTCATTAACGGTAAACACATAGTTGAGGATGATGGGAAACACCATTAGTTCTGCAGGTGCCTGCTTGTAAACCAAAGTACTGGAGTGATTAAAATGATGGTGGCGCCACACGAGTTGTCAGAGGATCTACCCTTTAGTTCAGCCCGATGTCTGAGCCAAATTTCCTCAGCATCTGTCCAGTAGTAGTTGATATGTTTCAGTCGGAGGATGATCAGAGGCCGTACGATTCATCCTCCTGCAAACATGAATGTCCAGAGTGTCACAGCAGCCCACTGGATAATTTCCTAGACATTTTGGTTTGCACCAAAGTGGCAGATTTAGGAAAAACTAAAAATTGCTTCTGTGAAATTACCTTGTTGAAGCTGAAAGTGCCCAGGTAAAGTGTCTTCGCTTCTGCTTGTCTTTGATAAAATCTGTCCACTGGAGACGTGTTAACGGATCGGAGAGGGAGGCTAAAACCAAGACAAAGGGTCGAACAGAAAAATAATTAGCTGGAGATGTGCCCGCGCAAACATTTCCTTCAATGACGGCTCAGGAGGAAGATACAGATACAGGCAGATCATGGCCAATCTTGATATGTCATATCCTCAACATCTACAGCAGCAAATTTGTCTGGAATGGACCCGTTCTCCTTTAGTGGTGTCAGAAACACTGGATAATTCATGGGGCTGTGACAAAGTCTTTGTTTAATTTCATAATCTTCGGAATTCCAACCCAAACAGTGGATCAGCCGCTGCTCAGTTAGAGTCCTGGTGTGACCGTTTACTGAGCAGCAGAACAAACTCAGGCTATTTCTAAGAAAGACATCAGTTCTCAGCGAGACAGCAGGACGCAGAAGTAGGAGCTGCTTATTGTTAGTGAGGAGTGGAGAAATGAAAAACTAGAAATGACAAACTATCGCAACCTGTGCCACAAACATCATGTTTCCTGTGGCTGCTTCACTTCAGTTTAATGGGTTCTAATGTTGTGCAGCAGTGCAGGAGAGTGAATGGTGAGGCTGGATCTCACACCGGATCCCAGGCTGTATTGTTTCCTGTCTAGATCTGAATGCAGGGCTGGAACGGAAGACTCTACCCCCAGTGATTAAAAACTGATCCATATAGATAAATATGATGATTCCAGGTCCAGTAGATCTCATGTCATGAGAACAGCTTGTCCCTGTTTTTATGCACAAATTTCAATCTGCATATCAGCTGTAGGTTCATGCATTTCAATTATAATTTAATCTGACAAGGGGATGTTATTGTATATAAAAATAGTAAGAGCAATAACAGTAATAATAATATCAATGCTATGTGTGCTTACGGAAAAGCTGCAGGGCCTCAGTTAAAACTCAGCTCTGGGTCTTTTGGTCATTTGAGTAATTGACTGAAACACGGGATTAATATCATTAACGTGATTGCATCAAAACACAGACATGCTACATTGTTGTCTCTCAGAACATTAGCATGGCATGTAAGTGTGTGTGTGTGTGTGTGTGTGTGTGTGTGTGTGTAAATCCTTTACATGTGTAAATGTACAGTAAATACGGTCGGTGTTTGCTCCTGGGTTTTCTGCGTCTTGGGCGTCTTACATTTCTGACTGTATGTGCGTATGCCTTCCCGTGAACAGGGCATTTACACTCGTATGGATCTGTGTGTTCATGCTTATGGAAAATTCATACTTGAAGGTAAACAACAATGACCACAACAACATCAGTACATCAAGCCACTGCATGAAAAGCCTTGTTTTCCGTGGAGCTCGGTCTGACGCGTGGCACTTAAAATGACCCCCGGTCACACTTCATTACCCCCCCCCCCCACTTCACTCTTGCTCTCAGAGCAGCTCTCACAGATGCAGAGCGCTGTTTGCTGAGACATTCACTGTCCGTGTTGTAAACACCCCCCCCCCCCCCCGACATCAGGGCTCATCTTGGCCCCCAGCCCTCAAGTCATGCATGACCATTTTCACCGTTCTTTTTCTACAGCACGTTCCCATACTCTGGGGATTTACTGCTGCTCTCCTGCCTCTGAATGATTTGGAAGAGTAAACTTTTCAGTAATGGTGGCATCAAATTTTTTATTTATTTTTATAATTCTGATAGTTTTAGATAGAATAAGGTATGTTTTTCATTTGAATTTCCTTTGGGATGATTAAAGTATCTATCTGTCTTTCTATATCTCTGTGGTTTTAACAAATGTTGAATTATTATTATTATCATAATTAGTATTTTTTTTTAAGCTTCACAAGAGCCTGGGCCAGAAGATTATGATAAATTCTTGGTTGTTCTCTTGGTCATTGCAAAATTTTGGTCCAGAACAAGATCCGTCAACAACCTACAGATGTGTATTGTGTTTTCATTGTTTGTGACAGTCAAAATAAACCCAATCAAATGCCGAACTTCCTGCCGTTACGCTCAGCTGTGTTTTATAATCAAAGGTCAGTGTAGGAAACGTCCATGTAGCAGCTTCTCGTTTTTAGCATCAGCAGCTGTCACGGATCAGTGTTTGTAGCCCAAAAACGGAATAAAACTCAAAATGTCTGTTGACTGTACTCAACCAAAGGTCCTTTGTGAGGGAAGATGCTCCACTCGGTCCTCTCTAATGAAAACATCAGCTGATCTCATGTTGGATTTTAAGAGTCACATTGTCCCAGTTAAACTTTCATACTTGTCTGATCAATAATTTATTCTGATCAGTTTCATCATTTTGAATCAGGATTAAATATCATGAAAAGCGTGGTGTAAAAACTAATACACTATAGTTGTCGTTGTTTCTGTGTGTCAGACACATATTTAATCAACATGTGTGTATAATTCTACTCTGCTGAGCATCTTGGTATCGAATCAGGTTCTTGACTGGGTCCAAAAAAAGAAAAAACTGGATCAGAACAGCCCTTTCAGCAGAAACTGCCCAGACTTTTAATGCAAATCTTCTGCTGATATCCACGACCCCTGTGTTTTCTTTGACCTACTGATCTCTCCTCTGGTCTGACCATAATTTCCTTTTGTACACCAGAGATATCCAGATCTAACATTGAAATTGCTGTGACATTCACTAAGCTACGGTGTGACAGTGCCAGTGAGGTGTCTCCGCACGTTAAACACCTTTATCATAAAACCCCATGAAAGAGATGATAACGAATGGCGATTCTAAAACTCGCTGTTTCAGTTAAGACGTTTAGGCATTAAAGACTAATTAACTCTTGACCTGCGCGGCGCATCTGAAGAGTGCTCGGTGCAACCGCAAAGATACGGTCAGGTCGTTGCGAAGGCGAGATTAGACGGCAGGTGCAAGGTATTATGGGTATTAGTGTAAAAGCTCAGGTGACATTTGAACGTAGATCTAAGGTCAGCTTTTTAAATCCCTACTGCATCCGCGGGATCAAAGCTGTTGAAACTGAATAAATGTGTCGTCTGCTCTCAAGGGCATCTCCATGACTGAGATAAGACACACACATACCTGTGAAATCCGAGCAGTAGGCTGATTTACTGTATATACAGTTTGTCGTGATGTAGCCTGGTTCACCCCCCCGCTCCACGGATTTGGTGTGGACGTTTCCAGGATGGAGGCTCTCCCAAACTTTCTCTGGGTTCTGGAGATGTGGCTCTTGTCTTTCTGGATTCAGCTCTGCCTGAAGAGAGTTCTTAGCATCTTGACCCTGTCCTCACGGTTCCACTTTGTGGGTTCTTTTGCGCTCCACTGCCCCCACCCCACGTGGCAGACCACTTGACCTTCTATTGGCCAACCAGTGTAGGAGCACACCGGGTTTTGTCCCGTTGGTCCTGATGGCCACTCCAACCATGAACCAGAGAGAAACAGCCAAGATCATCTGCCACAGATGATGAGCTCAGAAAGGCTGAAGCCTGAAAAATACTCACAGAGAAAATGAGTCTTGGAGAAAAAGAAGTTCCTGAGAGAAAATGATTGTCTGAGAAAATGATTCTCTGAGAAAATGACTCAAAGAGAAAATGATTCTCAGAGACAAAAAAGATTCAGACAGAAAATGATTCAGAGAGAAAATGATTCTCAGAGAGGAACTGGCTCATCAGCTCACTAGAGGCCAACGGGAAAGTGAGTCTACAGACGTCCAAGCAAACATAAATATGTTGGGCAGCCGGACACTTTTACATTGTCAGATGTTAGTCTTGTTCTACCATTGTTATCTTGTATGGAACAAAGTATGATCACTGAGATTGAAGGAAAGCCTCAGGAAAAAGCTGCTCACGTCATCAATCAACAGGTTTATTTCACTTTTCTTCTGAGTTTTTATGAATATCATAATGTTAATGATTCAGAGTGATGTGAAAGTGAATTTTTTTCTCAATGCACAAACAACTTGCAACAATACAAATGCCTAATATCAAAATTACACTTGTGCAGCAGTTGCAATAATCTAGACACTTTGGCCTGACATAAGCTACATGAGGTTTCAAAGAGAGCTTTTAATTACATCCCTGAAAAAAAAGACTATGGACACCCCTCAATTTTAACTCCATCTATAGACATGAGTTCAACCGGTTGTTACTCTCATGCCCCATACCTGCAGCTTGGAGAGAAATATGCTCCAATTATAGCGTCACAACTTTGTTTAATCAGTCAACATGCCTACCACACACTTCTTCTCTTCTCTTCTTCAGCCTCTTTTATTTTGTCCATCAGCTCCATCAGTGCTGAAAATGTCGATCAGTGATCAAGTTTGTTTCTTGTTTTTTTTCCGTCGAGTTTTCTTCATCTTCTTGTGTGCAAATCGGTTTTATTCGTCAACTCGAAGCGGTTGTTTAATCACGTAGGTGAACTGAATGGATTAAAATTAGAGTGAGAGGCATGAGTGTCAGTTCTCCCACGACCTCTAGCAAAGCCTTATATCATCTGTCTTAGGAGTAGAGAAAATAACTTCTACCTTAATTGATCATTCTTCAGTGCCCCCCCCCCCCCAAGCTCAGAGCGAGACATGAATCATTAACCAATATGGCTAATCAGACAGAGAGAGAACTGGAGAGCCTCAATAATTCTGATGTTTAGAAATAAGGTGGAGAACACAGAGATGGGCGATGAGGTGTCTGGTTTGCAGGAAGGAGTCTAATGTTGGTCAGGGTCAAGGCTCTGATTATTGAAAAACAGCATAGTACAACTGAATAAGTGCAGCATTTTTTAAATCAGATTACCATGTTCTTATTTAGACCATATTACTAAACTAGGAGGAACACTAAACATTGTTAGCTTTCTAAAAATAAGTCATAAAAACGTGAATTTATCAATCAGAAGGCAAATCACAAGACTCCATATGAACGGTCTCCTCAGCCACAGAAGCTCAGTGTATACCTGTTCCCTATGTCATACAGGTATCTCAGCGAGGTCCCCGAAATGCTCCATGCTGATTGGAGGCCTCTGGATTCTGGTACCAGGAAGTCAAGGAACCTCCTCACTAACATGGACCAGAGCTTGTGAACTCTGCCATCCTATTGCTCTTAGTTAAGTTTAAATGGCGTTGACGTTCAAAAGCTGGAATTAGTTCTGATGTTGCACCTGCGTATACAAGTTTGTTAATTTTTTAATATAAACTAGATTAAAGCAGGGCAGACACTGTACAGATTAAGCCCAGATTTTAACTCTGAATTAGCCCTCCCCCCCTGCAGATGACACAACATTTGACGCAGAGTTTCCAGCCAGATGTTGGTGATAAAAGTGACATTTTAAAAATGTTGCTCAATCAATATTATTGTAGTTCATCCTCAGGGGAGCGTGAACACCTGAACCACATTTCCATCGCCATCCATCCAACAGCTCTAGAGGCGTTTCCGTTGGTGGCCATCGAGAGAGCCATGCTGATGGCTACAAACAGGACGCTACGACAACCAGTATGTTGTATGTGCTGGATAGATTTAATATGTATGGTTTCCCTCATTGCCCCCCCCCCCCCCAAAAAAAAAAAAAAAAATCCATTTCCCCCTCCTCCCTTCTCTGACAAGTAGAGTTGTAATTTACAGTCTTTGTGTCGACATCCTCAGTAAACTGCTTAGTAGTGTCTAATTACCTCTACGTGTTTGCCAACTGTGTCAGGGATTTTATTTTTATTTACTTGCTTTTTCCTTTTTTTTAAGAATTCAAATAAGCTTTTACAAGTGAACCACTGGGACGTGACATGTAGTCTGGTCCATAGAGAGAGAACTGTTTACCTCGGAGAATAGGGGGGAGTGATTGTCTTGCTAGAGCAGTAGAGCTCATTATTGGTGTGGTATTAAGGAGGGAGGGGGGAACGATTGCTTTAAAAAAGAGAGAAAACCAAGGAACCATCTGCTACCAATGAATGCAATGAGGTTTACACAAAGATGGTTGGGGGTGGGAGGGGGGTTAGGGAAGTTTAGTGAGAGAGCAGCTAAGGGAATAGAAAAGAAAATAGATATAAAAACACTGTTACAACCAAAGTCATTGTCAGGCCTCGCAATTAGAGCCAGTGGCTGAACGCGCCAGAAAGGCGAGGGGGGCATTGCTGGCCATTTTTTTTAATGCTAATTGGTCCTCACAAAAAAGGAGAGGTGACTGAGGAAATTACATTTAAATTAAACAAAATCTTTCAACCGACGGTGATCACCTTTTTTCTGCTACATTACAATTGGACGTGGACAAGAGTGATTCCGCATCAGTGCCGATGATTTTATCATTAATTCAACATTAAACCTGGATGATGTGGTCTGGTGCCTGTAGCAGAAAACACGCACCACACCAGCAGTGCTTTCATCTACAGCTTTAAAAGGAAAAGTTTGGACTTAATGCTGGGTGAAGGTGTGACAAGTGGTTTAACGTCCACTGTTTACCGTCCGCTCATTCGCCATTGTCTGGAAATTCTACTGGGAGAACTGGGAACACTGGGAGAGTGACCAAGCAAAGTAAACCTACAATGTCGTACCACGGGCTACATCATTTATCTCCAGGATAAGAATGAACCATTATTATCATTTACCCATGGCTTATGACTGATTTAAATACACTGATGATGAGAAGTAGGCATCGCTGAAGCCACCTCGTCTTGGCTCGCTCTTCAAGGCCTGGGTGTGATGTGGTGATGTATCATCCACGGGAACAGAATGCCGTCAGGAACGCGCCTCTGCCACTGTTAAACACCGTGGCTGCAACACCCTGAGTGTTTTTCCAATTGACATGTCCTCCAACGTTCAGATGAAAATTACATCCTAGAGCACAGCGAACAAAAGAAGCCCTGCACATATTTCAGAGAAGCCTGTTGAGTACAAGTGTTTGTGTGTGTATGTGTGTGTGAGAGAGAGAGATCAAGGAAGTGCAGTTGGTACTTTATATAAATCCAATAACATGTATTCGAGGTGTCAATTTTTGAAATGCAATCACAGTAAATTACAGTTACATAGTCTGCTGGTTGGTGTTGTCGTCGTGTAATTTCATGTGATTAGACGAAACATAATGAAACCTGTGAATGGTGATTAGCTTACACACTTTCGCTTGCAGTCAAGTTTTTAATTCGCAAATGCATCCGACGAAATCACGACAAGGGGCTTGTTGTCATCATCCCTCCTGGTCCGGATAGATAAAGATGATGGTTTAAGCACTGCCCCATCCCCCGCACAGGAAGATGGACCTGGATTCATTTTTTCTTCTCTCCTACATCCAATATTTTTTCAGCGTCATGGTCCAGCTGGGACGGTGAACCTAACACTGTGCAGTTTACTGGCATCATTATGCAAGATTTATGAATATTAAAAGTCAAACTGCTTTTAACTGTTAATTCTTGCTGCCATTCGGAAGTGGTGCTTTCTTTAAGACTCCATATTTTCTCCATTATAAATCCCAATGAAATATGATCTACACTATAAACTACACAACTCATAGTCTTCGGTTTATGTGTTTGCATGTGAGATAAAATACTTTAACTACCGCATAAAACCCCAGGACAAAAAAAAAAAAAGAAAAGATTGTTTCTGCTGCATTACTGAGATAAAATGCTGTATATTTACAAGTCATACAGTCACTTTAAATACCTGAATGAGGCACAGTTACTGTACAGAATCACTCTTGGGTTTGTCCTTATTGAGGAGCCAACATAGGTGAATTCTTGACAGTCTGTCGGTCCTGATTAGCGTCCCGCCACATTGCATCAGCTCATTATTCAGCAGCCAAGACTCATTGAGGAAGTGTATACGGATAAAAAAGCACGGCCTCTGACACCAGGAATATTTATGTGATGCTGTATTGATCCCCAGAGGGCGGAGTCCTTGACCCGGCAGCAAACAGATCAGAGTACCAGGTCCGACCCGGGTGCTGGCAGCAGGGCCACGGGCCTTGTCCGACGGCGTCTCAGCGCTAGATGCTTGCTGACTCCGGGCCGTGAACTTGGTGCCAGCGGTTTAAAACGGCTTATACCAAGCAGCACTGATGCATGGAAACGGTTGCACAAGCTCTCTTTTACTGTTGTTTTACCAAAAAACAAAAAATGACCTAGAAAAGAAATGTAACACTCGTTGTTTGACGACAACTCAACATCCTCAGCATAAACTACACCAGAATAACACTGGTACAAGAAAAACATCCACTAATTACGATTACCCGGCTATGGGGCAAGAATTTACAGTTAGGCCCCTATTAACCCTCAATGTGCATGGCAGCACCATTATTTCCCCCAAACAACTGGTCAATAAACTGACAAGCTGATTGTAAAATTTAGAAAGAGTTTTGATAATCAGTAGGTGGCTTGAGGCTGAACAGCTGAACAATGAGCTGAAAGTCACTGTGAAGCTCCGTGATGCTGCAGATTCACCTGATAACCCTCTGTAGATTTGGCACCACCAGAGTTTTCACATCGTTCTTTCATTTCATTACATTTCATTACATTTTCATTATCAAATCATTTATTATAGCTGATGACCCCCTGATGTAAAAACATATGAAAGTGAGTGCGACAAGTGCCCCCCCCCCCCCCAATCCCAGGAGCAGATTGCGTCCGATCATGTGTGTCAGGTGCTTGGTGGGTCATCAGACCCCAACCAGTCTTAGATGGAGCAGACAATGGCAAATTAGCCCTTATTCCACATCAGGCTGACGTTCAGCCCTTCCACTTGACGTCCAGCCAGCCTCTGCGTAGCGTTGCCATGGCATCGGGCTGTAGGGTGGAGGAAATCACCCACCATTGGTGGAAGTCCGCCTGGAGGCTCCTCAGGATCCTCTCACGCGTCGCGTCCATCAAGCTGCAACGCCTCTGCTCTCCTCCGACCCCCCCCATTCACGTCTCGACATCTCAGACGTTTGCTGGTTGGCGTTGAGTCGTCCGTCCCCCTCAGCTTCCCTCTCTCTCCTGCTACCCGTCTTCCTCTCCTTCCGTTCAATTCTCCACCGCTGTTTTTTCCTGCTGTCCTTTGCTTCCCAGATTCGACTTTGCCTCCCTCTCCTCACAGGCCACACACCTCCCATCAGTTCATTCGTCCTTACGGCGTCTGCCCCCGGTTCGTATCTTCTGCTCCCCTCTCTCTTTCCGTCTCTCTGCCCTGCACCCTCCTCCATTATTTTACCTCGTGCTTCCGGCCCTCCATCATTCTCTTTCTCTACCTCGCTCGACGTTTCAGCTGCTGCCTCCGGCCTCCTCCGCCACGCTGAGGGTGGGAAGGGACAGTCGTGCAGCCAGCAGCTGAATAACGGGCAGCGGGAACGGAGACGTCATATGAAGAATAATAAGGGCATCATGGGAAAGCCTTCTGTATCTTTTTCCCTCGTGGTTTTCTCCTTCGTGCTGTCACGTCTTGTTTCCCAGTTTAAAGTTTTTTCTGTGGGAGTCTCTTAAACAGCAGCAAACCCCCCAAAAAAAAAAAAAAACACACACACGCACACAAAACTCTTTTTCTAAAGAAATTGTGAAATTTTCATTCCTACAATTTACACTGCCTGGAGAGAAATAGCTGTTTTCTTACTGGAAAGGCTCTTTTAGTTGCACTTAAATCAGTTTATTAGGAACCCCTCACACTGGCACTGGCCGATTCCTCCCTTTGCTCTCAAACAGCCTCAGGTCTTTGTGGCCTTGATTCCACCAGATGTGGGAAACTTTGATGTTCTGGTCCATGTTGACAGGATTCATCACATCAGTTCTGCAGATTTGTCAGATGGTGAACTGTGTGCATTTCCGTCCTCAGAACTGCTGTGTCTTTTCACTACATCTGTATTTAGATGGATTCTGCAAAGGGATGTGGTCTTCACTTCAGATCTGCTTCATTTCCTCTGTTGAACTGTTTTCTACTGTCATTTACAATGTACCCCTCATTCATAATGTATAACAGACTGTTAGTGTAGATGCCAGAAAAATAACATTTTAACCCTGTTTCTGAATTAATCAAGTAATTAACATGGTCTGTGCTTGAACCCTTTAAAATTTGGGAAAAACGTTTGTTTAATAAAAGTTCAGTCAGTGTTAGTGGTTCAGGGGGAAATGAACAGATGTTTTGTTTTTTGCTTTTTGATTAAACAACTTAATCATTCTGGATGAAATTAAATTAACAATGAAAATAATTGTTAGTTCCAGCCCTAGACACTTACCCAAACATACCCAAATGTAAGTGAGACAAACAAAACTGATCCACAGCAATTTCATCGGCGGAACTGCAGAGAATGAGGAGATAGAGGCCAATTTATGCCTCTGGGTCGAACCTACGTCGCATTTCCAAAAATTTAACTATGCATCGCGACAGACCTCAAGAACCTTGATCGGTCGGCTTGGGAGTGTTGCGTTTCCTGCTTCTCAGTCTACGCCACCGTCATACAGACCGTCTCCTCCAATGTCCTCTTCTTTCCTGTGTCGCAGTAAATTCAGGAGAAAACTAAAACTGCTGTTCAACATCCGTCAGCCCCGACTCCGTCGAGATCCACCCCGTTTCAGTCGCTGTCGTTTTATAAATGCTCATGGCGGCGTATGACACTTGTGTAGACTCGATGCAGAAACCTAAATTGGCCGTAAGATTGGCAACTTTGTCACCACAAGACATCCTGTGATCCAGAGACATTTCTAAAGTGTAGTGGTCATTTAAAAAGAGTCAACTCTGGTTTACAAGTTATTCGACATCTTATCACATCAACTCAGATGTTTTTAACTGGATGACGCAGGGGTTGGATCCAGATTCTTGTTGAATCTGTCGAAGTATTCGGTTGCATTCTAGCCAGCTGTGACTGACCTCACCTTTACCTTAACAACAGCGATGACACACAAGCACTGAGTGTGAGTGACACATTCAAGGCAGAGAATGGCCACCATCAGCACTATGTTGGCAGCATGCCGTGTTATTGACTGGGTATTAAAAGAAAGGTGTGTCAGAGCTGGCAGTTTCTGGCCTTCTATAGGTAGTTTACAGTAGAGAATGACAGAAGATAAAGGGGGGGGTGTCACTGTGACATGCAAGGTTTTTCATGTCGCTCAGTGATGCTACCTGTGGTTGTAGCCACCGCGCACACACACACACACACAGGGTCAGACATTACAACGGATGATACCACAAAGGAAAATGTTTCCATCGGAGGTGGGACTGAAGCAGCTCTAGTGCCACGGTGCTGTGGGGAAACAAACTCCTGCAGCTGGAACTTGACATAACAGCTGCAGAGTCTGACTGGAAACAGCTGGACGCAGTGGATGCTGATCTGATGTCAGCAACTAAAGGTTTCATGGCCGGCTACAAAAAACTAGCAAGGATAAAATATTGCAACATTGAATTTTTAGTCACTGGAATCAGGCGTAACTAACTTCAAGTGGACACACCTGCTCAGTTCAACTGTTCTTCAAGCAACTGAGTGCCTGTACTGATGCACATATTTAGATTATTTATTTTAGATTATATTCTCCAGTAGCTGCCCCCCACCACACACTTTTTGTGTGTGTGTGTGTGTGTGTGTGTGTGTGTGTGTGTGTGCGCGTGTGTCTGTCTGTCTGACCTTTTCACTGCCTTTACCCACTGTTTCCTGCTGAGTTCAAAATAGCACCAAGCAACAGTAGAGTGAAGACTGCTCAGAACGTACTGAGCTTGTGTAAGTGAACAGCAGAATGGATTAAGTTTATGGATCATGTTTAGGCAAGATACTAAATTTTCAGAGCCTTTTTTCCCGCCTCCAGGGGGAAACCGTCTGAAATACACTGTAGTATATTATAGTTTTCCTTTAGGGTGTAATGGTGCTTCACATCAGACTCCTGGGTCATCAGTCAGTTTATCATATGCAGTGAATATTCGCTCATCTAATACACACCCTCTCTCTATCAATCCTTCTCTGGCTCTTTCTCTTAGCTAAGTGATTATGTTCCCTCATGTCAGGTAGAGTGTGGAACTTTTTGTGGAAAACTTCCTTCTCCCTGAGTTTCTGTGGATTGGATTGTTCCTCCTTTTTGCATCACTTTGGAGAAAAGCATCTGACAGACGGGTAAATGTAATCCTAATGAGAAAATATTTCTAAGATTTAGCATAAACCTTCAGAAAACATCCTCAATTTGATCATTTTTGTTGAAGAGTCGCAGTCAGTGCCAACCTCAGTGACAAATAAATTGTGTTTCCTCTGATTGCCTCATAATAAAAGCCACCCCAGTTGAGGTGTTTTAATTTTTTGCAGCAGCAGCGGGAAATGTTGCGTTAGCTTCGGCAGCAAATTAATCCAGCTCTGACGTGAGGCAGATATCAGTCAGATCAAGTTTTAAACAGCAAGGCTGGACGACAGGCTGCATCATTTCCTGTCAGTCCCTCCTGAGGGTGAAGGCAATTTGAATCCAGCCTGGAAATATAACAATAAAAACTTTCACATAGCAGGTAATTATAGACAGTTAATGCGCTGAATGACTGTTGCTGAAAAGATGCCACACTGGTCATAAATTTTATCCAAAATGGGGCTCGACCGCATCAGTGGCACCGGCGGGATTATATTTAATAGTACACACAACAACAGCCAGCCAAATAATAGACAACAGCATACTGTTTTATTATATACTCTACTTAATATCCCAGAGAAACGTGCAGTAAAACTTTGGCATTAAGTAGGCAACCGATTCCGTCCTTAAGCAGCAGCATCATAAAAACAGTCAGGCATAAATCTAAAAAACATGTACAGCAGGACCAAACCGAACTGCTACAATAGAGCGACGGAAAGTCAAAGAGAAAATAAAATGAAATCATGCTCCAGCCTATTTGAAACTCAACCTGCTTCTGCCTGTTGAACGGCCTCCGCATCAATTCCAGTGTCATGATGGATGTCCATCAGTATGGGTCCGTTCAGCGGTTTGACAGGCGTCGATTCCTGAGAATCGCTCGGCATCATTGGGAGAATCTTTAAGACAGGATTTATGTTTTGGCTGACAGTCTGCAGACAGTCTCAACCTGGCGGCTCTAAGCAGCAGGTGTAGGCCCATTGTGCTTCCTCTGTAGTTCAAGCTCCGCATCTGCAGTGTCAATGCTGGACGCGAAAACGCAACACTCCACCTTTACCTCCGGCCATAAACGGAAGCCGTTGTCAGACTCCTCCTTGGGCTCAGTGCTTTGAAACGTTCTGAACGAGGCTTTATTTCTCACGTCGGACTCCACAGTGAAATGGTGGCTGCCTGCTTGTTAGAAAGAGATCGGACGGTTTGCTGAAAGGTTAAAAGGTTCATTCCCCACCACAGCTGATAAACTGCCCTGACCTTGACTCAGAGACTGAGCCCCCCCCCGGCGCTGACCAGTTTCAGCTAAATGTCATGAATTAAATGTTCACACCTCGCTCCGACACCACAACACCGTGCCACCTTGTAGGTGTCTGGACACCCAAAGGAGTGCCATCTGGGATGTAAAGGTCATCACCTGAGATACTTCAGCACCTCGTGGCCATGGGGGCTTCTGGGAAAACGTTTGCTGTGTGACACGCACTAAACTGTAAATCATTGAGGTGCCAGTGATGCATCACACAAAGGTCTTGAGTGAGAGCTGCTTTAATGGAACGATACCTGCTTTACCTCAGATAACGCACATGACATTTGACGCGCGGCAGAATTTTAAAAGATGCCTGTTGCTATGAGGGATGATAATTCTCCATCACGCTGAGGCTCTAGGACATAACTGGACAGGTGGGGGGAACTTTGTAACCTGAGTTTTGGAACTGCTCCACAGATAAAGATCATTATCATATTTAATATTATTATTATCATAATTATTATTATTAATTATTATTATTGTTATTATTATTCTAATTATTATTATTATTATTATTATTATTATTATTATTATTATCAGGTAGCTTGTTACTGTGACTTTCTTTCTCAGTGGACTGCCACCAACCTGAAGCACAGTTAAAAAATATTAATCAGCCCCTCACATTATGCAGCAGAGCCCTTCTTTTCCTTGTTGAGCTACATTAAATCCAAACAGCAGAACCTAGCAACCGCATGTTTCATTAAAGTGGAGGATGTGTTTTTACAGTGTAAGACAGCAGCCGGTTTAAGATGAGGTAGTTTCACTGTGAGTCCATGTTTATATGTTAATTATCAGTGTCGACTTATATCAAGACCTGTGTGACATTGTTACGATTTTTACTGAGGTTCCTGGAAGATTTCAATCATAAATCAGATGAGATAGGTGGTGCATCACAGTTCTGGCGTTGGACAAAATTAAACATTTCATTTAACTCCCTGAACAGTGAGTCAATGGAGTTACCCGTTGTTGAGTCTAATTTGTTTCCTCTACCTCCAGTCTTAGGTTGACCCACATAGTTTGGCTGAAACTTGGTGTAGGAACAGTATAGGCTGTAGAGTCTAAACTAGCGGCCCTTTATTTCTCCCTGTAGCAGAGGAAACCAAGGCTTCATGCTTATATTCGAGTTGAGCTTTTATTTTTTAGTCCCTCCTGTCTCCCCTTTCAATACAACCACGACACCTCCTCCATGTTTACCTGGTGTCTTGATGAACTCCATGTAATGTCCAGTTCATCTGTAAGAGTCAGGTTGGCTGTTGGATTTGCCTTTTTCCCCCCAAGCAATGTCCAGCTGCCACAATTGAAACTAACCTTTTCTTTCAGTGTTTACACATTAAAAATCTTCATCCACAATCAGAGATAGTTGGGTTTTGTTGACAGTAGCTCAGCGTTGAAGAAACGCTGTCATGCCGAAGAATTAGGGCTACAGAAAACAGACACGGCCGAATTCACCCTGTGAGCTGCTGCTGTCGGCTACAGCCTGCATCAGCGACTGGCCTTGATTTGAAAACCGGCCATTATGTAAATACCAGCTTTCATTAGACGATTTACCTGGTCTGACCCTTTTCTCACACGAGGGAAGAAGTGCAAACTGAGCAAATGCAGATACGCCAACACATCATTATAAATGCAAATACAGCACAACTCCAAGCCTGTGTAATCAGAGTATGCACTGTTTCTGACATGTAATAAATCCTAGATCACTGCGGTCATGCCCTGAGCCAGATCTCTGTTTAAAGGTGGTCTTGCCGGTGTGATTAACGCCGTATCTCGCAGCCTGGTCTGGGGCCGCGTCACAGGGATGTACCTCTGCTGGGTTCTAATTTACTGCTTATCTGGTCTCAGGGCACCTTTGGGTGCCTGAGCTGCCCCATATCTGTTAGCTGGGTAACAGGGAGCAAGCGAGGGAGGGGATATACAACTAACTACCCCCTGGGGACGGCCCTAATCGGGGTGGCTGGCCTTTCGTGGATATTAGCATGTGTGCAACCTCAATTGAGTAACCAGCCACCGGCTGTTTGTTTGTGCTCTGCTTGCATCGGGCGGACCCCGTCGGATGTCAGATGTGTTGGATGCTTTCGGCCGCGGGTCAAAGCCCCGGCTTATCTCGCAGGTTTTCCCCCGTTTGTGTCGTTTAAAGGGACTCGGCATGGATAGTCGTCGTAGATGATTGATTTATTAACTGCAGAGCGCAGGGCCTGGCCACTACACCTCATCCCTGAAGGAGGATATCAGTTCATTGTTCCTCCTCTCTATTGGATTTCATGGCATTCTATTTTCACCGTGCTCATTGGAACCACACAGAACGAAATCGATGGGAGACAGTGTCATGCCATACCTGAACACACAGTGTATTTACCATCCCAGTCCCTACACATGGATGTGATAGTGTATGTTGACGGATAATACCAGCAATTCAGTCCAATAAATCCCATCTGCCTAAAACTTACAATACCAAAAATTTCCCAATTTCATGCAGGCAACTTTTAAATTATTTTTCCAGCCCTCCGGGGGCCCAGTGGTTTTAATTCATTTCAGTAAGCTATCAAAACCCACTCACAGCGACTTGAAACTTGCTCCACATACGTGATGCATCATAATGAAACCCACGTGTGTGCTGATATTCGGTAAAGTTGCCTAATCACTGAGTTTCGATTGAGTTAAAAAAAAAAAAACGGCTGAGTGATTAGTGAATCCTTCCCGGAGGTGGGTTTGTGTGCTGAGGCAAAGGCCCGAAAACAGGACTTCAGCGTTCAGCTGTGATAGCGCTTAAACGCACCATTCCCGGGATGCTATCGAGGCTGAAGACCCGCGTATGACCGAGTGAGCAACAAGTAGTAACACTGACAAAACAGTGACGCCTTCTGTCAGAGCTGAAATGACTAGTTGATTAATTGATTCTTCTATCTTTAAAAAAAACAATCGGCATCAGGTTTGAAATTGATGAGTTGTTTGGGTGTATTTTTTTTATCGTTAATTGCTATAAGATGTTAGCATTTGCCGGTTTTCCCAGTTTTCCGTCACAGTAAACTTAACATTTTTGTGTTTTTAACTGTGAGTCAGATGACAAAAGCAGTTAGAACACGTTTGCTTGGGCTTCAGGGAGGCACTTTTTGCTATTTTATGACATTTTATCAATTGAACAATCGATTGTTAGTACATCTGACAATTTTCTTTTTTCCTCCTTTTTCTGTGATGGACTAATGCGACCGTGCCGAAGACCGTATTTGACACACAGAAAAATATGGAAGAGATTTGATTAAACACAATAACATAACACAAGAGCACAATATAAACTAGAACAGGTCCCTTAAAACTACAAGGCCGTTGCCACAAGGTGGAGGAACGGACACAGTTGAAATTCTACTTTCTACATTGTAAAAATTACGTAGATCCAAATGAACTGGAGTGACCCTCATGCTTTTTGGGCCCCATGGGGCCTGAAGCCCCTTGACAGTTGCCTGCTTTGGCCAGTTGGTTATCCAGGTATAAATGTATGTCTCCAACATGGAAATGACCCCAGAGCCTGCATGAAACTATTTAAACTTCTTAGGGAAACAATTGGACCAAGTGCCAGAATTAAATCCTGAAATAATGAGATAGAAAAAATTTAACTGTGTCTTTATGAAACTTTATATAGAATCACCCAGGGGTCCAATATGCAGAGCCAGTGGAGCTGGAACAAAGGCAGTCCTGGTTGTCTGGGATAATTAGGGATGCTACGGTACCCTTCTCTTCTTCAAAGAGATCATTTCATGAAAATATTCTAATAAGTGAAATCATTGCATTTTAAATGGTCGAAAAAGAATAAAAAGCAGTTAAAAAAATCATATTGAATTATTTAAAATGCTGAAAGTGACATCCGTCCTCTGTAATGACACTGGTGGATGCTTTCTGTCACACTGTCATACAAAGGTCAAAGTTACTGCTGTTCTTAGCTAATCAGTCACTAGCAGCTATACAGATACATTTGCATTATTTTCCATATTTATCTACTTTAACGCATAGTTTTTAAGTTAAAAATATAATTTAGGGTTGTCACTCAAATGGACAACAAAACACTTTTAATCATTCAAATAAAAGTGAAACATTTGAACAATGGACTTCAGAGGGGGCTTCAGTAGAAGACCTTGAATGGGTCTTTCAGCGAAATAAGGTCCTCCGTGGAATAGCCCGATTTAAAACCAGGATATGGTGTCACACCAGAGGACGTGGTTTTCAAAAGGAAACAAAATGAATCAACTTCCTCCGCGTTTTGAATTATCTAGATGAAAAAACTGACAGTTTACTGAAAAAGACACTCATAAAACTATGTCTTAGGTATTTAGCAACATTTTAATGCTTTTATTTTCATTTCTAAAAGTTATAATTTATTGAACTGTGCTTGGCACAGTAACACCATAGGACAACTGTTAGGTTTGACTCAAAAATTAGAAAAAAAAAAATAAAAAAAATAAAAATCTAAAAGCACTTTTTTAACAACAGGTCAATTTAAAACAAATAAATGTTTAACCATTTAAAACGAATTCTATTTTTTTATTTAGCGTGACACTGAAAATATGAGGATATGGAAGCAGCCTGTGTTACTTTTATAAAGTTGCATTAACCTAAGTCTAAATATGTGTTTGGTAGAAGTTAGTATTGATCATGCAGTAACAAAACTACAAAACGAACTGCAGCCTGGTCAGGTCCAGGTCTGGTTACTGGTCCTGTGTCCGGGTCCTGTGTGGTCATGACGTGTCCATCTAACAAATGCAGGTAACAAACAAAATCCAGTCATAGGAAAAAAAAGCAGTCAAACTCTCCACAGGGTTCCCAAACTGTGACCATGGTCAGATTGTTTCTTCTTGTTGAGAAGGTCTACCACAATTACATTATTATATTTGACTTTGATTTGGCTCCATATTTCTGGTTCCGTGCCTGATCGGCTCTGAAGCTTGTGCTTGCCCCTCAGACAGAAGGTCTATCCAGGCTCTGTGGTCCCCTCCCGGGCTCTTGACCCTAGGTTCCCTCTGATGTGCACTGATACGTACTGGATCTGTGGATATTTTGAGGCAGACAAACCGTGAATCCCTCTGCCCAGAGGTGGTTCTATACCCTATACCTGTGCATACGCACCACTGCACACATCCATGTGTAAGCAATTGTGTGTTAACCACCATGAATCCTCTACATAGGTTTGTGGGGGGGGTATGTTTAGTGCCTCCAGGTGAACATCAAAACAAACATCATACTTTAATGAGATTCTCAGAGCCCAGGTGTCCAGGTGTCAACAAGTTGTCTGTGTTGGCGGCCTGGGGGCTCCTCGGGGGGGGTAGCAAAACCCCGAGCGCCGATACCAGGGGGTCGGGTGGGGGTCGCTGTGACAGCTCTCTACCACCAGGACCCTCATCGTTGCCACAGGGACGTTGTACGTTGGGCGCGAAGATAACAGCGGCTTGGATTTGGGAGAGCTAGCAGCCTCCCTCCTATCACTGTCTTCCACACACACACGCACACACACACACACACATGCACACGTACACGCACACACACACACATACTCACACACACACACACAAAACGCCTCCGGAGGAAACCTCCCCCTGCTGTGCTGTTCCTGAACAGCCGGAGGATCACAAGGAGTCCACGATCGCGAGTGGAGCAGCTAGCTCTGAGTCAAAGCTGATAAATCAGGCCTGCGCTCTGGGTTTTCTTTCTCCGGGAGCTGACAAAACTGACAAACCTCCGGCTTTTAAAAACAGCCTTTTAGAAACCGTGTGGCCGATGATATGAGGACAGGATCCACTTTTAACTCAAGTCTGTGTGGTGCGATGAGCACTTTGGTGTTTAATCTGGGTCTCTGGTATGTATCCCTGTGTAAATATAGAGATAGTGTAGGTTGAATGTCATTAGTAAAGCAACTTGCATCTGCCAGGTTTTTGAAATTGCCCCAGTCTGACCGTTTTTTTAGTTTTTTTTTTTGTTTTTTTTAGGTCTTTTTAGGATCCCCCACCTTCTGAATTATGACGCTGGCCTAACAGGAACGTAGCAGGACGTATTGTGGCTTTGTTATTGGTGCAATAAAACATGGCAGGGCGGTGGGTCGATAGAGGCTGTGACTTCAACACAGGAGCTAATTGTTAGTTTTAGTTGATGCTGAACCCTTTTTGGACCCTTTTTGGTCTTCTCTCCAGGCTACCAGCAGACAAAACAGGTCTAGCAGCGAAGAGGGCCTAGATGCTCATTCTTTGTTTGTTGTTTTTGTTTATGTGGAGAGCTCATTGCGTAGTTAATTTGGGCCTGATCCCGGCAGGTCTGCTAGTTTCAACGATCTGCAGGGGAATGTGTTTGCTCGAGAAGCCCCGGTGGCAACACTTCACTGAAACACTTCCCTTTAACCCCAAATCCAGTAGATTGCATGCTGTTGATGCTTCCTTTACCGAGCCCAGATGTTATCATGCGCTGACTGTTTACAATGTGAGCACGGTAAATAATGTCAACACACAACACAGCCTTAGATTGAACTGTCATTCCCGGAAATTAAATCACAAATCACTGCGTTAATTACAGCATCTCTACCAGGGCCTTTCAAGTCGGTGCACATTTAGTCTGATCATTACGATCCTGGAAACTCATTACAAAGTCCATTTTGCAGAAATGAGCCACATTTATACACAGGCTTCTACCGGTTTTCAATTTGAACTATCCATGCTCTTCGAGACTTCAGTGTTTGTCTGACGTTTTTATCTATTTCCGCATGTGGTGGCATGTTTCCTGCATACATGTCATCAAAACCAGGAAATCAGTGGAATCACATCCTTTAATTCACCTCCAAGCACCAGACTGAAAAATGTCCCGTCCAACACCGACTGAAAAGCAGGTTTCAGTTTCTTTGCAGTATTTGATATAAAGAGTTCCAGTGAAGTTTTTCTGACTGATAGCACAGAATGCTTGTTCTTGTTGGTTCTGGTGGGCCAAGGTTTTTAGTTGATCAGTCTCCAGTGAGTGAGTCAGGCACAAGCTTTGATTGAGAATAGGAATGAATTGGCGCCTGCTTTTGATTGCGGAGAGACAACAGACAATGTGACTCAGACCGTGTAATTACAGACTTGACCTTGGCTCTTCTGATAGCCCGTAATCTAATTTAGAAGTACCTAACTTTCAGAGTGGAGTTTCAACAACTGGATATTATTCACAGTGTTCCACTAGAACTGATGTGTGATGGTTTAAGGCCTGTAAACATGCACTTTTTAGACAACAGATCGATATCAGTGATTATAACTTTGCAAATATATCTAGCAGAGGTTCATTTTTGACCTTGAGAAATACAGAGAGGTGATTACATTTCCTGGTCCTTTCGGCTGCAGCCTTCTTCAGTGACCGGGTTTGTCAGGATTCATCACATGACCTGAGAACAGGACTTGCCAGGATGTGACCTTGAACGGAGGTCAAGGTCCGTGACCCGCTGTTACTACAGAAGAAGCTCCTGAAGAAGCGAACCTGGGGTTAGTCATATAAAGTTCTTACATTTGGTAACAAACGGACAAAGAGATTTGAGTCATGCAACATGTTTTAATTTTCCTGGCATTTCATGGACTAGCTTCATGGACAAGGAATGACCTCGAGTTGAAAAAGAGGAAAGCAAAATTTTCATGTCTGGAAACACAAGGACACAACGGATACACATAAGCAGGGTCGGAAATTAATGCCAAGCACCAAATGTGGGTGATTTTCTGGCGAGTGAATCTCAGAAGACCATCTGCCACACTGGGGGGTAAATATTTGTATCGCAACACTGGGTCTCTACAGCTTTTTGTTTGACGGGTGCTCTGCTTCTGTCCTCTGGTGTGTCGGACGTATTGTCAACGTAGCTAGCTGGTGGTGAGCATCATGCTGGCTGACTTGTCAGGGTTGAGGGGAAGCTGAACAGAGAAAAGATCAGCAGTATCCATAATGAAAACCTGGTCCAGTGTTCAGGGCCTCAGATTGGACCGAAGGTTCACCTTCCAGCAGGCTCCGGGACAACTCTGTCATTGTCCCCGAGGGGCCCGGTCCGAGTCCTGACTTGAACCCAATCAAACATCTCTGTAGAGACCTGAAAATGTCTTTCCATCTTGTCCACATCCAACCTTACAGAGCCTAAGAGGATCTAGAGAAGAACGGCAGAAAATCCCCGGATCCAGATGTGCAAAGCTTGTAGCGTCACATTTATTAAATACTGTTTTCTCTTTTTTATTATGGGTTGTCGAGTTTAGACTGATGAGGTGAAAAATGACTATAAATAGTATGAATAAAAATCAACGACCCAGTCCAGTCTGTCATGTCTGTTTCTCTTTCGCCAGTAACTGTTGTCAACCTCTGTCAGTTTCAGCCCTTAGCACCTTGGAGGCTTGCGTCCTCCTCATGGAGTCAAGTTCAGTACTGGCTGCTGAACATCAGGTGTGGCCACCTCGTGTCAGAAGGTCTTTGGGGGAGGCTTGATACAGACACACACACACCTGTTAGATAGGCACACACACACACACACGCATGCACCTACAGATTCAGTATTTTAAGGGAACATTGTACAGTGTGTGCAAAAGAGTCAAAAAAAAGAAACCAGCTTCTTTTCCCTGTTTTCCCAGCTCACATTTTTCTGTTCTGTCTCCTTCCTTGTTTTCTCACGTTTGACCCGACCCCCCCATCCCCCCAAGCTTCTCCATCTCGGTGAGAACTGATACGTAATGGCAGTGGTGGGGCTGCGAAGTCAGAGCCTACAAATAGCGGCGGGTATGGCGCCTGCGTTGCCATGGCGATGGACCGGGAGCCCATGAGGTGCGAAGTGAGCCACTCGTAACGCTGCGGGTTGTAATGTCAGTCATCCTCCTCGGCGTCTTACCTCTAAAGTGGCAGATCGGATTTTTGAACCTGAGTATTTCTATGTGACTGTATTTTGGAGGAAAGTAAAAATAAATTTTGTTTTATTTTTTTTACCACCCTTCATGCCTTGGATTCTATTACTCTATTCATGCTCTCATGTTCCAGTTGGTGTCTAATAATGGATATATTTTGTCAGTGTATCTCAGGATCGGGACTGTAGTGGTAAATAAAACCTGGTTAAACCTGTTTTTACCTCAGCCCAGGAAGATGAAACTGTCCGTCTCCGTGTCAGACACAAATCGACTCAAAGACAGACACAAACTCACTCACACTCCATATTTCTCTATTTAGGATGAGTGGTTGACTTCCTGATGAAATAAAACCTTTCCTGTGCTTGATAACAACTGAAACTACCTTTAAAATTCACTGCTTGGTCTATAAAAGTTACTGATGTAAACACCAGTTTAACAGCCTAATGAAAGATCAAATAAACAAAGCGGCTGTGTAGCTTTAGTCTCCTGCATTAAAAGCTCTGTCAGTAATTTTATAGCACTCCTCAGTCTTGTGTTTTAATTTTGTTTGTGGAGCTGGCCTTTTGTTTACATACGATTTTATCTTTGAAAATAATTACCCACAACAGGAATAAATCTAAATTCAGCCCTGACTTACTGTTCTGCTTTTTCTGTCTTTTAAATTTCAACATTTCTCCCCTCCAGACTCCTGGGATTCCTATGAACATGCTTTTGTATCTTTTCTCTCTTAAACTTTTTATTTGAATCGTGAATCTGTTGCACCCTCTGTACTATCACCATGTTTCTACGTTTTGAAGGAAACACTAAATCGACTTTACTGCAATGACAGAAAGAGGAAATGTTGTTAGTTTATGTATCCTGCAAGTCACAAATACGTTGATACTGAACGTCCCCGAAATGTGTTTGTTTTTCCCCCTAAACATCTGAATCTGCAGCTCAACATCCACCTGCAGTGACTCCATTAAAGTGGTTCATGGTTCTGTTCAGACCCTCACAGAACATGGTTCAGGTTCACGAATAGATCCTGGTCTGGTTTAATACAGAAAACGTTTACGTAGACTTCGGACATGACCTGTTCATTTATAGTGAGAGCTGGTCTCTGGATGTGGACCTGGTCTATGGATGTTGATGTTGTCCTCAGTGAGACAGTTTTGCAGTTTGCACAACGAGCCTCCACTGATGTTATCAATGCAGCTTCATTTCCTACAAAATGTTTTTGCTGTTGCAGTTTAGTTGTATAGACGTGTTTTCCTGGAAACCAGATTGAAGGCCAATTTATGCTACGCCGAGTCTACGCCGTCATGAGCATTTATACTTCTGTGTTGTTGTCACTCTGCAATAACTACGGCAAACCACTAGTTGGCAGCGGCGTTTACATGCCAGTGTATTTAGGTACTTTGCAGCCAATTTCCACCAGTTTGTCGGCGTCACTTTGAAACGACAGAATTGGAGCAGATGGACATTGATCAGCAGTTTTAGTTTTCCTGTTTTAAACGTGATGGGGAAATGGAAGAGAACGTCGGAGGAGACGGTTAGAGGCGAACGACAGGGCCGAAAGAGGAGGAGCCGGAACTGAGACGCCGTTGAGCTGACCAATCATTTGTTCCTCCATCTCTTCTGTCTCCTCATCATAGATGAAGCAGAGGGATCTGAGCTAACAGGTGTAGCCTGTGGGTGAATGCCTATGGAGCACCGCATGAATGCTGTCTCAGCTTCTGATACACAGGTAAATGCCATTTACATGCATTTAACCTCCACTGGTGCCCTGCTCGGATTTCAGCAAATAAATAAAAGCCTCTCCAGCTGAAGTGGTGCTCAGAGATGATCACACAGAGCATCTCACTTCTTTACCTTCAAACGATGCAGCAAGTCAGATAAATACAGGGCAGAGTCACTGAGCTCATCGACGTCATTATGAAGGTGAAAATAAAAGCATGTCCACAGTGATTTCTCACTTATTGAACGATTATATCAGGCGGATGGGACACTTTTATTTTATTTTAATCTCACTAAGTTAAGCTTCAGAGTTATGGCTTTGTCAGAAATTGATTAATGTTTCAAAATAGACCGTTTAAGGAGTGTAATTCAGCGAGGTCCGACCGGGCTCACCCTGTGATGTGATCATTAATTTGTATTACAGAGATTCTCAAATGCCGATAGTTCCCCCAGTATTGTTTTTTGACAGTGAACTCGGAGGCAATCATAAATCATACTTTTCTGGTGCGAGGCAGTACAAGATGTCCCGTCCAAAAGCAATTCATCATCTTAATAAATGTGTCAACACTCTGCTTTCTTATATTCCCACTTTTTTTTTTTACTCCTTCTGGTCGAACTCAAAGATGGAAGAGTTAATCTCGACACATGAGGTTTAACGTGCCCGGATCAAAACAAAACGGGAGAAATTAAAGAAGTCAAAGTGGAGCTTTCCCACCAGCTTTGCTCCTCAGGGAGACGTCAGGAACCATTTCATATTGGGAATATCAACAGCCCATGTAGGAATGTCCATCGCATCAAGTTTTCCTCTTTCCGGAAATAGTCCAGTATTTCCGTCCTCTAAACACCCCACAAATCCTTGATGCACTGTGCCCAACAAACAAGGAGGCAACCACACTCCACCCACCTGCAGCACATATAGAAATAAACTGTCAGACATTGTTAGCAATTCTCTGGAGCGAGTAGCGAGATGGGAGAGAGGGTTTCGGTTTTTTTTTTTTTTTTTTTTAAGAGAGTAGCTTGTTGAAAAGATACAGTGACGAATCGTTCGGGTGTTTTCGTCTGGAAATGACCCTGAGTCTGACTGATGCATCAGTCGAAGCATCGAGTCCTGACACGTCAAACTACGGGTCTGCATCCCGATTTTATGACACTACGCTTTTCTTGAGTTCTGGAAGAAAATTTTACTGTAGCAGCTGAACTCTCCCAACCATTTTTCCTGCTGGACTGAACAGAGTTAAATCAGACCTGTTTTTCTAGTTTGAAAAACTACTTTGAGTGCTTCCTCTCCCAGATTCTCCCAGTCAAACCAGTACCTGTCTGGTCCCGAGTGTCCCACGGCCGCCCTTCTGTCCCACCGGCTCACAGCTGCCATGTGGTCTGGCTGTAACTTTACCATCTGATCACAGACCACGACACGTCAAGCGCCCACCGTCTGCTGCCATGGCTCGGCCTCCTCGCTCCTGCTCAAGGGAGCAGGAAACTCACATGGACCTCGGCCTGGAGGTGCAACGTCTAGAAGAGAAGCGCCGTCCAGGCCGAGATCCTCGCACTCATCCTCCATCATGAACACGAATGGCTTCCTCATCCAGACAAAGACAGGAGCTCCCAATCCTCCTGTTCCCCTGCAACCATTCCATGGTTTTATTCTTCATAACCATGAATCTGCCATTGTTGGACATTTGCCTACGTAAACGTAGCAATGCCAAAGCATAAATACCCTCCGTCCTGAGTACACATCCTGTTGACAGCCTCTTTTTTTTTTTTTTATCAGTGAGGCTGGGCAGAATAACAGAGACATCTCCATGAATAATGCAACACATTTCACCAGCAGCACGAACTGCAGCCTCAAAACTGATCAGACAGTGGAACCAGCACCTCAGAATACTCTTAAACACAAACTGAAACCTCATGAAGGAGGGTTCAACTCCGGACTGTCGGATTAGACTGACCTAGCTTCGGCTGGGCAGCCTTAATAAACTGTATGGATCACGGATTGATCGATATGTCATATTTGCAGTTAAGTTCTAGCTGACTAGAGTGGAGCTGATTTATTTCATCTGCTTTACATAGTTAAAAATATTAAATTACCCAACTAGCATTAACATATAAGGCTTTTTTTCTTTAAAAAACTTGGTTTCCAGAAAAAATAAAGTTTACTCATAGTGAGTCTCTGGGAGTTGGTCGGCTTTAAAAATATTTCTATTGCCCAGTTCAACCTGCAGGAATTTCTGAAGCCTCACTGTAACAAAGGGAAGAAAATTCTGTTTGAAAATTTGTCCTGAAGTCTTTGCTGCAGAAACGGACCGGGAGCCCATCGTGGGCTTTGTGTTCTCGTATGTGTTTATTGGGAGGGGATGAGTTCCCCCAGCAGAACCCTCGTTGCTCAGAAATCCCTCAAATAGCTGAGCACAGCAAGTGCCTCAGAATTCTCCTCGAGTAGAGTCCTTGAGTGAAATGAAATCACTTACGCTCCTGGGCTCTACAGCTATTAGGACACGGCGTATACCTGACTCTACAGTGTCTAATTTCAGGCATCAGATTCCTGACATCAAATCTCATCCTCAGCAGATTTGAGGCGGCTTGTGTCGTCTCCGCCTTCAGCGGCCCCCCAGGTCTGTGGCGACCTCGGTCCCTCACCACATACCTGCAAGCCAAACAGCAATTTCCTGCACAAAGCGGAGACCCTCGGGAGCAGGGGGGCGACCTGCGGTCTTCCTTCTGCTGCCGTTTTCTTTTCTTTTCCAAGCGCCTGCCACATCTGCCGCAGGAGCTATAATCAGCGGCAGCCATGCTATTCTAAGCAGATGATTATCACTCTCTCACTCTAATATTGTATTTAAATGTTGGAACGAGCGCCCTGCAATTAAAGCCAACCCATGTGGGATTATTCCTACTAAGTCAAATGAATTGTGTGAACAGCCGCGACGTGCCACCTCCCCGGTTTTGCTCCTTTCTAAAGGCTTATTTCATTTCCTCTAACCTTGGGTTTCAATACCTAAGTTCTACGTGTGCCACGGGTGGGTGTTTTTCATATTTATTAGGGATTTGAGTGAAGAACTAAATTACCAAATCAAAGTGACAAAGCATACCATGCAAGATTTTTTTTCTTATGATAAAAGTTTTTTTTTTTTTTTCCAGTCTTAGAATGAGCCGTGTGGACTCTCTATCACCACAGTTTCTATAATTGACAATCCACAACCTTGGATTCTCTGTTATTAAAAAATAACTTTTAAAGGAATAAACTGTAGCAGCTTCACTATAATTCCAGCCCCCATCACTGTTGACCATCACACACGTGAAACTTTTCCATCAAAGGCAAAGTAATGATAGAGGGCTCAATAAACAGTATTTATGTCTCAGCTTTAGGATTTTCACTCTACCATTTTGGGGTGGAAAAAAGTGAAAAGTACAGGAAGATAATGCATTGTTAAGGCTGAGTAATGGTTTTGTTTAAGGTTGAAGAAAGATCAGGGTCTTTGTGAGCCTACTGGTCCCATATCTCTGTTTATGCACTAGAGCAGCATGTGCTGCTCAAAAAAAAAATACTTCACATATTAGATAAACAAGACACATTTTAAAGATGAAAATAAAAAAATAGTCCCATAAAGCCAATTTTGTCAGAATTTCTTTTTTAAGTTTTAAAAAGAATTCACAGCTCAAACTGTGGTCTATAAAACCTCTGAGAGGATCATATAAGGGTTAGGTGTTCGTGAGGCTGTTTATCTGACTGCACACTGGGCCTAAACATTAACACTTAACACTCTTCCTCCACAGCATTTATTACACAGAACCATAGTTTGTGGTTTAATTTGTGCAGGAAAAGACTAGAAAGAGTTCAGTTATCTGAAATTCCACACTTTGGTCAGTAATTTTAGTTGTAGTTGCATTTTCTGACCCGTGTCAGCGGCAGCGACACAGTGACAGGGATTTGGTCGCTCCACCACTTTGGTTCAGGCTGAAAAGTCCCAGCAGCTATAGGATGGATCACCATGGAAACAGGGTCACATGTTCATGCTCCCCTTAGGATGATCCATAAGCCTGGAGCTTTAGAGACCAGAACCATCTGGCTAGGTGTCACCGCCGGAAGACGGATGGCGGAGCTCTGCTGCGCTGTGGCCCCCGCTTGCCTCCCAAATCCTCCCACCGAATACAGGACAGTGTCTCCAAAGACAGTCACAGGCGAGGATTTTACATGTGCAGGCCCCGTTGTTGGTACCCCCCCCCAAGTGAAAATTGGAAACCAAATTTTCTCACCTTTCCCACCTCTGTCTACACACACACAGTTGGCCGGAAGAGGAAATGGCTTCTCAATACCATAGTTATAATTTCCACCATGACTGCAGGGGCCCCTTGAGCAAGTGCACTGAAGATTTTGTCTAATTAATCAGTTTGCTGCACTGCAAAAGGCACATTTAGGACTTGTTAATGTTAAAACCACACGTGCGCTGCAAACATGAAACCCGGGCGCATTTATGATCTGCATAAGGTTTCCTGGTTCCACAGCATAACACTGACGTTCAAGCAGGATTTCACCACGTTCTCTGCCCTCAAGCAAGGCAACGCACCTGTCGCCTATTCCGGAACCGCGGTGCTGTGCCCGCCGTCCCGCTCAGCCGGTCCGTGATCCGGTCCCAGCTGGAGCCCTCCCAGACGAGCGCCTAAAACTTGAATACAGTTTAGTGGCAGTGCTCTGCTAATGCATTAAGTGTCATTGTGAGGAAATGGAAGACAGCGGCGAAACCTTTCCGATTTTTAATTATGCATTTAAAGCGTTTGTGGTGTTTGCTCATGCCCATGTGGCTTCCATATCCTCAACTTCCTTTTAATATGCTCCAGAGGTTGATGTCATGTTTGCTTTTCCTCCTCCAGTGGCATTGATGCTTCATTTGTGTGGAGCAAGGCAGGCGGAGAGAAGATACGTTGTGCAACCGTGAATCCCTGAATATATGGCAACAAATTGATTACACTTATTCAAAATCGGAGTCGAGGAATATTTTTGTTCTTGTCTGGGGTTGTTTAACTGTTTTGTGTCAAGGGGGAAGTGTCGCTCCTCGTCGTGGAGTGAGCACGAGGCCTCAGTTGGAATGAGAAGCAAATTGATAGATGAGGTAAAACAGGTAGCGATGGGAATTTATAAGATTTTATCGATACCAATGCCGTTATTAATTCTGGTTCTCAGTCCGACTCTGCATCAATTCCCTTCAAGTCCCAGATACTTTTCCCATGAGGCAACTGTTTTGTCATCTCTGAGTCTGTCCTCATCTGAAATGGATTAGAATGAGAGACTATTCGTGCAGAATTCGCTTTCTTTTAGCTTTTCTCAGTCAAAGTAAAAATCTGATAATCCTGCCTGTGCAGTGCTGATGTCACTAAAACAGGACAATTCCCTCTCTGTCCTGGACGAGCTGCTTGAGTGGGAAGCAGAGAGTCAGATACATGGCGCCCATGTTTCAGCTTATTGTTGGTTCTTCCACACATACCGGAAATTACCTTTTTACAGACATTAAAACACTCTCGTCATCTTTCCTCATTGGATGAACAACCAGGGCTCCTGCTACAATCCTCGCTCCTTCACTCTGTAGGTCTGATAATCAGCGTCAGGTCTAAACAAACACAGCTAATGAACAGAACATTTTCTATAGAATCTTAAGATGATTCAATATGAACATGAAAATACTGCACATAAGAAATTGTAGAAAATATAACAAGTAGAAAATAATGAAGTATAACCATGGTCCATGGGTTTCCATCTTGCATTTGTCCAGAGTTCTTGCTAAACCTTGAGACTAGAGATTAATTGTCTCACCTATGAGGAGCTCCATCATGTCCTAGTATTGTCTGGACTGGTTTCACAGATGTCGCTGTTATATTTTCGGAGCTGTGGTGTATAACCTCTGCTGGCTTTCATCAAACGCAATAAATAGTTGTATTCCACTCTTTTTTCTGCCAAGCACAAATTCACAGAACGCAGCCCTGGAAATGGCTGGTAAACAGGACACAAACTAACCACGGGAAAAACTGTCCAGTGAAGTTAGAGACACAAAGAAAGACACACATCAACTTAACGTTACTGTCGAACCCAGAGAGGGGAGGAAACGAGTTCTCCCGACTGCTGTTCCCACCTGTCGCTCTCGTGACTTTTTATTTCCTCTTTTTGCCACTGGAGGGATAGTTCCCCTTCATCCTCTCATAGAAGTTGACATCTGCTTTGACATTTGGTTGGGGCGCCCGACTCTGACTGTCAGGAAAAATGTTCACATGGCTAAAAAGAACCGGTAAGCTCAGAGGCGTAAAATTCCGATGGTTCCGACAATTGGAAACCGGTTCTCGATTCCTGTCCCTACAGAGTCCACAGCCACAGCCATTGGCTAATTAGCAGTAAACACAGTTTGTGGCTGAGGCCGATGGAAACGTCATAAGTTATTGCAATTCATTATGAATGGAACCAGATTCCATTACAGTCCATCTAATAGATGTTTCAGTCTGGAGCAAAGTGGTGGAACGACAGACATCACAGTTGATGACTCTGTAACTCCATCAGAAGAAAAAAAAAAAAAGCTTGAAAGAAGAGCACAACACCCACAGACTCATCCTGAATGTTAGAAACAGGCTCTGTTATTTTAACAGTCCCCAAGCAGTCCAGACATTTTGACTGACATCAAAAATGCAGCTTTAATCCAACTTGGCCAGACTGAGCCGTGCCACAAAAGCTTTTTATTCTATAATGCTGCGTGTTCAGCGCTGCCACTCTGATGCCTTCTGACAGCTTTAATATTTTTCTACTTAGAAAATCAAGTCTGGATTTTCCTCTTTATTTCCTGAGTTAGTTTTTCTTCATGGGGAACGGTGATCGACGCAGCTGTTCAAAAAGGCATGGGGCTGTGATGTGGTCACAGGCTCCCGTTTATTTTCCATCTGACTTGACACCTGTGTACAAGAAAAATCAAAGCGCCTGTATGAATGAACATAGCAGTTAGGACTGAATAAGCCTCCTTTGACCTTTTGTGCTGGTCGGCAGCTTTGTGCTTTGTCCATTGACTGAATCTGTTGAGTCTCAGTAACGGCCTCATCACGTGAACCAGAGAGGATTCCCAGAGCTTGCCTTGCCCCACAGAATCTCAGCATGAGAACGATACGAAAGCACTGCCTTTATCCAGGCAATGTTTTAAGATGCATTGCTCCCCCACCTTGTTTTCTGGTCCTGGGCAGTGCTTCAAAACTGACCTTTTAATGATTGTAAAATTAAGTGTTTCTCTAGAAGAAATCGATGGCTGACATTTGTTTCGTTGCAGGGAGTCGATATCTGATCCACGAGATGGCCCAGATAACCACCGGTTAACGTTACAGGCTGTGAAGATGATGCTGAAGCGATCGTTTAAATCTCCTTTTAGTCCAACGTGCGAAGCTTTTCCCATTGAGTGAGTTTCGTGTTTAACAAATTTATTTGAGAAAAATGTGTTGCAGGGCTCCGGCGACCTAGTTATTTCCTATCAGCACTCTGAATGGACACAGTAAAAAGACTGATATCAAGTCTTCAGCCACTCCCACTCCTCAGTCTTCTATTTCACTCCGATTAAAGCAAGAACGAGTAGCAGAGGCTTTTAGTCCATACGGCAGAATGAGTCAGACCCAAGCGCCAGATCCTACACTTCCCATAATGCAGCTCAAGTGAGTCTTTTTATCAGACTTGTCTTTAAAATGGCCGCCCTCCACACCTCGCTGCACCCGTGAGTGAATGATGCCTCTATATTTAAATAGGGTCAGAAATTCTGGTGGTTTTCTGATAGTTAAAATACTATGACCGGATCTAAATAGGTTTGGAGCTTAACAGTTAGCAAAATGTTTGGCGCCATTTTTTGCAGCAGCTGTCAAAACAAAGTGTGTAATGTTTGATAAAAACCATCAGCAGTGGCTGAAAATGCTCATCAGGTCAGTGAGTCTGATGATTTATAGGATTTTGGTTTAACACCGGCTTCACCTGTCCTTCACCCTTTGGGATTTTCTCGTCCTGAATTCACACCTGTACCTGTTCAGCAGCTGCATTCCCTCCAAACCCTGCTTTATTTCGAGGATGTCGAGGAAGAAGACTTTACAACTTCATCAATTTGAGCTGAAATTTAAAGTCTTTTATTTAAGTCCACATGTATTTTGGAAATGTAGCCTTGGATCCAGTGCCACAGATGGCAGCACCACTCTAAAATGTGCAGATTAATAAATGAGGTGTACTCCGCTGGTCTCATGAAAATTAAACACCGTTTGCAGAGAGCCGGCTGTGCTGGATATCCGTGGAATTAAAATCCCTGATGAGCATGTATCTCTAATTACTGCAGGGGCTTAGGGTTTTCACATGGACATGTAACATAAACCCCTCAGTATTGTACAGATGACTCAACATCTCGTATCAGCCCCCATGTCTGAAACTGTGTGGATTATGAGGGATTATATGCAGTGTAATTACCACATGTAGGCAGAGCCAAACTTTATCAGGGTCCTTAGACGCCGGGGTCCCAGGACACCGAGGTCCCAGGACGCCACAGTCCATTCTACAATGGCCAGGGCGGCATGGAGCAACATGCAGACTGTTGCCTTAAAATGTGACTGAGCTGCTCAATGAGAAACACACAACTTCCTGTGGGAACCAGTTTAAATCCCTGGAGAATTCATGCATTGCCAATTAGCCCATTTTAAAAGAGGTGTGTTGGTAAAATTATCACCTCTTTTTTTACCTATGATAGGTCAAACCAGAAATAACACCATCTGTCATAGACCCGTTGTAATTTTAACGATGCCATCATATCATATATTTATTTCATATATATAGTTTTACTTTTGGTGTCATGATTAGATATTGACAAATGGCTGAACAAAGCAAAAATACAAGTGTTTCTAAATTTTGAACCAGTCACGTGTTGGTAGTAATGTTGTTATTATATTGGCTTCAGGTCAGTGTCAGTCGGTCCAGACTAAAACAACTATTGGAAGGAATCTCAAAAGCTTTTGTTTAGGGATTCATGTTCCCCTCAGGATGATCCCTGAGCCAGTGTCTCACTGTCAGTGATGTTGTCCCTTCTGCCTGAGCTTGAAAGGTTTTCTTTAGGAGGTCTCCTGTGTTTATTTATTTATTTATTTGTTTGTTGGTTTTTTGTCTCCACTCTTCTCTGTAGGTCGAAGTGGGTGGGGCATAGTGGGAGAAAGCTAAAGTCAGGATTTCAAATTTCGCGAGTCAGACTCTGCCATCGATCGAATCTGATCAAGTCACAACCAAACAGTGACAGATGAACTGAGATTCAGTGTTAAGTTTTAATAAAAGATAACTAAAAGTGGTGGTTCTAAACTTTAGCTTTGGTCTCTGCTCATATTAAAATAAATGTTCCCAGAATTCAGAGGCTTTGACTGTTCATGAACAATTTCCTGCAGAACTAATGAACTTAGTAAGGGTTCATTAGTTTGATTCTTGTCACTGAGCGAACGTTAGCATTTAGCTCCGAGCACCACGTGTTGGACTCTATCCAAACACTCAGCTCGGCCACTGTCATGTTTGTCGTCACAAGTGGCATGAACAGAGGAAAACGATGACATTTACTGAGACGGGAGACCGAACCTAGAGCAGAGCAGCGTTTCTGACCTCTGACTGTGACCATGTTGTTGTTGTTTGTTGATTCATCAGTCTCCTCCTAATGGACGAGAGTAGTGTTTACCTGATGGGGAAGTGTTAATTATGATCCATCCATTCATTAGCTTTTCCTCTGACAAACAACCAGTCACGCTCACACTCACACCTACGGCAGTCGCCAATTAACCTGCGTGTTTTAGGATTCTGACTATTATTGTGACCATCATTGGATGTGTAGCACATTGATCTCCCTTTCTGTCAGTGATCAACAAAAACAAAGCAGAGTGTGACATGATTTACACTCTATGTCTTGAACTGATGGGGGGGTTGTTTCTATGCCCTCTGTATTCTAATCAGGCTAAATCGATTCCCCTGCTCCGACTCTGATCTCAGTGTTTACTTGTCCCTATTGATACCTCACATAGGCCTCTACCCCCCAACCCCACCTCAGAAGGTGGAAAATTAATCCTGTTCCTCTTGTTCCTTTTAATCAACAGACCCTCGCACGTCAATGCTGGGGTCGTCGTGAAAGGTCAACACCATCGGCAGGCAAGATGCAGACGATTTAAAACCAAAGAATCCGGTTTGTCATCAAAATTTACTCGTTACAACAGAAAGTCAATAGTAAGTTTCCTGCTGTGGAAATAATTTGATGCTGAGTTTTTCAACTTAGTATAAATGTATCTAATAATATTGTATAAGTTCTATAGTATAGTCTCTATAGAACGTGTTGGTCGAACCTAGAAAGATACGCGGTTGTGTTTTATTTCAGAAAATAATATCAAATATTTGGCTCTAAGTTTTTTTTCCAGTAAAAGACACATAAAGGTGATCATGTTGTAATCCTAAAATATGACCTATTGATCTCACAGATGTTTTGATGCCATCCTTCACTCTGTTTAACTCCAGCTTCTGTCTGAGGGTCCTACATAATGTATGGAGGGTAACATTCATCCGTGTCCCACCACAACTTTTTCTGTCATCAGTCACTTTGAATGTCGCCACGCCCGATCACAGCTGCTGCCATCAACTGCTGGATTTGTCATGTTTTTTTTTTTTTATTATTATTTATGAGCTTGGTTAAATCAATGTTTCATCCTGATGACGAGAGGCGAGTCATGAGTGTGACTGTGGTAAAACAAGATGGGGGTGATCACAGAGGCGGAGGAGCCGGGGGGGTTGGTCAGGGTCTCTATCCTCCACCAGATTTTCAGTGTGATGTAGTTTTGTTGTTTTCCTGCTGAGGATGAATAAAAAGACATGTAGCTCTAGAAGTGTCAGAAATCGTGATGTAGAGGAAAAAAAAGAACCTAATTCCTCGTTGTCATTCTCAGCAGTCACTAAACTGAGTGTTGATGTGGGACTGAGAGTCTCTGAACATCACAGTGTCCGTCTGATGGTAACAGACACTGGGAATCCACATTAAAGCCTCTTTGCCTTTGGAGAACTGTGTGTATTAACAGCTACTCAGGTGTATAACAGGTGCTCAGGTGTATTAACAGGTACATTTGGAAACAAAGTATTTTTATGTTTTTTTTTTCTGTTGGCGAGAACAAAAGTATCTGCGATTGATTAGTGGAACACCCCCCCCCCCCCCATACCTGTCGGTATTTAGAGGCCAGTCAACTAACCGTCTCACACAGATTTTCTCTGGTTTTATGTCAGAAGAAGCAGACACAGTTTGACCCCCACCACCATCCAGGGTCTCATCAGAACCACCTGTCTGTCTGCCTATGTGTCTATGTGTCTGTCTGTCTTTCATCACAGAGGAGCTGAGGGCAGAGCAGAAATTTACTTGAATAAAAAAAACAAACCTTCAGGGTCAATCGGATGAAATCAGCAGTGTTTTCATGTGTAGATTCACTAGCCTGAGTATCTGAGATTAGTGAATCAGATGGAAAAAAATAGGATAAAAGAGGAATGAAAAAACAGCATGAACACCTGAAACTATAGATTTAACTTAACTGTAATTATCCAGTACAATAAACCTGGTTAATGAACCTGGTTAATAAACCTGGTTAATAAACCTGAATGTCAGGCGTCAAAAATGCATCTAATGACGTTTGTGACTGGCCTTGACTGTTTTTCTCTGGCAGCCACCACGTAGACTGATTCGTTGGCTATAAGGATTTTTAGCCATTAAATGTTCATTTTACAACCTTTTACAACATCTGCATTAGACAGAGTAGAGTTCAAGGCCAGGACAGTGTTACAGATACTAAATGAGAGGGGAGCAACACATTACAGTGCTTTCATAGCTGAGGCCAGCAGAGACACATTTTCATCCACGACGTGCTGAAGGCAAATGGACAAAAAGGAATTTAAAAAATAAAAAATCTGCATATCTTCTCTTTTCTCTTACAGTCGGCAAACACAACAAAAGCTTCTCTCCGTCTCCTGAGAAACTCTGCCTTGGACTGACCCCCCCCCCCCCCGACTTCTTCAGAGCCGCCGTAATCAACAGCTCTGTTCAGAGATCTCACCGAGGGGATAAAGGTGAGGCCTCATTATAATGTGATGGTTTTTCAAATTGCATTTTAAGCTTCAAAGAGCAGCAGGAGAACAGAGGTGACATTTAGTGTCATTCGTGTATCACACAACGGACGGTATTGATGGAAAAATTGTATTTTCTATTTGCTCTTTATTCTGTAAAATCAATGTTTCACCTTATCAAACAATCACAATGAATTAACTCAAGGTTGCAGATGCAGCTGGTTCATTTGAATCGTTTTTTTTTCTACTGTGGACGGTATTTTCCTCTGATTTTTTTCTCTTTGATAACCTTCAACCCACCGTCCCAGGTCATACTGCTGTTCTTATTTTTTAAGGATGAAGCAGAATGTGTGTCATATTTCGACCTTTAAACCAAACTAACCTTAAACTGAGTCTTCTATAAGGGATTAAAAAGGCCCGCTTCTTTGAGCCCTCATCTTCGGCTCAGGTGTCGACAACAAGCTTGATGACAAACCACGAAATTTGTAGAGAAAAAACACGTCGGCATCAGGGTTGTGTTATTTGAAATGTTCAGGTTTTCCTGGACTGTTTTCAAAGCGTCGCATCTGGAATCTTAAAACAAGATTTTCCATAAATACTGTTAAAAAAAAAAAACAGGGAAGATAGCAAACCAGACCAACTGATGCTTTTACAAAAAAGCATGATATCAGAAACCAGTTCTGTTTTTGAGACAGGGATTAGAAGACTTCATGAATAATGTCCTGTTTATGTAGGCATCGGATCAGTAAACATCTACTGTACGTGTGTCGTTCCGGAGGGGAAGTTACAGACAGTGTATTTTCTTGCTCCCATTATCTGGTCTCATGTAGACCTGGGTTGGTGCATTTTCTAACACTTTTAGTTCTGGACCCAGGACCAGAACCGACAGCCACGTGGTCCTGGGTCCGGCTGCAGAGCCGTTAGCGGTTTGGTGTGGAGGAAACACAGGCTGAGGAGATGGAGGAGACGGTTTTTGTTGATCCATCGTTAAACTGAATTACCTGAAGATAATATCGACAGTTCTTAACATGGTTCTCTAGAAACCTGCTTGTCACCGGTCTTCAGTTTTAAAACACTGATTAGTAGCTTTAGTTTGGCTTAAAAAGATGAAAAGCTATTTTGTTGTTTTGCTTAAATTTCTACAGACAGAGGACGAGCTTAGTGGCGGCCTGGTACAGGTGTTGAACGTGTGCATGGGAATTAATGTTCAGAAACAACAGCTGACATGTTGTTTATTTCCTGTATTTAATTATAATAACATTACAGGAGGATAACATTGTGATCCATATGATGGAACATATTATAACCAGAAACAAGCTCAGCTGCTGCTGACGCAAAACTGAAAAGGAAAAAAAATCCTAAACGTTAAGACTTTAAACATTATTCAACATGTCATTAAAGCAGGGACACGTTTCAGATGCTATGGAAGTCTGTCCTGTCTTTGCTGGTTTTTATCTCCCCCTCTGGTTGGTGCTGGTTGGTTTCAGAAAATTAAGAAAACACTGGATTTACAGGACAAAAATCACCAGGAAGCATAAAAACCAGCGTTGGTTCTGCAGAAATGCACCAGTGGGTGCTCAAGTAAACGCAGCCTCGCTGTCTCTGCTGAAGGCTTCATCACTGTGTATCACATGGTCGGTTTTTTAGTTGATTTTGGACGTTTCACAGTAAAGAGATACAACACGTAATGTTATTCTCTGCCCCATTAACGTGCTATGGCCCGTTCCAGGGATACTTTTTGAGGCAATTTTGCTTTGGACAAGTAAATTAATCTTTCACAAGTCTGGTTAAAAAACTTTTTTCATATTTTTTTCCAATGCAGAGTTCAGACATAAAAACATTAGATATGGATTCTATTGACGGGACCTGGACCCAGATGTATAGATGGTCTATATAAAGCAAAGACTTTGTGGTGAAAATGTGTGGATCTCATACTGAAGACTGCAGTTCAGCTGTTGAGGTGGACAGGAAACATGAGGTGCTGCACAGTAAGAGCCTCACAATCTGGTACAAAAGTGATGCCACAAAATGGCGTCCTCTTCCTGACCGATGGCTTAGAGCCTTTACACCCGCTCTCTCTCTCTCTCTGTCTGTCTGTCTCTCTCTCTGTCTGTCTGTCTGTCTCTCTCTCTCTCTCTCTGTCTGTCTGTCTCTCTCTCTCTCTCTCTCTCTCTCTCTATCTCTGTCTCTCTCTCTGTCTCTCTGTCTCTCTCTCTCTCTGCCCCCCCCCCCAGACTTGTACTCACAGTACACAGGTGATATCAGTAACTGTTAAGCTTCAGTGTTTCGGGCAGAAAGTGAAGAGGAGGACTGGTCCAGAGGGTTTGTAGTCCCCCCCCCCGTGTGTGTTTCAGCTGACACAATTAGCCTTTGTGGTGTGTGTGTGTGTGTGTGTGTGTGTGTGTGTGTGTGTGTGTGTGTGTGTTGGAAGGAGAAAGACAGAGAGAGCCGAATCGTCGTAGTGAACTTTGACCTTTGTTGTTGAAATACGGACGTTCACATGTTTATATAATGTGGGTGTGTTTTATGGATTAAGTCTGCAGTTGGATGCACTGTGTCATTAGACTTATATGATGAGTATGTAGTGACTTTTAATATTTTTTATACTGAATTAAAAGTTAATTAAAGTCTTTATTCAACCATTAAACAGTGAACGACACACGTCGTCTCCTACAATAATTCAACCTTTTATAAACCAATCGTGAATTAAACTGCAGCTTGTGGAACAGTTATAGTGTCAGTGGAGTTTAAACGTGTCAGAGAAATAAACAACCTCACTGGTGTTTCTCAACCTGGTGGTCCCGACCCCAAAGAAGGTCGCAGGATAACCAAAAAAGCCTCGTGGTGTGTTTGCTCCACAGTACCGTGTTTAGGGAAGCAGGAAGCAGCTACAGTAATTTGTGGTGTCTATTCCATCCCAGGACTCAGGCCCAGGGAGGGGTCTTTTGGGGGGGGGCACCTGAAGGTCCGACAACAGTGCTGTCAACTGAGAAATGTAGTTGATGGTGCTAAGTCCAAAAGAGCCTCAGAACTGTACCAAAACTTACAGTATTTATCAATCAGAGAATTTATTAATCAGAACATTCTCGATAATCACTGGAAACCAAAGTGATTTGTTGTAAGGGGGGATAACGCAGCTGTTTATGGTTCATTATGGTCTCTCTCCCTCTCACTCTCTCTGTCTCAGTACAAATGGGGGGGTTAGCCCCTAGTTTTCTATTTACAACCACCATGAAAAGCAGCAGGCTGAGAACTAAGTGACGCATTCAGTCCGTCTATCGATCTCCTACACACACACACACACACACACACACACACACACACACACACACACACACACACCCTAATTTAGCTCTACTCATCCCACCGTTTGGCAGCACAAACGCCCACTCGCTCAGTCTAATCATAACCGAAATATTTAGACAGCGAAAGGCGTCGGCTCCTCGCCAGCATGCAGAGCGTCTGTGTTTGTATTGAGTTACACAGCAAATGCTGCAGTCACCTTCTCTCCTGCCGTCCACACATGTCACTGTGCACACAAAGACCCGACCTGAGGTCCTGAGTGGTGCTGAGTGGCCCGGATTGGACTCGGCGCCAGTGCCAAGACAAACATGTGGAGCCATTTCACTCAGTGACCCCAGAAAAGCACAACAAACACTGATGCTAAGCCAAGGAACATTAAACTTGAATAACATAAGTAGTTATTTGGTGTGGCTGCCACCATTTTATACCAATTATTACCTTTATATTTGGATGCTGGAGCCATAAATCATTTGCTCTTGATCTTTTTGGAGATGCAGTTTGAATCAGTATTTAAAGAGAACAGCTAAGATATATTGTTGCGCTCGAGTAAAATTACTGGCCTCATGACGGACGGTTTAAAAAAGAACAAGACTCAAACTGAAGAAGTAGAACCTGCGAAAACATTTTTATTCCATACACATTGCTGAATACATTACCCACAATGCAACTGGACCACTGACAGTAGGTTTCAGTGTGTTATGCTAGTAGGTGCTAATGTATTCTGGAGCCTGTATAAGACATTTGGGGTTGGGGGGTGGGGGGGTGGACATTTATCAGACTTCACACAGGTCATCACATAGAAAGACACTGAAGGTCTCACACTAATGTGTGAGGAAGCTGTACTCCCCATCGCTTGGAAACACCTGGAAACACACTGAGGTGGAAACACTTGAGTTCAGCTTTAGGATAAATACATTTCACATCAAATCTGGTTTGGCTGATGTTCATCTATAAACACAGCGACTCGCGAGGCCGTCGGAAAACTTTTCGGCGCAGATTTGTCAGCAAAAGACACTACCGTCTCCTCCAGTGTGAAACTCTGACGCTGACGTTTAGACTGAACATAGAACAAACTCCCACTTCACCTGACCAGCACAGAGTGAGCGTTCTTTTGCCCACAAACAGCCGACGGCCCAGGTCAAGAGCAGCAGAGCGCACTTACTAAATGTGTGTGTTTGTCTGACAGCTCAAAACACACCAGGAACTCTTCCTCCTTCTGATCTTTCCTCTTGTTCTTCTCTATTTTAACGAAGTTGGGTCATAAAATTCCTTCTCCTCCTCCCGAACACAGGTTAACGTCAGATTAGCGTAAAATGACAGTGTTCTCAGGAGTCAGTTTTAAGAATCATGACTTATTTTATGCTGGAACTTTAGGCTGAACTGATTCATACCTTTATCTCACACCTATATGTTGGGTAAAAATCGGCTCATTAGGGCCCATTATCTTCCATTATGTTGGATCAGTGGAGTAATTGTTTTCTCGGCAGCAGCGCAGGGCTCCACCCAGCGTAAAGACCCCGTGAGAGAATGGTTCACTATCATTGCCACTGCCCACTTCATCTTTTTTCTCCTCAATGTTCAGTTCAACTGTTCTTTGTATACAACCCCCCCCCCTTTTAACTGAAATAAATTTAATAATGCCGTCGCTCCAGCTACCCACACAAACAACGATCTCCTCTCCCACGGGGAGATGGCTCAGAGGCTGATACAGGTTTTCATTCAGACTCGGGAGGTTGAATAATCTGCGTATAATTATGTGCAAAAAAGACAGGGAACGGCAGTAATTGGCACCTGATATTTCCCTCTTCCCCTCCTCTAACAGAGCTGAATTTGAATAATCTCGACAGCAGGGCTAACGCACACCCAGAGATAAGTGCTTCTCGAGGAAAAGAGCTGGAGGTCTAGAGATATGGTAGAAAATGACACATATTCACTGTCAAACACATTTGGGCGCTGATGGACACATAATCCTTTCCAGAGCTCTCATGTTTATTGCTTTTGTGGCTATTTTGCTCTTACAGGTGAAGAACCAGTGAGAGGTTTTTTTTCCAACTCTGGCTTGTTTACAGTAAAATGTTTCTAATCTGGAAACTAAATCTCTCTCTTTTATTTGCTCCAGATGCCGAGTTTCGCAGTAAATCGCTGATAAACCAGTAAATCACAAGTACAAACTCACTAAGGCTCACAGAGGAACATGGATGTGAGGGTTCTGTTCACATTCACACCAGGGATTTAACAAAACACAAATATCTGTATCTTCTACAGATATACTGATATGATCTATTTGCAGTTGGGAGTGTCAATAGTTCTGCAAGCGTCTGGTCGTAAACCAAAGGATGGGACGAATTAACATGTCGTCCTGCTGGTGGCGCTAAAAGTCAGAGGCTCAGCAGAGTCATTACAGTTCATCCTGAGGGGAACATGAACATCTGCACAAAATCTCCTCCAGCAGTTAATAAGGTGTTTCACTAAAATGACACAAGATTAAAGTGCGGTTCAATGCTAAGGCTCAGAGTCAATAGGATTCATAGACAGTGAGCGAACAAAACTTCATTGAAATCTGAAAATCCAACGTTGAGCCACAGCAATGAAAAACATGAAAAGCTTGAAAAACGTGAAGAACCAACACTGAAATTCTAAAGACACATCATATTTGTTTTCCACCAAAATCTCAGATCCTGTAGCTCAACATCCACCTGCAGTGACTCCATCTTCATTAAACTGGTTCATGGTTCAGTTCAGACTCTCAGACACAACCTGTTTATTTACATTGAACCAGAACTTTCATCTTTCCTGAACTTTAACCAAAGAGAAGATTCTGGATGTGGACCAGACCTCTGGCTGTGGACCTGGTCTCTGAACCTGACCTCTGGATGTGGACCTGGTCTCTGGATGTGGACCTGGTTTCCGAACCTGGTCTCTGGATGTGGACCTGGTCTCTGGATGTGGACCTGGTCACAGTCTCGACATAATCCAGCTATTGAATGCTTTTCCTAAAAAAAACTCCTTTGCTGTTTTAGTTTGTTGCATATAACTATATTCCTCATTCATTTGAAAATTTTTTTACCTCTTAAACAGTTTAGTTTTATATGAATGTAGTTTCTAGGAAACAGGGATGTGAAAAACATGCAAGATGCCACAAACATGACACCAACCGACACCATCACACACCCTGAACACACAACCTGGCCACAAGTCCGAGGACGGTTTGGATGAAGCGCCGAGTCTGATTCGGTTTCAGGCTGAAGACTCAGGCCTAGTTCGAAGGTCCGTGAAGCGTCGCTAGACACCGGTGCGACGGGACACAGTCTCCTCTGTCTCGATGCTGATGAGACTTGCCGTCTCCGGGGGGGTCTGACATGTGCTCTCAGGCACAGGATTCCTCACTCTGATTTCTTCTAGGAGTCTTGTTGAAGATGAATGTGGAAGCTTTTGATTTTTGCAGCAGTGCTATTGTCAGTATTAAAGGGCTCTTAAATTGCCTCCTGTATGCAGCCTTCACATCTCAAGTTAAGTGAAATATCTTATAAGGTTAAAGTTGGTCTCTTGGAAAAAATTCATCTTCCGATGGTGAAATATCTCTGAAGTCTTTGGAGGCCTGTGTGAAAACCTCACTGCAGGTTAAATTAATCTGTGGAGGAACAGATGTCCCCACAGGAATAGAAAGATCCTGATAAATGAAGATGTCTTACAAATTCTGGAGACAGTTGAGGAGACGCATAAGGTTGTTTTACAAAAGGGAAATTATCGATACGACAGTGCCTTTAAAAAGTCAACTCAAGTAGATGTGAAGCAATTCCTCATCCTCAGGGAAAGAATTAGAGTTAATGTGAAGAATTTTGACTAAACGTGAGCAGTGACAGAAGTAGAAAATAAATTCTGGCCCATTTTGAAATGTTTGGAAATTTTAAATTCACAGGTTTAGATTGTCAGTTTATGTGGCGTATTAAATTTGTTTTGGATCCGAGGGATAAAATTATGATTCATACAGATTTCCTTTGTTGCATGAACATTTATATTCTCTCTCGCACAAAGGATCAAAATAGATCAATGCTTGTTTCAGAATCAGTAGATTTCCTTTAAATGCTTTTAAAAAATATTTGCAGTGTGTGTGCAATTTTATCAGTCACACCTGTTCTACTCGTTCCACCTATTCCACCTGCTCCACCTATTCTAACTGCTCCACCTGTTCTACCTGTCATACCTGTAACATTCAGGCTAACAACATTGTCAGGGAGGTGTGTGTTCTGTGGTTGTTTGTGTGAAAGCGTTTGTGTATTTTCTTAGACTCAGAACCACAAGATTTGTTTGTTTTTGTGTTTGTTTTTGCCGTCTTTGGTCGACAGACGCCTAAAAACCCGCCCTCATCGCTTCGCAGACGCCACCGTCTCCTAGCAAGGGAGCTTTTCAGGTGAGGGGGCCCCCCGAGCAAAATGACCTGTGGCAGAGCGGAGGAAGTGATGCTTTAATAGTATGGTGGGGTTGTTGTTGGTATTTCCTTCTCTACTCTGTTGCTACCATTAACACACAAACACACACACAACCCTTTGCGTTGCCTGTGACCATACAAGTTTCATGGCTTTTCAAACTGCAGGCCTGCATTATTCAGGATGTTGTTCATACACCAACCCCCCCAAACAGAGATAGGCTGCACTGCCCTGAAATATTCATTGGTGCCATAAAATAACAATCAGGACGGGAAAGTGGGAGATATTATGGTGCAGAGGAGTTCTCCCGGTGGACCCGGACCCAGACCCGGGACCAGACCAGGACCTGAAACGCATCTTCAGCTACAGCTCTGTGGTGTGTTTGTATTATGTAAAACGGACACAGATCGCAGCATTTTATTGGCCGTCACCTCATCCAGGGGAAACTTCTCAGGGCACTTGACTTCATCTGACTTTTCTTCGTTCGCTGCTCATTAAAAATTATGGAGATTAACATTAATATAACTGATACCTTTTATACTTTTTTGGATGGAAATTCGAGATACACTGATGAATTTTTTCATTTAAATGTAGTGAGAGGTTGTTGCACGTCCTCCACTCATGAGGCCCTTTCAACCTCGTACTTCATGTCTTGATTTGACGCTTTAGAAACAGCAGAGGAGTCGAGACAACTGTTGTTAGATGAAGGCTTCGGGAGGGGGGGTATTGCACTGTTAATTTGTCAGACAACCCCTCAGCCTTTTGAGGTGTATTCAAGCACCTCCTTCAACCACTCACCCTTTAATGCTCCAGATGTCTTCATTTGAATGAATTTTAAACGATAACACGTTGTTCTTCAAGCTGATCCGACTCTGTGGAGTTTACGTTCAGTGTTTTCTGTAAAACTCACTGTGTGTGTCCTTGAGCTGTAACAGACATGTGGAGGCATAAAACATTTACATTCTGAAACCTGCACAATTTACATCCACATCTCTTCGTCAGCAGTTTTCTCCTTCTCCTTCTCCTTCACCGCCTTCATTGACAAATCACTGTGTTTAAATTAAATTGAATAAATAGTAGATTACATTTGATTTTTACGAAAATCAAAATTTATATTCTTATTTAATTACCTGAGCTAAGTGCCCCTTGGGGAAAAAGTACCCCCCCAGGTTGGTACTCATTGAACTTCACAGTTACAGTGGATAAACAACACAAAAGAAAAAAAAACATAAATTTTGACACCACAAAAAAAGTCCAGACTCTCCCCCGAACACTTTGACAAAATGTCAGACTGCTACTTTAAAGTTTTCTGAATGGTGCCTGGTGTGACCTTGTGAGGCTGATTTCAACAACACAGGGAATAATTGATGGAGGAAAACAGAAACTGGATCAAAGACTTGAGGAAGCAAAGAGTCTCGATAATGTCTCCATCAGGTTTTTTTGACCCAGTCCTGAACTGAGTCCTTTAATAATGAGCCAGAACAGGTTCTTGTTGTGAAGTATTTACCAAAATGTTGTTTAAATATGTATCTGACACTTTGAAATAATGGGTGTGAGCTGCTAAATTAGTCACACTTATTTTTCTCGAATTACCTGATCCAGGTAATAAAAGCCTGAGCTGTTTATGAGTCAGAGATCTGACATGAATGAAAAATTAAAACGGGATGTTACTGAGAGAAAAGAGAGAAAAGGACCAGTTTAGATCGGGTACAGGGACAAATCCTGACCCGGTTTGTTTCAGTAGAAAAGGTTTGTTCACAGGTGTGGTAGTAGGTTGTGTTTGTGTGTGTGTGTGTTTGTATGTTTGTGTGTTTTTGTGTGTGTGTGTGTGTGTGTGTGTGAGAAAGTGTATGTCTTTCCTCCACCACCGCTTAACCTTTGTGTGGATGCAGACCAGACAGTCGAAGTCTGTGGATCGATACACTTTCCTCCCCTGATGTGAAAGTTTCTGCTTAAGATACTGAGAAGTGTGTGTTTTTGTGTGTCTGTGTATGTGAGACAATGTAATAGTTCAGGTGTGGGTTTGTCAGGTTGCCTGGACACAATTTCTAACCTGGAGCACATTTTTTTCCCTGTAGCAGATACAACCTTTACAAGTCGTCCTGTCACATTAGTTAAAGTTGCACCGGACCAGTCATGACACAGCAAACAGCTCTTGAGCTGAGTCTGCACAGCTGGCAGGGCTCAGCCAGGTGAGTGTTAAATCAGAGGTGGCGACTCGCTTCACTTGAATAACAAAAAAATCTTTGAAAAAAATGTAGGAAACATGAAAAGTTGTGGCTGAAAAGGCTCAGGGAGAAGTTAAATTCAGAAATGTTCAAAAAATTGTGCATGTAGCAGCAGTAACTCTGCAGAAATCAGAGATGAGGAGCAGAGCAGTGGGGGGGGGGGGTCCAGGACCAAAGCTCCCAGTAAGTCCAGTACAAACAACCGTCAAGTTTCACAGCAGCGGGAGTCACCGGGAAACTAGCCTGAGTCTATTTAGCAGGATGACGTGTAACTTTTGTTTTCTGAGCGTGTGTGATCAGCTCAGAGCCACAGACTTTTATTACAGAAAGGGTCTAACGAAGGAGGAAAAACCACTGAAATTCAAATGTGTCTGCTGCTGAATTTACTGCCACGGTGTCCAGTCTGATTTCTAATCTCCGCAGACACTAACCTGTACTTATAGAAAGTGGAAAGAGAAGCAGACACACAGTTAATTACCGTGAAAGTAACAGCAGCTTCCTCGCTTGTTAATGTTCACTTTCTGTCTGTACCTTTACCTGCTGCTTTGTTGTTGTAGCCGTGGACTGTAACATGAAAAGGTGTCTCTGATATAGTCTCTATTCACAAACCTCAGTAAAAAAATCATCAGAAAGTCCACCTGAGTTCTGGTAATAACGGTTAGACTCTAACATTGCAAACTATCTGAATAAGATTCTACATAGAAACACACATGGTAGTTTTATAAAATTCAACAAACAAATGAAAAGCTTCGATCCGGTGCTTCCTGACCTTTTTGTCATATGATTTATAGAAATCAGTGTGTAGCTGTGTCTGATGTGTCTGAGTTGTTTTCAGTTCCACCATTTCCCTCTAAACTACTCACATGTTTTCGTTTCAGTCACTGTTCAAATTATCAATATTTCCCTGTGAGAAAAAAGTAAAACAACTATGCAACTATGAACCAGACATATTCAGAGCATCTATTCACAGCATGTGAAGCTGACAAGTTGGTCAGTATTTTTCAGTTACTGAGTCCCACCAGTTTTCTCTTGAGTATAACGAACACAGACTCAACATAAGCCGGCTGTCAGTTGTTGTCTTTATGATGCGTTTGAGTGCAACTGTTAACTGAAGATATGAGATGACGCAAACTATTTAATGGTCTGCGTTGGTGCTTTGCGGTCGGCTTGGTTGCGTCAGTGCATCGGGCTCTGACGAGGTTTGTGGGAGGCTGGAATAGTAAAGGCCACACGAATACTCCATTTAAAAGGATATGTCTATATATTTATGGGCAGGACGTGGTGAACAGAACACAGATCCAGTTCACCGTGTGTAAGAAAAGTAAATAATTATCATACATGATGAAAACACACATCTCTTGTCTCGTTTTTTCTTTTTTTATCAAAAAGAACTAAGATACATCTTCCATATTCACATGCTGTTTACATGCTGCAAAGAAAACAAACAATTGCACCCAAGTATGAACAATACCCCCAACCCCCAAAAAATGTTTCTCAGTGAAGACATAACTAAGCAAACGAAAACTAAAAGCAGCGGAAACAAAAATGGACAAAAGCAGACAGAAGTGCAACGCGCTTAGAAAAAAATAAATCAAAAGTGAAGTAAAATAGTCAAACTGAACTAAACTAAAAGCCAAACAAATCAGAACAGATACAGATCAAACACAACAACCCAAAGTCAGTCTGGCTTTCTACTGCAAGGTTGTTGGCTGGAGGACAGGGCAGAATAAAATTCAACTTTATTATTCACCAGAGTAGAACAACAAAATACAACGAAATACAGTTTATAAATTAATATGAGCTTGATTTTCAGCCCAGAACTGAACCAAAATTTCTTGAAGCGATTTTTACTTTATTCCAACACGTTTTCTTTCACTTACATGGCAGAACCACAACAGTGTGGAGCAAAACAGAAATCTGTCTCCGTCAGGAAGAACATCCTAGACAGGACCTCACACCAGCTGACGGACACAACTGGCCCTCTCTCCTGGACTGATCCCCGAGGCACAAAGCGAGTGTTGCAGTGAAGCCAGCATGCGATATGAAAAAAGGAACTTCTGCATCAGCTACACCTGTGCATTTATTTAATCTGCAGCGACTAACCATCCGTGACGATGCTCATAATGTCGGCGCTTACAGCCTAACTGCCTCAGTGAGGCTTGACCGCTGGTTCCCCTGCACCCTGACATTTCTAAAGACTGAGCATCTCCAGTGTGAAGCCGAGCGTCTGCCTCTGCATCTGTTGGGGGGGGGAGGCAACATAAAGTACATAACTTAATACCTCACATTCTTGGTATTCAGTCTGTCTGGGTCAGCAGCAGCTTTACTCCATTCTTTACCCGTCTCTGAAGAATTCTGTTCATATACAACTAATGTGCAACTGCAGACATGTTTTGATGGAAACAGTATGCCAAAGCATTTTTCTATTAATGTTACAGATTGATGGAAAGTACATGTACCTTACCAGTTTTTCATTTTATGCTACCTCCCATTTCTGACAGTTTAAGTCACTGGTTATTTTTCAGATTATGATTTTACAAAAAGACATGCAAAATGATGATGAGATGGACCTTTCGCCTTTTGAGTCATCAAAAAAAAAAAACCCTTGACCCCCTCCCATGTTTATCTGGTGTCCCTCTGGAGGGGCCCAACCCTCAGGTTGGGAACCAGTGGACTAAATCATCTACCGGTGTATATAAAAAATATTGCGCCGAAGCCTCAGTGACTCAGGACCAATGATGATGTATCGTCTCATTTTTACTGTTAGTGTTTCTGTAGTTTAAAAACTCTGAATGCGGGACTTTTACTTGTAACAGAGCATTTCTCCGTTATGCACTGGTACTTTTACTTAAGTAAAGGATCTGAATTTTTCTTTACACCCCCCCTTCTCCATATAAAGAATCCCCATAGGCTGTCAGCTGTATATGAAATAAACAACCCATAAACATAGACTCGATATATATATATAGCAGTTTGATAACTACGGGGAGCATTTAGCCCAGAGAGATAAGATAAGACCTCCAGCAGCTCTAGAGCTGGTGGCTCGGCTCCAACACGTCACTCCCCCCTTGCCATCTGATTACAGCCGAGGTCTGCCAGAGCTGCGCCGTCTACCTCAAAACGTGCGTTGGTGATTAATTATAGTTATTTTTCATTTTACTCTCAGAAATGTCAGCCAGCTGATCAAGTAATAGCTTTCTAATCACATTTTGATGGCTCTTTATTCAGACTTAAGTTATGCATTAAATTAGTGTACTAGGTGAGAAGCCGTCAGCTGCCCTAAGCCTCCGCGACCTTTCATTGATAAAAAAAAAATTTGCCAGTAGGTTGATATTTAATGCACGTGAGTTTGGGCATGATGAAAAGGTGCCACACAGTTCGCTGAAGTTAAATGTAATTGTATTTATTTTGTGTGGGAGGAAAAACATGGAGGATAACTGGAGGAGGTTAAAGACTAAGTGCTGACAAATTTGAAGATACAGAAAAGATAGAGATATTACATATTATATCCGGGGGCTAGAGGTATTAATCAATCAGGGGTATACTGCAGGTCCAATATTTACCTTGTTCACCCTCTTAGTTTAGCATGTTAGCATGCCAACATTTAACAATTAGCAGTCCAACTAATTTCAGCAGGTGGGAAATGTTAATAATTCTACAGATATTTGATCTTAAACTAAATTATGGGAAGAACTGAAGTGTAAACCTTGTGGTGGCACAAGAGGAAAAAAGTCAAAGGATCATCAAAGTCAGTAGGGTTTATCCTCTGGGTACCACGAATGTTTGAACCAAGCTTTGCTGAGTCAACAAAGGAAACCCTTGAGAGGAGAAGTAAAAATCAGTTCAACCTTGTTTAAGAGTGTTATTTATTGGTGTCTATTTTTAAAACCAGTTCTGAAATCCAAAGGGTGTTAATGAAGTAAGACTGCTGAGATTGGTTCAGCCCCCCCATGTTTAAGCTGTAGAGTTTTGAATCATTTGGAGAGAAGCGTGACAAACAAGGATTTACAGGGCAGTGATGTCAGTAAATGTGGGGAAACATCCTCCTACATTTGAGACAGATGATAAAAGAAGGCGGAACTTTCTCCTGGAACTTTAACTATACATGGCTGTCAAAACTTAGATGTGGGTCAAAAGTTTCTCCCTGAAATTTTTACAAGGGGCCTGATTTCGAAAGCCAAGTCCTCTAAATGAGACCGGTGGAAACACACATGACGCCACTGTTACATCTGCTCCACTCTCCTCTCACTTCGTCCTGTCAATGTTGAACGTTGAATGACCGAACGACACTGGAAACCATTTGGCCTCATCGTCACATGATCACCCTTCACACGGGGGCTCAGGGAGCAGCCAGGAGCAGCCAGGAGCAGCTCCTCCATCTGGTCAGGAGAGGCAGAAAGCTCCCAGAGAGGTTGGAGGCTGGAGGGTAGAAGGGCGGTGGCGGCAGCGGCAGTGCAGTCAGCCTGCAGGTGGGCGGCTCCCTGGGAGTTTTGGAAATCTGATTGACACGCTGGTTGTTTGCATCAAACGTGTGATCTGTCAGTAAGTATCAACAGGAATCAGGGAACTTCTAGACTGGAGATTCAGGACTCTGAGGTTAGGACCTGCAGTACCAGTCTTCACCAGCAGGACTGGTGCATTGCAAGTTGGACTAACATGATGAGACCGAACTCAGGCCCATTACATTGGCTCAGACCCAGAAAACTAAAGAGCTGTAACTGGGACTCGACGGGACAAGGCAGCAAGTACATCCTCAGCCAGTGTTTCCACGGAGACAGTCACATGTGGGAATCAGAGATGAATTCTACTGAATTTTTCTAAAGTTTACCCAGAATCCACTTCCCCCCAGCACCCATCCCTGAGTCGGAGTCTATGAAACTGCACATTTTCAGATATATACTGATCCAGACTCATCGTTCGCAGGAGTTTTCTATATTTTTTTAACCCTCTGCTTAGTGTTTTTACAGAGTTGGCTCAGTGGTTCAGACTAGTGATTGTGACGGGCTTACCAGGACCAACGGACTGGACTCTGTCCCCTCAGACCCTCATCTGGCTCAGCAGCGGCTGCAGATTACAGCAGGTCCCTCGACACCAACACACTGCTATTTATATCTACAACTGGCATTTCTCAGTGAGAGCTACTCTAACTAAACACTCGGCTCCGAGAGCTCCGGGTTCGGGCCATACTGGGCCGGAGCTGATGGGTCGGGACCACCTTGGTCCTCCACCAAGCTGATGTCCAATTCCGGGGATCCTGGAGGGGACAAGACATCCAACTCCAAAGGGAGGAATATTAGAGTATTTAGCACTGATTGAAACACTACATCCCTTCACTTATTCACACACCCGATCTCTCGCGTGACTCATTAATCACATTCCTCTTTCAGACTTTGACTGGAGGTGATTTCAACTTCCTGCACAGAATGTAAAACAGCGCTGCCTCTGGGGGGGGGGCACGACTGCACTCCAATAATAAGGACCCCCCACACACACACACACACACACAAGCACACACACACACACCACCACCACCACCACCACCACCATCGCCACACACACACAATTCCCTGTCCATTCTCTCCTTTGACACTGCTGACTCTAAGGGTTACTAATGACATCTGTCGTCTCATAGCCTTCCATATGTAACTGCGAAAAGGCCGGATTCAAGACTGATGCTACAACCCTGACTCAGGGGAAACAGAGAGGACGAAGCAGCAAATATTGGTTTAGAGAGAGGAGGAGGAGGAGTAGGTGGAGGAGGAAGAGGAAGGACCTTTCATTGGCTGATCTGGTGCCACTGACTGGGCAGAAGGAGTTAGTGAGTCTGGGCTTCCTGATTAAAAAACAGGTGTGCAGACACACACTAGACGGGACATAACAGTTGGATGACAGGTGAACACACCTGTGCTGTGCAGAGGCTGGAATCAGTCACCGGGGAATCTCTGGGTCACTCGTCCAGCTCACGAACCGTAAGAGCCGAGGCGCCGTGGAAACAGAAATGATCATAAATAACTCGTATTTTACAAGTTATGTGGGTTAAGCACAAACAAGTATACGGTTCCTTTGACAAAAAGTCATTTTCTGGAAGGCAAATGTACAGTGTGTAAAAGGTTAACATTATTGGGGGGGGGGGCTGCTGACTCCTTGTTAAATTTCTGATGACCAAACTGTCCAATAACAGTTATTTAAATGACATTTTTAAGGATCTGGTAAGAGCAGGTCTGACTCGGGACATTTCGCTGCCCTAGGCCTGATATTTTCATTCATATATTTAATGATGATCATAATCATTTTTACTTTATTTTAACTTTATTCGGCCTCTTTTTCTGTGTCGTACCTTCAGCATCATCATGTCAGTCTTCATGTGCAGCTTGGCCCCTGTTCCGTTCTGTTCTGTCCTGGTTCTGACCCTATTCAGGGCGTGATGTGGTACCCGATGGTTCATCTTCTCTGTGATTCCAACATCATCAGCTTCCTGTTCGTCTTCCCCTCACGACCGTCCTGAACAGTTTTATTAAACAGCCTCTATTTTAGTTCTATCTTTCTTTTTTTATATTATTAATGAAACAGTTTTCAGAGGAAACTTTGGGCCCAAGCTGAGACCGAGGATGTGAGGGTGTACCTTTAGTAGCAGGACAGGATCCACACAGACTCTCATTAACCTCAGCGGCAGCAGCAGCGAACAGGTGTGTTCACCTGCTGAATGTCACTGAAACAGCTGCAAGGGTTCTGCCCCCCCACCCCCCCATGTAAGTTCTACATACCCCATAGAAGAACAGCAATAAAACACAAATATTGTCTGAGATACAGGAGACACAGGGATGAATAAAACAGATTTAAAGTTCATTGAGGCTCTTTTATCTGATCACTTCTCTTTTGTTTCCTGCTGCACAAACAACATTAAAACATGGTTCTGAAACATTATGATGTTATTTTTTCTGATGAGGACTAAGATCTGCTCTCTGATCTGCTCTCTGATCTGGACTCTGGCCTGGACTCTGATGTTGAATCAGATCTGGTCTAAGATGTTGACTGATGTGGCCTCTGATCTGGCCTCTGATCAGGACTCTGATCAGGACTCTGATCTGGACTCTGATCTGGACTCTGATCTGGACTCTAATTATGTCTATGACGTGGACCAGGAGCCCCAGTAGCCCAAGGAGCAGCGGCAATGATACCAGGGAGCCCAGACTCCATCTAGGAGCTCCACTGTCGGATGATGATTCCCTGAGGTCAGAATGAAACATGTCTTCAGTTCAGAATCTGGATCACAAGCCTTTCTCATAAGGGTGAGAAGAAAACCTGAGATGTGAAGGTGATGAGACATCGTCCGGTCTCTGGGTCTCCAGGACCTCAAACACCAGCGGTTATTAATCAGGGTCAATATCTAAAAACACGAAGCAGATCAACCTTGTCTGTTTCTATGAAGGCTGTCACTGGGGGGTAGATCCAGCGACAGAGGTCGCGTCTTCAGCCTGTTTGTGCCTTTTGTCTGGCGGTGGGTGCCTCGGCCCGATAATTACACCAAGGAGCGTGGGTGGACTGTGCGCGTGTGCCAGAGAGGGCTCGTGGATGCGAGAGAGGGGAAGAGAGAGAGAGAGAGCGAGTTGGGGGGGGGGGGCTTTCCCATGCCCGCTCCTGCTCCTGTTATTCTGACAGAGTCCGCGCAGAGACACCGACCGCCACAGAAACAGCCCCTGCTCCGTCGGATCCCAGCAGACAGGTGACTACGGACCCGGGCTTAGGGGGGGAGAGGGACCGGGAGCCTGTCACAGACGATCGGCTCGGCTCGGCTCGGCTCGGCTCGGAGCGCGGCGCGGCGCGGCGCGGCGCGGTTATTCTGGTGCACTCACCGGTGCGTTCCGTGCCGCTCCGGCGCCTCCTGCCCGCCTCCGCGTCCTGTCTCCAGGTTCGGGGACATTCTCGAACCCGCCCGGTATTTACCCGCAGGTGGGACCGGGTTTATTTATTTATTTCGGCACGAGTATGACATCAGTGCCGAACGTGGGCTGGGTTCTTCACGTCTCCAGGGACGGAATACCGGGGGTAGCCTATAGGAGTTAACGGAGCGCGTCTTGTCTTCCCCGCTGCCTTTTCCCAGCAGCGCCTCGTCTTTGGTTCTGATCCTGTAAAGACCCCGTGAAATCCCGAGATGGGGGCTCAAGCAACAAGCGACCGTGGCTGCGTCCAGCGGCGGCAGCGGCGGCTCTGCGCTCACTTCGGAGGGATAACGCGTTGGTGAGTCGCCGTGGTCGGTTCGTGTGTTCGCCTCTTCTACCTGCGGATTTACTGGGGTCCGAGTACCTGACACCTGCCTCTGGTTTCGACTGAGCGGGAGGGAGGGGGCTTCTCCGCCGGATCGGGGACGGGGATGAACTCGGCTGTTGGATTTGTAAAACTATCCTGAAAAGTGCTTCGCATCCTGCAGTGGTTCTACATTCCACAGCCGGAGTCTGTGGCGGAGCCGCGTCGATTCAGTGTGTTCGCGGGGGGACAAGCGGATCGGATCATGGGCGGCCGCTCGAATCAGCTCCCCCAACCAAAACCGGCTTGTACGTTCCGGGTGCTGTGGATGGTTCAAGCCTTCCTGGACCTGGCCGGCTCCCAGGAGATTTACGCGCCGCACTCGATCCGGGTGGAGGGCGACGTGACGCTGGGGGGACTCTTCCCGGTGCACGCCAGGGGGGTCCCGGGGATGCCGTGCGGCGACATCAAGAAGGAGAACGGCATCCACCGGCTGGAGGCGATGATGTACGCCCTGGATCAGATCAACGGCGACGAAGAGCTGCTGCCCAACGTCACCCTGGGCGCCCGGATCCTGGACACCTGCTCCCGGGACACGTACGCGCTGGAGCAGTCGCTGACTTTCGTGCAGGCGCTGATCCAGAAGGACACCTCGGACGTGCGGTGCACCAACGGGGAGCCGCCGGTGTTCGTCAAGCCGGAGAAAGTTGTAGGGGTCGTCGGAGCGTCGGCCAGCTCGGTGTCCATCATGGTGGCCAACATCCTGCGCCTGTTCCAGGTAGGACCTCCTCCGAGTCTTCTTCTCCCCGTGCTCCGGGTCGACATCCGGAGCGGAACCCGCTGTTCTCTGATGACTTATTCACCAGCACCCTCGGCCACATGTTCTTATGTAACTCCGCGGTTCACATGCAGCGGCTGGAGAGGAGCCAGTTTATGCTGCGCAGCGTCAGCCGCTGCATGTGTGTTCGCTCTCGCAGTCTCCACCTCTGTTAAAACCAAGAAACCCAGACCCGGGTCCCGTTTCCCTGCAGCGGGAGCCTGTGAGCCGCTGCTGTGGAGAACGGTCCCTGTCAAAGTCATGTGTGATGTGACTGTAATGAATCCTCCAGAAGTTCAGGACAGTGCTGAAATGAATCCAGCGGTGGTTGGAGCCGTTTGGCCTGTGTGTGTGTGTGTGTGTGTGTGTGTATGTGTATGTGCATGTGCCTGTTTCATTAGCTGTGAACATACCTTGACATCTGTGTTGTCATCAGAAATCATCAGGTTGAAATGGTTTTCTCCTGCAGATCCTGCAGACCCCAGGTGGGGGGGTTCCACAGGAAGTTAAACAGTCCCACAAGGCTATTAAGAGAAACGTTATTACTGTCAGTGACAGGAACAGGAACACCAGGGTTGTTAAAAAGGCTGGTTTTGTGCCTCAGAAAGAACACACACACTGATGGTTGGGCAAAAATTAGTACTTATACATACACGTTCCTTTATGAGCTTGGAACCAAGGACAGTAGCTCCTGCAACAAAAGGACCAGAAACATGTTGTTATTATCCTGATCTTGGTATTTGCTGCATTACTTATAACAATGCTGCCTGGAGAAAGAGATTTTAACCCCCACAACACTTTTTACTTGGTTAAGTCAAAGAGAAAAAAAAAAATGGACCATGGGTCATTTTCAACGTGGGAAATGTGGTTTTGGGATGTGGTCCAGACAATGCAGTTCGGATTAGATCAGATTTAATCTAAAATGCTGAGAGAATAAAGAGGCGTGGATGAAGGCAGAGGTGTGTGTTAGAGACGAGAACAGAAACAATGTCACACACAGTTAGTAAAGTGAGTGAGAGACATAAAGTGAAGACATGGAGACAGGGAGAGGGAGGAGTGGTCCAGAAAGACCAGGTCCTCTGGTCCATCTGGATGTGAGGCTCCAGTCTCGGTTCTTCTCGTATTCTCTTTCATCTGATACAGTCACAACTCTTGACAAAGACTGAACATGTCTCATAGTTAGAGGATATTACTTTAAGTAAACAACAACAAACAAACCCACTGCTACTCTATTTCTTATCTTTTCTTCTTATTGTTAAATGTTCCCAATTATATTAAAGAGAAATTTTCTGAGTTAGTAAATAACTTGAACAGTCACTTTATGGATATCAACTGATCCGGGTCCATTTTTATTGAGTTTGTTAAAACAGAAGAAAGAAAATTGTGTAATCCCGTCCTCTAGACCCCCCCCAAAAAAAACAAAAACAAAAAAAACAAAACAAAACAAAACCCAAAAAACCTGGGAAATAAAATCTACTTGACACTTTGCCATGGAAACTAGACTGTGTCACATTATACCCTTCTCCACCCCTCGCACCCCCCTTAACTCACCATATAAATACAGAGACAACACAAGTATAAGTGTATCATTAGCTGCTCTCATGTGGGTACAGATGTTGGTACAGATGTTAAAACAAGTCACCCATGTGACTGGTTCTGTGACTGTTGGATCTTATATCTAGTTATTAAAGGGGGGATGATATGCGACAAGTTGTACGATTCACGGTACTAAGAGGCGGGACAGGGAACTTCGCCTCTGACCTTTGGTTCATGTGGACAACATGGAACGAACTTTATATTAAATCTGCTGAGATTTGATTTATCCTCTTTTCCAGTTGTAGCTGTTGGTGGTTACACAATAACTGAGCTCCTTGGTCTTTAGCTAAGCCTCATTGTAGCTTAGGGTTTATGTTGATGCATTTTTTCTGTGAGAAACAAGGTGTTTTTGGTCTGACATTTATTTAATTCTTGTGAATCTTTTGTTGAGCCTGGTGCCCCCTGATGGGCACAGATCTTTTAATAACACTTTTGTTTTCATCAACGACATTGGTCGTGTACACCGTTTTAACTTGATTTAAATAGCTCTGTAGAATTATGGCATTCAACCAAATGAAATTCAGACACTCAATTTTTGGACGGTTTAAGATATTCTTTTATATATTTCTGATCCAGAGCTTAGAAACTATTGTAAGCTTTTCAGAGCTTTGGCTTTCAGGCCAGCCTAACTCTCACCAGCGGAAAGCTGATTTTGAAAAGAATTTAATGTGGCCAAGCTCTGGATGTCTTTAGTAACAGGCAGTGAAAGGCTCTCTCACACTGGAGGCTGAAAGTTTTTCTTCCCTCCCAAGTTTTTTAGAGCAGACAGCATAAAGACAACAACTTTTTTTGTCCATATTGTGTGGCAGAGGTTAAAAAAAAAAAAAAAAATTGGGTACACCTTGACCCCAAGTCTTGTCAATATAAACAAAAATGTATTATATTTTAAGAGAAGTATGGTTGATTGGCTCTTGGGATATTTAAGTCTCAAGACTGCACCACAAATAGAAAGACGGAATTAAATCAACTCTTACAGCCTCATGTGTCCAAGAAGCCCATTAGACAAGTCCTCCAACTTGAATGGACATTTGGGTCATTTTTTTTCCAACCCTCAGCTACAACCTGAGGCAGCTTACCAGCAACTGGGTCATCAGTGTCATGGTAACGATAATAAACTAGCGGTTAACGCTCAGGACGGGTTAAGGTTTGGTTAAGTTTAGGAAAAGATCTTGGTCTCGGTCAAAATAGGTATTTCCTTAAAGTTAGAGGACCTTCGTTGTCATGGTTTCAACAATAAACATGGAGTCAAGACCAAATTATGCTTCTGCGTCGAACCAGTTTCAGTTGCCATCATTTCAAAGTGATGCCAACAAACTCATTAAAAACAGCAGCAAAGAAACTCAAAAATTAAGGCTTATAAATGCCGCTGCCAACTAGTGGTTTGGTGGTGTAACCACAGGGTGACGCCAACGCAGAAGTGTAAATGCTCATGATGGCATAGGCCAATTGCAGAGGCTATGGCGTGGGTTCAACGCCACAGCGTAAATTGCCTTTAGAGTTGTGGAAACCAACAGCTGAGTCTCGTGTGAAAGCTTTGTTTCTCTCACATAAATGTACAGACCAGGTTCCTGCAGATGTAGCTGAAGGTAAATGGGTCATATATTGAGGAGAGAGGGAGATGTGTGCGTCAGAAAGCCGGTAAGCTGAAGCTGGTTACTGCTTCACTGCACAACAACACTCAGTGGAATGAAATGGGAGAGGTAATTATTTTCCCCTCTGATAGAGAAGTCATCTGCTCCACAGCTGTTTTCACCTCATTATACCCCCGATGTTCGTAAATGGCCGAGTTGGCACCGTAATCACACAACAGATAGATTAAGGCTTCACTCTCTAGACGGCTGCGCAACCCCCCCCCCCGGTGGATCATGGGTCAGGTCGGGGCCGGTTTCTACTGTACATGTAGAAATATAGAAATCCATCTTTTTTCCATCCTCTCATTGTTGGGCATGTGTCGGCATCACATTTTCATGCTGTAAATTCTGCGTCAAAAAATACCGGGGTACGACGGAGCTGAAACTGCCGGATCGCCACGGTCTACGTTCCCTCTGAAGTCGCATCAGAACAACTGAATCGAGAACTTTATCGTGAGACGTTGTTGAACTTAAAACCATCAACACCGGCAGGGTGGTTGTTGAAAGTTTTGGACTTTTGACTCGTAATTACTCTTCAGATTCTGTGTCTCATAAAAATGTGCACATTTGTGAGTTTTTCTGATTTGGAATGCAACTAACAATTATTTTCATTATTCATTAGTCTGCGAATTACTTTCTCATTTAACCCAGCAGTCTGTGAGGGCTGTTAAAATCCCTGTCACGATTCCCCAAGCTGACGTCTCGTTTTTCCCGAGCATTTCTCAATCCTGAGGAAAACTCCAGCTCCATCATACGTGATGATTAACAATAGAAAATGCTCACAACTGCTGTTTTAACATGTTTGAGTCCAACTCCGCTCAAACGTGTTCAGTTACTGTTACTCACTGTAACAGAACCTGTTTGACTGGTTGGACAAAATAAGCCTTTTAAATGCAGGGAAACTCTGGCCTCCCATCTGATAGGCAAAACAATTACTCGATTAATCAGGAAAGCAATCAGCAGATGAAGTGATAATGAGCGGGACTGTTGGTAGCAGCCCTGAAACCAGGACACCTGTACTCATTACCCGCCGCGTGTTGCCTCACTTCCTCTGTTTGTCCTGCGCCTCTTCATCACATCCCGTTTCCTGTCGCTCCTGTTTGCGTCCTCCTCTCTGTTTGTCTTTCCCCCGCCTGTCCTCCCTCTCTCACGGGGCGTGCTTCATTAGGCCGCAACGGCGGGCGACTCAGCACAGGTGCGCACCGAGGAGGAGCCACGGGGTCATTAAACTCCCCCCTGTTGCTGCACCGTGATGGAGTGTGCCCCCTGCATCGGCCATAAATTCAAGCGAGCGTGAGAGCAGTCTGGAGCGGATCTTTTCCCCGTCCCTCTCTTGTAAAAACGAAGCAGCTTGGCTGCAGGGTCGCAGTGGCTTTTTACGAGGAAGTGGTATCGTGTTTAATTGAGAAGGTGGGTTTTGCTATTCGCCTTCCGTACGAGAGCCAGCTCGTTAGAGTGGCGGGTTGGGGTGGGGGTGTTTTGCAAAGGCGGTAATGGTAGTTAATGGGCGGTATGCGAGCTACAGCTCATTAGGTACATACAGTGTTTTATGACTTTACTGCCAGTGACGATATTAATGTTGGTAATTGGACGTTGGTGCTTATATTAGATAAAACACACGTAGAATCAGGATTTTCTCCTTCCACTCGGCTCACGAAAAACAGGGAACGTGACCTGGTTATTGCCTCCTGCAATAACGGTGATGATGATGATGATGATGATGATGATGATGATTCTATTAAAAGTTCAAAGCAAATTCCAACAGACTACATTGGTTGCTGATAGAATCACCATCAAAAACACAGTTGTGTAAGTCAGGACATTTACTGATCGTATCGCTAGTTACCCCAAGGGGCACATAATTTTGGAGTATTTACTAAAATTTCAGCTGTCAAAGAGCTGCGGTTCATCTGATCTAAAGCTAAATAAGATCAGATGACGGGCTGTTTTGACATGTGTCGCACATGTCTTGACAGCAGCTGAAAGTGCGGACGATTGGTTGAAAAGATTCATTGGTTCGTCTGTTTTGAAGATCGATTTGTTGTTTCAGTAATTTTCAAGTAAAAATGTCAGATTTGATGGTCTCAATATGGTTACGATAGCCAATGAATTCTCTTTGGGGCTTGGACAATTTGTCAGAGACAAAACAAGACGCATGAAGACGTCAGTTTGGGCTTCAGGAAACTGTGATGTGCACTTAATGGTTTGAGTAGTTAATCAAGCATAAACACCAGACTTTTTTGGATTACATGCGAGGATTTGCTACCTTTCTCTGGTTTCTCTGTCATAATAAACTGAATCTGTTTGGTTTTTCGATTGTTGGTTGGACCCAACACGACACTTCAAGGGGTCATCATGGTCTCTTAGATACTGTCTTACATTCTATTATCAAAGCAACTCATTGATTAATTGATAACATAATTGACAGACAATTCAATAACAAAAATGATTGATACCTTTTGAATTGGCAATGTGTGAGCACAGGCGTGAGCCCCCCGCCCCTTCACTGACATCTCAGTCCTTTAATCGTGGATTATCTGGAAGTAAATTAGTAAATTAGAGGAAATATCAGTTACTGTCATCATCTTAACAAAGAAGAGACTGAATGAGTCATGTACAGTCAGTGTGGGAGACTGTAACTGAGACGTCCTCCTCCTCCTGAGCTTCGCTCTGTGAACGGGAGAAAAACAGTCTGACGTCACGGCCACTTTAATAAGTGTCGCCGGCTGCTTCAGCCACTGAGGGAAACACAAAGGAAAATCATGAAAAATAACAGGTTGGTTGCATTTCGGCTCCTTTTACTCCTGCTCTGTCGCTGACTGGCGAGCTCCGGTGAATTAGCTTTATAATAGCTCTTTTAATTTGTCCTCTCTCTCTCTCTCTCTCTCTCTCTCTCTCTCTCTATCCGTGTCTGTTATAGTCTCTCTCCCTCAGTGTGAATCTGGCAGTTCTGCAGATTTTCCACCTGCTTTTCTCAGATGGTAAATTTCACTTTTTTTTTCTGCTGCAGCGGTCACTCTGCAATGATAAATCAAATACTGCCTTCGCATAATTTTCCATCCTCTCCTGCCATATACGGTGCCTCTGAACAAGAAACACCCTAAAATACATAATACATGAGACCAAACACAGTTTTCAGCGCCGCCACTTTTCCTCCAATTCCCTGGTGCTAAAGCTCAGTGTGTCCTTCAGTGGACAGAAAATACACAGTTTGACTATTTAGTTCCTAAAAAGGGCCACAAATCCTTAGTAAATACCCCTCATACTGTACTGCTGAAAACCGTTGGCTGAGCAGGAGGACTGTGCAGTATACTGACTTTAAAAGTATATACGTGAGCCACACAATAAGACAGTTTATACTGATATAGTTTAATGTTATATTACAATACCACCATGGCAGATTAAGACCCGCCCAGTTAGATTAAAACCTGCCAAGGTAGATTAAGACCTTCCAAGGTAGATTGAGACTTGTCTAGGTAGATTAAGATGTGCCATGGTAAATTTAGACTGCCCAGGTAGATTAAGACCCATTCAGGTAGATTAAGACCCACCCAGGTAGATCAAGACCTGCCCACGTAGACTAAGACTCAACCAGGTAGATAAAATCAAATGAGGTAAATCTTGTTTCGTTTCAACGCCTTGTTTCACTCTTTTCAGGCCAACTCAATTTTGGTCACTCACCTGTCTGAGCTGCAACGATGCAATAACTGAATGAGGACTCAGGGCTTCTCTGTACACAACCAACTAGCTAGTGGTGACCTGTGGTCTGTATGTGAGGTGTTTAGGGAACATTGCTCATTGGTTAATTGCAGTGTCCACAGATACAGGGAAGTCAATGCATTTTATTTTGAATCAAGTCTGTTTTAATAAAAGTGCTTGTGACATCTCACATGTGGATTTGACTTAAAACCAAATATTTTGCCCACTTCTTAGGAAATACAGAGGTAAACAATACAGATATGAGTTTTAGTCTATATATCACCAATGTCATGAAATTTGAAAATTACCCATAAAACTTCCTTCAGGATGATATAGATGTTTTCTGCTCCCTAAACAGGATTTTCTTTTGTTTTTATACTGGCCACTCTTCAGGTTATGAGAAATGATTTTATTTACTGACACTCCCCCTCCACAGTCAGACCTGAATGAATCAGCCAGTGACTCATGTTGTACTTGCTCGCTGTGACCCATGGTGTCCTGATGCTAAAGACACGAGTTCTACTTTTGGCCAAGTCTGAGGCTGCAGGTTTAGAAAACGAGGCTGATGATTGAAAAGTTTGGGGCATCTATGACCAGAGTTTCTCATCCGGGTCGGTGGAATAGGCATCGAAAGCAGAATTTATCCTGCACTCTCCGTTAGAACCCTAAAGAAATCCTGTTGGCTGCCTCCCCCTGTCTGTTCACTGTGAAGTGGACGCACTTCCATGCTAACCGGTGGGTTTATGAACATAAATACTGAGAACAGAGCATATTAAAAAAAAAGAAATATGTATTTATATATATACATATATAATATCCGTCCAATCTAAGGTGCCTGATAATTACCTGGGAGTTGGTATAATGGCTCATTTTAAATCACCTCACAGGAGGAAGGTTCCTGCAGGGTGAGTCATCGTGGTGGTTTCGGTCCAGCGTCGGTGTGGGGGCCCTCTCAGCGCCCCAGTTTCCTGCCCCAGGTATCAGACACTACAGGAGCCTTTAGACTATACAGCAAAAAGGACTGTGTAGGTTCATATGGGTCATAAAAATCTAAGGCTGAGCGATGGAAGCATGGTGGATCGTTGTGCTACGATGGAAATACAGAATAATAAAGGAGAGCAGACACTTCATCGGCTCATGTTGTCATCCGTCTGTGACGCTCTAATGTTTTTGAAATGCTGCAGAATAATAAACCAGCTATGGCCATGATGCTGATGCTTCTGTGCACCAGAAACCCTCAGGAGAGGAGGACGAGGAGAAAGAGGAAGAGGAGAGTGTAACGCCAGTTGTGGCAGGAAGAGAGGACCAGGTGCTTTTTTTCCCCTCTAATTCAAAACTGGCGCTTCTTCTGGTTGGCATATACAGCAAAATTTTGAGTTGTATCCCAATGGTTTGGTTTGAAGTCGCAGGTTGGAAGCAGCTTTCACATTTTTAATGTGACAATGTGATCGCTGCCTAGACTATGTTCCAACAAATAATTCTTTAAATGCATGAAGAGCTACGTCCATGAATATATCTGGAGTCGCAGGTTGGCGATGATGGTGGTTCTTCAAAGATCAGGACTTTGGGAGCAGTTCAGGCAAGGAGAGCACTTTGGGAAAGATGGGGACACGTTGTGTCTCGGATACTTTGGATTTTTTAAACCAGATCAGGATCTTCCTGGTGGCGTGAAGAGACCTTTGATTCACCAGGTCAAGGATTTACCACTGAATCTGTCTCCTGTCTTTAAGAATTTCCTCTCCTGATGGGCTGTTGACTAGTCCAGGTTGTCTCTCAGCCGCCTGTGCAGTGCATGCTGGGATACTGCATGCTGCAGCCCCTCTGAGCCTGGGCAGGGATAAGCAGCTATAAATGACTGAATTGATGGAGTCTGAAGTGGATTTATCTGAAACTCCCCGATGTGAATATTCCTCCTGGAAAAAATCTGCTGATTCTATTTCACGCGGAATCAAACCAGACCACGGATTGTGTGGGCAAAGGCATTGCCACTTTCTGGGGTTGTTTTCTATACTTCTGGATACCACACAGTCTCTTAACTGTAATGTGCTTATTCATCAAAAACTACGGTTGTGTTTGATGTGGACGCCCCCACATTCACAGGTGGGAATGGAGCTGCACTGCTTAGGCGGTGTAGTAAAAAGAGGACACTAGTCTCAGAGGGGAAGCAGTGAGGGACATTTTTGAGTTCATGATGAATGTCAGAACAAATTGGGAAGCTGTGATTGGTTAAAAAAAAACCCAAAAACAAACGAACCCCCCAGAAAAGGAAAAGGTCACCATTCATCGCACAGCTTCTGTTTCCAACGAAACAGATGCTGGCAGAATTGTACCTCTACCTTACTGGGGATGGGGGGGGGGGGGGTATGAGGCAGCATTCTGTATTAAAAGTAGTATCTAATAAAATCGTTCCACACATCGCGATATTATATTAATGAAGTTGATGCTGGGCTGTGAAACAAATCATATATCGTCGAAAATCACAGCCCAGCTCCTCTTTATAATAACTGGTGAAGTGGCTCTTCCTGCAGTTTAATCAGAGGAATGAATAATACGAGGAACACGGGATCTCTGGTTCCAGTGAAGTTTTACAGAGCAATTTTACTGTAGTTTTCTTCAGGAAAGGCCTCAGGAATAAAATGTTTCCTGGGGAGACGTTCTCCACCTCAGGAGACGTTCACCTCTGATCCAACAGTGATTTGTTATGACAGTGGTGTTTGTTCTGCTGTTATCAGGATTTGTTTTGTCAGCTACATCAAACCTAATTTTCCATATCAGCAGGTTCTTGATACGTCTGTGATAAACTGATATTGAATGATGCATCAGATGAAGGATTCTGTGACTCTGTAGCTGCTGGATGGGGATATAAGCAGCTCTTTGTTCAAAGTATCAGTGGAAAGTACGAAGATATGTCAGTGCTTGTTTCTGCTGAAAACAAATTTCATTCGTTGTAGGTTAAAATGACCCTAAGTGAGTTGATGTACTGCACTGATATGGTTAATTCTATTATCAGGAATTATTCTGACATATTTCTGAGTGATGTTAAAAAAAATTTTGAAGTAATACTGAATAATAGTAGGTCATATGGTCCCTACTAGATTTTCCATCCTACTTTCATACCTTGGTCAGTGTGAAACCGATGTTGATTTACATTCTCCTGGTATCAGTGAGGTTTTAAAACTTTTTAAAGTAAATCAGATAGTCCTGCAGAAACAGCAAAGAGAAACCTCCCTCAAAGGTTTTTCTCACTCCGGTTTCTCCCTCCTCTCCCCTGACAACGACCCCCAATCCTCCTGCCGCTGCCTCGCAGAGCTGCAGCCCGGCGTTGTATTAATCCAGCCCCCAGGAGAGGCTGCTGGCGCTCTGGGCTGCCTCTCCCCTTGTTTCGGGCGTCTTTGTGCTGCCTCTCAGTCTGTCACAGCTGCTCGGGAAGCCTCTTTCTCTTCGCCGACCTTGCTAAGTATAAAAGAATTGCTGTGGTAGACTTAGTCAGCCCTCTGAGACGCACACTGTCACACAGGCCCATCTATTACTGGCAGAATAGCTCCGGCGGGTCCGGACACCACTCAGACTCCGGTGCCTGCGTTAGCCGGTGCAGATTCAGATTAAAAAGCCTCGATTCAGCTCGTTGATTCTGACTTTACATCGATGCGGGTTTGGGTTCAGATTTATTTAGCTCAGTGGTTCTGGGTGTTTTTCATCCCTGGGCTTAAATTGAGCAAATTAAGTGTCACCACAGGACAGACTTCTCTAAACAGAAATTTGAACATAGTACTCATTCCTGTCTTTCTCTTCTTCTAACACACATCATATGACTGGCTGAGGATTCAGAGGATGAACAAAAACAACTTAAGAGAAGATGTTTACTTCCATAAACAAATTTTGTCATCAGAAACATTGAAGAAAAAGTCTCAACTTTACACAGTTAAAATCCATCTTATCAAGACAGTGGTGGAAAAATATGACAGTAAACATACAGTAATTCATTACCTAGTTAGCAATATTACTTACTGTGTCATGCACATTCACTGTCATGCACTTATAAGTCAACAAAATTACCGGTGCATTGGTTAAAATATCTGTCAGAGGACGGAACATCTTACATTAAATTCAACGTGTGTGTCCTCTGATAAAAGATCTGCAAATAAAAACTGTAACAATAAAGGTTCTTCTCCTCAAACACAGCTTAAAATTTTATAATCCTCCTTTTGAAGAAATAAAGGACATTTTACCGAAACATGTAACATTGAAACCATCCTATAATAAGGATCAGTAAAAACATGAAACAGACTTTATCTGCAGTCTTACTAAAGTCACAGAAGAACCTCTCCAGTAAACCTGTCTTACTCCACAGCTGATGATAGTCTACCCAAACACAACCACACACACGCACACACACACACACACACACACACACACTCTCACACACACTCACACACGCTCACACACACTCACACACACACATATACAGATCGTTAAATTTTAGTTCAGTTCTACTTCATATCAGACTCTGCACCATTTTTTCCTGAGATATTAGGTTTGTGATTTAGGTTTGTACCAAATACCAGCAGACAGGCTTCCATCATTTATATAAATATTAATAATGTAACCGTACAACTGCTGCAGCACAAACTCAGATGCAAAAATCAATCACTCAATAAAAAGAAAAAAAAAATTCCAACAAACAATCAAACACAACAGAAATACAAATAAAGGAAACAAAAAGTTTGGTTGGAGTTATCAGCAAAATCAAGATAAACTGGCAAAGTAGTGACTGTATAAATCACACAACTAGTATTTGGATGCTGTAAGTGTCATTTTATTTAACATTTAGCTCACTTCCAAAGTTGGTACAAAGCTGGACTTTTTTAATTAAAATAAGTGATGTGATCCTTATAAGGTACGTTGGAGCCAGCACTTCGGTGTCTTAGACGCAAATGAACGGTCGACGTGTTGCGAGTGTCCACTGCGCTAACGACCACGTCTGTGGATCAGACACCTCTTCAGGACCAGGTGGCAACTGTCAAGTGTAAATGACCCATTTACACCGACCAGTAGGGGCCAGAACCTCTCAGCCACTAACAGACGGAGCCTCTGGTTTATGTAATAAAGTAAAAAGAACGTAGTAAAAAGTTCCTAGATCACCAGATATGAACGTTCTACATCAGTCAGGAGGCGATGATGTTAGCTGCTTTCTAGTCTGACAAGCTCTTACAGTATCTTTTTATCTCATCAGCAGACACTGCTGCAGGAGTAATTGCCTTGACTTTCCTAAAAATGTACTCGAAGGCTATTTGAGTTTGGTGCTGGAATTTCTAGGCCTCCGGATCTTTGTTCAGCGTTTCAAACGGCGATCAATCAGAAAATGAAGCTCTTTCTGCCATTGTCCTCGTAAGTGGCTCCAAGTCCGACCGTCTGCGAATCAAAACCCTTTCAGCTTTTGTTTTTTAATGTGGATTCTCCCCAGTGACATGAATTTTTAGTATGTTTCAGCTGGTGTTCTATTTATTTTTATATTTACAGCTCCTAAATAAACCGTGCCTCCGTGAACAGACCTGCATTTCATTTAGTGTGACTATCCACAGTCTCAGGATCACTGTGTTAAGTATTCAAAGAAAAACTACTGTGCTAGACTCCAGCAGCCCCCCCCCGACATGCAGAGTCACAGAGATTCACCTGTAACGGGCAGAAAAGCCCGTCTTTGTCAGCTTTATTCAACCATTCAACTGAGACCTCGGCGCCGTGTTCAGACCTCTGATAGATTTAAGGATCAAACTTGGTTTGGTTGTAGTTTTTCAGAGAAAGACGTTTATTATACAACACAGTAAGTGAACAGTGTTATTGGTGGTGATGATGTGGCGCCGTATTGGATTTACACATGACGTAAATAACAGAGGGTGTTTATACATGTTTGACTAAGCTGCAATTGTTTGTTTGCATTTTCAAATTACAGTAAAGATGATCAGGCGTCGGCTCTTGCGTTTGTGAGGTTTTCTACAGCTGATTGTTGTGGGCACGTTGTGGAAATGCTGTAAACCTACCGGCCAACGTGAACACTAAAGTATTAGTGTATTAATGTAGTATTTAATGTAGATGACACCGGCACATCATGACAAACCCATTCAACATACACATAAAAACACATAAAACAGCCCCTCGTTAATCTGAGAAATAATCACTGTGGTCTGCTGCTGCTGCCGGAGATTTGTGGAAGCTTTTCACAAGCACTTTCCTCCGCCAAGGCGAAAAATGCGCTGTCTCACAAAATTAAGGAAAGTGATTAAAAAGTCCTGGAACTTTAACTGGATCCACACCAAAGTTTAATGGGGTTTTTTTTTTCCCCTCGTCCATTCCCCATCCCCTCCACTTTTTAGTTCATCATGCTGACCAACCAACAATGTAGCCGCAAGGGGACACAAGCCAGTGTCTTATTGTGCCGGTCCCAAGCCCGGATAAATACAGAGGGTTGTGTCAAAACTTTTGCCAAATCAAACATGCGAGTCAGATCTATGAATCCCATACCGGATCGGTCGAGCGGTCGAGGAACGCCATCGGTGCTGTTCACCTACAGGGTGAATTGGACTACTGTTGGTAGAAGAAGGAGAGGAGGAAGGTGGAATGCCAAGAGGATAGGAATGAGAGTAGGGACTTTGAATGTTGGAACCATGACAGGAAAGGGTAGAGAGTTAGTTGACATGATGCAGAGGAGGAAGGTAGACATACTGTGTGTCCAGGAGACCAGGTGGAAAGGCAGCAAGGCTAGAAGTTTGGGAGCAGGGTTCAAGTTGTTCTACCATGGTGTAGATAGGAAGAGAAACGGAGAGGAGTTATCTTGAAAGTGGAGCTTGTTAGGAATGTCCTGGAGGTGGATAGAGTGATGAGTCTGAAGCTAGAAATCGAAGGTGTAATGTTCAATGGGTATGCTCCACAGGTAGGCTGTGAGCTGGAGGAGAAGGAGAAATTCTGGTTAGACCTTGATGAAGCCATACAGAGCATCCCTAGAGATGAGAGAGTTGTCATTGGTGCAGACTTCAATGGACATGTTGGTGCAGGAAACAGAATCCAGGAGAGAAGGACAGATGGTGGTTGATTTTGCAAAAAGGATGGAAATGGCTGTAGTGAATACTTTCTTCCAGAAGAGGCAGGAGCACACAGATAGACTACATCTTGTGTAGACGGTGTAATCTGAAGGAGATCAGTGACTGCAAAGTAGTGGTTGGTGAGAGTGTAGCCAGACAGCATAGAATGCTGGTGTGTAGGATGACCTTGGTGGTGAGGAAGACGAAGAGGACAAAGGCAGAGCAGAGGACGAAATGGTGGAAGCTAAAAAAGGAAGAGTGTTGCATGACTTTTAGGAAGGAGTTGAAGCAGGCTCTGGGAGGTCAGGAGGTGCTTCCAGATGACTGGAGAACTACAGCTAATGTGATCAGGGAGACAGGAAGGAGAGTACTTGGTGTGTCATCTGGAAGGAAAGTAGATAAAGAGACTTGGTGGTGGAATGAGTGTATACAGAAAAAGAGATTAGCTAAGAGGAAGTGGGACACTGAGAGGACTGAAGAGAGTAGACAGGAGTACAGGGAGATGCAGCTAAAGGTGAAAGTAGAGGTGGCTGTTAGGTTGGACAGTAAGGAGGAGAGAGATCTATACAGATTGGCAAGGCAGAGAGACAGAGATGGGAAGGACGTGCAGCAGGTTAGGGTGATTAAGGATAGAGATGGAAATGTATTGACAGGTGCCAGCAGTGTGATGGGAAGATGGAAAGAGTACTTTGAAGAGTTGATGAATGAGGAAAATGAGAGAGAACGAAGAGTAGAGGATGTGGCTATTGTGGATCAGGAAATAGCAAAGATTAGTAAAGATGAAGTGAGGAAGGCACTGAAGAGGATGAAGAGTGGAAAGGCACTTGGTCCTGATGATATACCTGTGGAGGTATGGAAGTGTCTAGGAGAGGCAGCAGTAGAGTTTCTGACTGGGTTGTTTAACAGGATCTTAGATAGTGAGAAGATGCCTGAGGAATGGAGGAGAAGTGTGCTGGTGCCCATTTTTAAGAACAAGGGGGATGTGCAGAACTGTGGCAACTACAGAGGAATAAAGCTGATGAGCCATACAATGAAACTATGGGAAAAGAAGTGAAGCTAGACTAAGGGCAAAAGTCAGCATTTGTGAGCAGCAGTATGGCTTCATGCCAAAAAAGAGTACCACAGATGCAGTATTTGCTCTGAGGATGTTGATAGAGAAGTACAGGGAAGGTCAGAGGGAGCTGCATTGTGTCTTTGTAGATCTGGAGAAAGCGTATGACAGGGTGCCCAGAGAGGAACTGTGGTACTGTATGAGGAAGTCTGGAGTGACAGAGAAGTATGTTAGAGTGGTGCAGGACATGTATGTGGACTGTAAGACAGTGGTTAGGTGTGCTGTAGGTGTGACAGAGGAGTTCAAGGTGGAGGTGGGACTGCATCAGGGATCAGCTCTAAGCCCCTTCTTGTTTGCTATGGTGATGGACAGACTGACAGACGAGGTTAGACAGGAATCTCCATGGACTATGATGTTTGCAGATGACATTGTGATATGTAGTGAGAGCAGGGAACAGGTGGAGGAGAAGCTTGAGAGGTGGAGATGTGCCCTGGAAAGGAGAGGAATGAAGGTTAGCCGCAGCAAGACGGAGTACATGTGTGTGAATGAGAGGGACCCAAGTGGAAGAGTGAGGTTACAGGGAGAAGAGATAAAGAAGGCGGAAGATTTTAAGTACTTAGGGTCAACAGTCCAGGGCAATGGAGAGTGTGGAAAAGAGGTGAAGAAGCGTGTGCAGGCAGGCTGGAACGGGTGGAGAAAAGTTTCAGTTGTGATGTGTGATAGAAGAGTTTCAGCTAAAATGAAAGGAAAGGTGTACAAAACTGTGGTGAGACCAGCGATGCTGTTTGGTCTAGAGACAGTGCCACTGAGAAAGACAGGAGGCAGAGCTGGAGGTAGCAGAGATGAAGATGTTGAGGTTCTCTCTGGGAGTGACCAGGATGGATAGGATCAGGAATGAGTACATCAGAGGGACAGCACATGTTAGAGGTTTTGGAGATAAGGTCAGAGAGGCCAGACTGAGATGGTTTGGACATGTCCTGAGAAGAGATAGTGAATATATTGGTAGAAGGATACTGAGTTTTGAACTGCCAGGCAGGAGGCCTAGAGGAAGACCAAAGAGGAGGTTTATGGATGTAGTGAAAGAGGACATGAAGGTAGTTGGTGTGAGAGAAGAGGACGCAGAAGACAGGGTTAGATGGAGGACACTGATTCGCTGTGGCGACCCCTTAAGGGAAAAGCCGAAAGGAAAAGAAGAAGAAGAAGAAGATGCTGACCAACCAACCAACCAACCAACCAACAGGCGGACGAGGGTGAAAACAGCCTCATTGTCGGGGGTAGAAATACGGCAGCGAGGCTCCTGCCAACTCTCAGCAGTAAAAAGCCACTGTTGTGTTTATGGTGCATTATGTCTGCAAATGATTCTCAGTCAAAGAGATAAAATAGTGAGGCGACGTCACAAGGGCCCTGCTCCTGAGCTCACAGCCTGCTTCACCTGGGGACCAGATGACGCGTGTTGCCATGGAAACCACCTGACGCTACAACTGCCGGATCCGGTGTCGGTTACGTACAGTTCGGCATTTGTGTCGGTAGCGTCGCAACTCCCTCATGTTCCCGCACATTCCTGAACGTGCAGTCGTGTCATGTTGTCTTTTTATGGGTGAAGATAGACAGTGATGGAGTTGGTACGCAGTGTGATGTACACAACAATACAATACAGTAGTATTATGTGTAAAAGGTACTGTCAGCTTCAGGTAGTTAATCCACAGCAGTAAAAGGAGCCAAATTTTGGCAGCTAGAACCAGTAGGAACCTAAAAATCAGATACCTGTGTGTTTCCAGACAGTTCAGCTCAAGTGTTGCATGCAGGGCTTGTCAAATCTCCCTCAGTCTTCCTGGGAAAGGGGTTTTTCTTCTTTTGTAAAGAAAGCGGCATCAACATTGTGCTGGCTCAGCCACAAAGTCAAGGAGAGTTTGGAAAGACTCTTGAGAGACTCTGGCACTGCTGTAGCCAGAGGAGAAGTCCAGGTTTTCACCACTCCCCCAATGGTGGGAACCGGGGCTAGGGTTCCTGCCCGTCAAACATCTGTTTGCCCTCTGGCTCTGTGGGTCTTCGTCTCTAAATAACACTCATCTCCTGGCAACGGCAGCGTGGAAACCCAGACTAGTCCCCTTAACGAGCCGAGGATTTAATGAACACGTCCGTTTCAACCCAAGAGACCGGACTTTTTATCCTCTCTTTTCACATAACAGTGTTTGACCATCTGCATATGCAAATATCTGTGTGTCTGTGATACCACCGGCACCACACGGCCTGATTTACAGTCAGTAAAACGGCTCCGTCCGACCTCTGTGACGGAATGCATCTGTCCCCTGGAACCGCATCGGCATGAGGCTGGGTTCTCCAGCACGTATGAGGGATGGCGCCCTGTTCTCTGCTTCTATTTTAACTTGCGGCGCTGCGTTCCGCCTCCGCCTCCTCCCACCCTCAATCTGCCGTTTACTTCGCCTTAGTTGTCACCGCTGTCACCGCTTCTGAGCGCTGCATACGCACTGCAGCCTGCATACAGATGTTACATGTTTAAATGCTGCTTTATGCCTCCCTCCCCCAAATAAATAAAGAAAAAGTGATTTAAAATGAGTGAAACTGTGACAAAGCCACAATAGGATGAGATAAAACTACAGTAGCAGACAAAGCAGCTAGGTAATTATTGTGGATTCATAGCGATACACAGTAAGGTACATAAGTATATGGACAGTGGCAGGGTTTTTGTAATTCCGCCTCCGTACACAACCACAGTGGATTTGGAAAAAAGCTACCATGATGTGACTGAAGTGTTAGCTTTCAGCTTTAATTTAAGGACTTTAATGAGAATATCACATTAACCGTTTAGAAATTACAGACATTTTTATACATATATACATTTTCAGAGGCTAAAATAATCTGACAAACCAACAGAATTATACATATCAGGAATATTTTATTATCGGCAGTTGTATCTGGCATTTGAGGAGATAATGAACAGTTTTCCAGTCCGGAATTAACTTGTGTCTACATGGTGAGACTATTCTCTGTATAGCAGCTTTCCTCCTTGAATTTAATCATAAATAAATTAAATAGAGTCAAATAGAGTACATTAAATAGAGTCAATAGAAAGCAAAACTAAGGTAGGAAAGATTGATGTGTGCTTTATTTTGCTAATAAAATAAATTAATTTCCACTGCGTGTGATACACATTTTCATTCCACTTCAAAAAATTCTGAAAATCTACCAGATTTGAATTTTATGGTTATTTTAGTAAGTTTTGGTTGGTTTGGATGGGAGTTCTTTAAATGACATGTTTTTATGGATGAATACATGAACCTTGGGGCGGTCAACATATCTTTAGGGGAGTGAGGTCTTAATTTTTAAGAAATGCAAAATGCTTCTGCATAAAGATCATTTTCTGAAAGCAAAGCAGAATAGAGGTCATCGATGTCACTACAGACACGCCTCTGACTGAAGGACAAATCGTGCATGGCGAAGCCGGCGGCGCTGCTCAGAGGGCGACCTCTCTGGGGTCGGGACCTCGTGTCATATAGCATCATCTACCACCAGGCTGCAGGCTCACTGTGACCTCTGACCTGTGCACTGAAATAAAAAGAAAAAAAAACCTCCATGAGTCAGCAACTTGAGCTGAACACAATATCCATATTTAAGTGTCAAATGCAATAGGATAGAAAAGAAAGGGGGGGGACTGCACAAAAAGTACACCTTAATCCATCCAGTGGTTGTAGAGATGTTTCAGTGAAAACAGTGGAGCTCCACTGCAACCACGGAGAAACACTGCAAACGCTGGTTACAGAAATAGCTGCGAAAGCACCAGAGTGAAAACTGGGCAAAAGAGGTGAAATTATAATGACATCACTGCATAATGAGAGAAGGAGACAACAAAAAGAGAAACACGGGCTTTGAACGCTGACACGCTGACTCATAAAAAGCAGTGAAATTGTTGGTTAGGGCCGGCAGCCGGGGCCCCGCCCCCGCCGACTGCTCTGCCTATCTGCTGGGACTTCAACGGTGGCCTCGGCGCCGCCCTCCTGCGCTCCGTTCCTCGTCCGCATGCAGATTTGCCTGCTGTCGTGGCACCACCGTCCTCGCCGCCGGGGGGGGGGGCGTTTGAAACGTAATCGGCTCCTCCGCCGCCAGCGGGCACCACAGATCCACAGTCCCCCGGACCCACGCGAGCTCCGTGAGTCCGGAGCAGCAGGTGTGCGGTGAAGACTGGCTGGGTGATGGATGCGTCCCTGTCTGGTGGTCGTTCGCCGGGTCCGCGTCTCCGGTCCAGACTGAAATGACTCAACGAATGACGGATAAATTATCACCAAGTTTTCTTGGCATGTTCCTTTTCCCCCCAGGATGAACCTTCCGTCGCAATCATCCGTCAGCCTCAGCTGTGCTGTGCGTTAATGCTGATGGTAGCATGCGTTTAGCTCGCAGCACCACTGCCCCTGCTAGCACAGCTGTGGACTCGTCAGCTGTGCCCTAGTAAAGTGTTGATTTACAAAAAACCCAGCACACTTAAAAGCCTCACGCTAACAGGAAACGACACAATACATAAAATGGCCGTCAAACGGACTCTTTACAAAGTCACAGCCGATTAAACTTCACAGATCAATTATTTAAGATCTGTGGCTTCTTCTCCTTTTCTTTCTTTCTGAAGCTGATTCACCAACAGTGAGCAGATCCTCCATTTCTCTAATAACACTTAGGATTTAAGAATATTAGTAAATGTTAGTATTATGGAAATAAAAATATAGATTAAATGTTTTTAAATAAAAAAAATAAAGTGGCAGTACCTTTTTCACCCACTAACCCCCCCATCTTATCATTTCACCCTTTGCCCTGCTCACAGATTCGCACAGTCTCAAACATAAAACCTGAATTTCTCTGCCCCCCCCCATGTTTCTTCTCTCCCTCAAACAAACGCTCAATTCCCACGACCTCGCTCTGTCTAGTCTCTTCTCCATTTCCTTTCCGCTCATTGATGTCATAAACTGGACCGCCGGGCCACTTGTCAGCCCGCCATCGCCAGTCATTGTTCTAATCACTGGGCTCGGTTCTCCAAGTATTAGCCGATGACGCATAATGACAGTAACGAACAAGGCGCTGCTCTCTGTTTGTTTATCGGACTAAACGGCAGGAGGAGCCGATTCTCCTGCCGCTGCCATTAAACAACCACAGATGAAGAAGAGGACGCGGTGAGATGAAGTCATCAAAAGAACCAGAGTCGAGGCTCAGACGATGGAGAACCACATAGAGAACATGATGGAGATCTGACGTTTATGTTGGTTTTATGTTGGTGTTAATGTGAGGATGGTGGATGGAAATGTAACCTTCGGCACTACATTGTCTGTTTTACTCCACATGTTGAGATGAAGACGGTGATTACAAAGTAATAAAAAAGGTCTTATTCATCTAAGAAATCATTTATTCAGCCCCAACAAAACAACATTTCCCATAATCCCACAGTCCTTCGTAGATTAAATGTCACAGCTTGACAGAGAAACCGGTCCATTATGCTTGGAGCGTCAGTGGATTAGTTCAGGTTCTGTAATAGCGGTGGGACAGCAGACTGTCTGCGGTTATTTCACTGTAAAAGCAGGCCTCTTGTGGTTAGTTCACTGTCTATAATAACGGCAGGACAGTGGGCTGCTTGTGGTTAGTTCGCTGTCCTTTATAGCGGTGGTTTACAGAGAAGAGGTGGACAGGAAGTGACGTGGGGCTCAATATGACATGATTGTTAGCTACATATTTTATGAACCATTCTGGGAACCAAAAGCGCGTTTCATGGACGGAGATTTATAATGTCTGAGGTGAAATGAATGAGCGGCGGCCTACTGAGCTCTGAACTCAGGCTGTCCGTAATCTGTGTGCAGACCTGTGGTGCAGCCAACTGGGTGGAGAATGACATTAAAGGATAATGTTGGGTTTTTTGGTCAGAAGCAAATATGCATGAAACTATTAACTGTACTTGAATTACATATATATATTAATAACAATAATATACTTAATCCATTAATATTCTGTAATCATAGTAAATTATAGTAAATATAACAGAAGGGGGCCATTTGGTATAATTAGTACTTTTTCCTTGGATTTTGATTTGAAGAACATTTTGATGCTCATACATTGATGCATGAATTTCTACCAAACAAAACACTCGTCATCCATATTTTCATGTTTGGCCTCAGCATCGCTCTAAGGTTTCCTCACCTGTCGGCCTAGGTCAGCTCGTCACCTGACGCTGCCTCTGCCGACACGCCCACCCCTAGTGCATTTTGGGTGATTTCCATCCTGGTAATTCCTGACTCCTCCGTCCTCCGGCCCATGTCCAGGAACCTGATCAAGGTCCTCCGTCATCAAGGACGTTCTCATTACATCAGTGCGTTGGAGAGGAACCAGAGCTGTATCCTGAGCATTGGGGGAGCTGATCTGATGTGACAGCGAGGGGTGTGGTCTGGCTGCTGTTGAAACAGCATGACAGTAATTTATATGACATGATCTTAATGCTGTAGATTAGACAAACGACCTGCAGAAACAGGTACGACGGCTCTATGGTTGTTCATATTTATTCATAAAAAGAAAAACATCACCCCTGGAGAATCTGGATCTTAAATCAGTAATGGAGTCACACTCGTAACTTTATTTATTTTTTCTGCATAAGCCAAAGGGATTTCCTTTTCTTTTTTGTTTTCTAATCCAAAACATCCAGCTATAAAGTCACATGTCTTTATTGTTATTCCTATAACATCGTCCTGAGCCTGACAAGGACATCAGACCGATTTTATAGATTTTTATCTAAAACATTTAGATCTGTTTTTCTGCTCCTCCCTCAGGACAGCCATGTCCTTTGAGTGATAAACATATTTGATTTGTCAGTTTGTGTTTTTTCATTTGCGCCACTCTGAGGCCCTGACGCCGTTTATAACTATAATCAGCACCAGAGCATAATCAGACGTCAGATGTCATCCTCTCGAGCTGTCACTGCTGTTTTGTGCCCTCACATTTGACAGTTTGGATGCTCTGTGTTATGTGGGGGGGGGGCTTTACTTGTACCAGCCACCTCCCAGCTCCGAGTGTTCAAGTTTTTTTCCTCTGTCCTGACACAGTTTTTTAGGGTTTGTCTGTTTCTTATTACTTGATATGAATCAGATTGACTTTAAGTCTCAGTCTCTCAGTCTGAGCAAAGACCAGGTGAGTAGAGTTGTGTTTCATCCAATGTTTAGTTCTCATCTTCCCCAGTGTGTGAGTGTGTGCGTGTGTGTGTGTGTGTGTGTGTGTGTGTGTGTGTGTGTGTGTGTGTGTGTGTGTGTGTGTGTGTGTCTGTCTGTCTGTCTACCCATCGAACAACGCTCCGACCAACCTTCCCCTGATCAGACGTGTGCAGCCCTTTGCCTTTACCTGAAGCCTCCGAGCAACTGGCATCGCCGTTTGGCAACGTGTAGAGAGAACAACGCGAAGCGATATCCCAGGAATTCTCCAGGAATTATAAGCCGCATAAAACAATGTAGCTCTAGCAGAGGCCAAACTGAATTAACCTGGAGGAAAATGATTTGATTATAAACTCATTAAATCAGAATTTAATGATGTAAGTGTAATCAATTTGTCTGACATTGATTTTCTTTCTGTCGGAGCACAGTCTCAGCGAGGCCCACCTGGGCTCTGGACCCCAGCCACCAGCCCCAGCCCCCAGCCCCCAGCCCCCAGCCCCCTGACTTGTTGATTGACAAACAATAGCGTGACTCTTTAATCAACGAGCCGGAACGGCGGCGTGCATTAACGCCTGCTAAACAAACGGAAGAGAACAGCGTGTTCCTAATTGGACATCGAAGAGTCGGACCATGTTCTGAATTTTCCCTGGCATGTTAATGCAGATTCAAGGTTCATTGTACGTGTGTGTGTGTCTGTGTGTGTCTGTGTGTGTCCTTGTATCTGACTGTGAGTTTCCACATGTACACACACAAAAACACAAATGCACTCTGGCAAATGAGGAGGGAAGGGAAGCACTGAGGCGAGACAGAGCGACTGTATAAACATGAGGCGGGTGAGAGTCGGGTGAGGGAGGGGGGAGGTCAGGAAGGCCGGGAACCCGAGCCCCGTCAGTGAGGGGGTGTTCGGATCCTTTAATACCTATGGAGAAACCGCTCTCTGCCACTCAGGGGAAAAAGCATTAAAAAAATATGATGCTATAATATAAGGCAACAAAACGCAACAAAAACACACACACGTGTCTGATTTAAGGTCCCTGCCTGTTGTGACGGATCAGGAAGTCCCTGATTCCATAGTTCAGCAATGAGTTCTTGCTAAAATCAAGCGTCCACCGTTGTTAGATTCTCTGGTCGGTCCATCAATTCTCAGGCCACAGCGGAACTACCCAAGTCCACTTTGAGGCCGACCGAGACCCTCCTTTTTGGGCGGCCTCAAAGTGGACCATTCACCAGAGGTGGACTGACGGCTTTCACCCCAGCCCAGATGAACCAAACTAAATTAAAAACCCCAAAGATCTGCACTCGGGGCTTTTCAGACATGGCCATGATTGTCCCAAAATGAAGCCCAGCTGTGTCTTTCTTTGTCCAACGTATAAAATACAATGGTGCCTCATGATGTAAACTTGTGGCGGTGAACAGGGTAGATGTGTTCTCCGTGGTAGCAGCTTAGGTCTCGGTGCTACGGTGCGGTTTTACAGTCAGTGCGGGCGTCGGTGGAGGACACCAGGCCAAATCCCATCAGTGACTGAATGCTGGGTTGGTGCTGATACCCAGTCGGGGGGTTCTGGATACGGACGACCCGTAGGCGTGAAACAGAGGCTCGGCCGTCCAGTTCTTCATGTGGGAAAGCTGGTTTTTCGTGTATATAGAACAGGCTTGAAACAACAGAACTGAAATCTAAAATGTTCTGTGCAATCAGAGCGACGACATCATCATTTCACTTTTTTAATCTTAATCCCTTGATTTGTTTTGGCCTTAAAACTTGACAAGCTGAGAAGCTCTGCAGCCCAAAGCTGGAAAGTAGTAAAAAAGTTCCTGTCACTTGCAGTTTCATTTTGTCGTTTTTGCCTTCATTAATATTATTTGTAAAAATAGGATTGTACTCACAAAGGTAATTGCAGGGACTTCGGAACGTGGGGCCGCTACTAAAAAAAAAAAAAAAAAAAAGAAAACTGGCAGGACATTAAACAAATTATCAGATGTTTGTTCCGTGGAGTTTTAGGATGTTGGGGGGGGGGGTTCAGTCACAATATTTTGAGAATTCAGTCAAAACATCTATGAGAGTCAGGTCAAAAATATGAGAATCTAAAGTCAAAAATGCTTCAAGAAGAAAATTTAAATTGTACTGGAATAGAATTGTAATATTTTCTGAAAAATAAGTTTAAAGAGGACTTGAAAGAAATAATGATATCTCAGAAAGAAGTTGGTGCTATATTATGATATTTTAATACTCTTAAATATGCAGGCAAGAGGAGCCATGGCTCAGCTGAAGTCACCATTGACACCATTCATCTGAAATCATCAACACTGTATTTAAGTGAGAGAGTTAAGGGGGGATGTTTCCTAATGTTACCCAATGAATCAGTAAAAATGTAAAGATGATATAGTTTCTGTCTAATAGTTTTAATGCTCTTTGTTCTTTATGATGACAGCAATCATAAAAAACGTACAATGAAACAGTCACTTCTTTTCAGCACAGGAGAGAAATGAATCATTCTATATCAGTCGGCTTCACAGGGAGTCCGAGGGAACCAAGTCTTCTCCCTGCTGGTCGAAAATTCAGAATCTCTAATATATTAAGTATCCAGTCTGTAAAAGTGCTTCTCTCCACCAAGGACGTCTGATAAATGACCTGCGAAAATCGATTCTTTTGTGTCGTCGCTCTGAGCAGGTGTGACATTTTCACGGAGTGGATGTCTCATTTTGGAACAAAAGGTTATTTGGTCGGAACGAGACGGGCCCACCGCCAGGACCGGGGCTCATCGCTGCCGCGTTGTAAAGTCTAAACCGAGCCGCTGCTGTGCAGACGCAGGGAAGAGTCTTGTGGCTGAGGAGCCACCGGTTTAATCCAATCGTCCAGTCGGTACTAAACCACAGAACTCCCATGGTTCCCTCCTTTTTTCCCAAGATAACCACTGATTCATGCTAATTTTATAGTCATATGTGCTGCCATGAAAAACATCTTTCAAAATCACTTTCACTTAAATCCAGATCAGCTGTTAACACACGTCGGAAGTGAGTCTGCCGCAACAATTTTGAGACGAGGTGTTTGGCCATCTGATTTGCTAAGAGTGAACAGGATTGGTTACCAGTATATACAGGTAGTAGCTGTACCTGGCTTGTTAATCGCTGAAAGGCGGTGATGGCGGGGATGGCAGCGGCGATGGTAGTGATGGTGGTGTCAGTGATGATGGTGGTGTCGGCGGCAGCGGTTGTGGTGATGGCGGTGATGGCGGTGAGGGCGGTGATGGCGGTGAGGGCGGTGAGGGCGGCTTTGGCAGCAGCGGTTTTAGTGATGGCGGCGTCGGCAATGGCGGCGTTGGTGGCAGCAGTTTTGGCGATAGCGGTGACGGCCCAACACTTTGGTCCAGAGACGTCTCAGTATCCACTGCCATGAAATTTACTACACACACTTGTTCCCCAGAGGATGAATCCTGCTGGTTTAGCCACCAGCCAGTCAAGGTTCTCAATTATCCTTGATTGCCACAGATTTTGTCATTGCTCCTTGTCCTTGTCGGATGGATCCTATTGACTCTAGACATCGCCGGATTCTTCCCCTAGCACCTCTGTAAGGTTCAGTTTATATCTCAACAGATGTATCGGGAAGAGTCTCGTTGCCGACAGTCTCTTTAATCCAATCAGTTATGTTTCTTCCAAAATATATTAGCTGTTGCAAATTAGCTGCATATAAACGAAATTTCTAAAAGACAGTTGTTTTTTCTTTTTTTTCATGTTTTTCATTGCTGTGGCTCAATGTTGGATTTTCAGATTTCCATGAAGTGGAACAATTTCCATTGTTCGTTCACTGTCTCCAGAGGATGAATCCTACTGACTCTGAACCTTAGCATTGAACCAAACTTTACTCTTTTGTCATTTTGGTGAAACACCTCAACTACTGCTGGATAAAATGTAGTTCAGATGTTCAGGCTCCCCTCAGGATGAACTGGAATAATTCTGCCGATCCTCTGACTTTTCCTCTAGCGCCACCATCAGGACAAGATGTTAATTTGTCCCATCCCTTGGTTTATTACTAGACCCCTGTAGAACCAGCTGCCATCAGCCTGGGCTGTACATTGTGTTCACTGCTATTTAGAAAACGTTGTGGTCTCGTTCTGACCTCTTTAGCCTGTTGATGTTAGCATGTAGCTCCAGGCACTGCAGTGTCTTAGTACGGCCTCACGGATCTGCTGCCATAGCTGGAGACTCTTCATCCTGTTGTTATTGTTGTTGCTCTTGGAATGAATGGTCAGTAACAGCTGCCTCATTGTATGGTTGTATGTATTTGAATTGGTTTTGTGTCATTAGATTAATCGTTAAAGCATTTTAGATTAGATTAGACAGATTCTATATCAGGTGGTTCTGGTCTTGCAGAGCGGCCCTGCAACGAAATCTAGTTTTAAACCCTTAACTGTCTCAGTTTATACTTTGCTCATATCCGTGTATGTGTCTGCATTTGTGAATAATTAAAGAAAAGTTGAGTTTCAAACTAATTGACACAGTGAAAGTCCTGGGTCAAGGTAGTAAGAGAGCTGTCTAGTTTTTGGTGGATTAAATTGACACGGTTTTTAGATGAGGCTTCTGCCGACGGGGGCGTGAAGTGAAGCCACGAGAGATTATCTGACATTTCCCTCATTTCACACCAGAAAAGGACAATTGTTTCGTGTCATTAACGCATTTTCACACCACTCCCGCAGCTTCAGAGGGTCTCCCTGCTCGCTGGCATTTGGATTTTGTAGACACCACAGTGTCTTCTCATGGTTTCATTATACAAAGCCTGGGGGGGGCGGGGGGTCAGATGGTTGAGCATGTTACACAATAGAGGCTCAACATTTGCAGATATAATGTCTGAATATACTATGAAACCTCATATGTTTCTGCTCTGCTCTGTCTCTCTGTATTTATGGCAGAGAGTATAATAATGTATCAACATTATGTAATGTATAATAATGTATCAACATTATTAACCTGGAGAGTCACATAAGTCATGTTGGTAAGAAGTGGTTAGAAAGAGCATCAGTGTTCAAGGAATAAAACATTCATATCAATGAAACATTCGAATATATATATCGATAAAATACCGTTAATGGATATTGTTAATCCTGGGATTTTTCTCTGCATTTCGTCTATTTGGGGGATAATTGTGTTCTAAGCTTAGGAACTACAGTTTCCATAATGTTTTGGCTGATGTAAACAGGAAGTATAATATATTTCCACGTTTATCCTCTCTCTGTTCACATTCAGTCAAACTGTCCCATTAAAGCAGCTGAATCAGCAGTGACCAGCTCCTGTCTGCAGTGTAGCAGTGGACGTACAGACAACTGTCACTGGATCACTGAGACACTGGAGGAAACCTAAAAACAGGTTTCTGAATGGAGTTCTGCAGCTATAACGAGTCTTGTTTTACTCCCCCTTTTACGGAGACAACGACATCCTTTGATAATGTAAGTCAGACCGAATCTGAAAGAAAGCGGATCACGCCTGCGTCTCGAGAGTTGACTGAGTTGCGGGTTCCGAGACGGCGACAGGAAACTTGTGGCTGCTATTTTAGGCCCTGCATCCATCGAGAACGCCATCAGCTCTTTCGGATAATCAAATCTAGTCACAACATGTTTTGATGGAAGACTAAGAATTGGTTTCCCCGACAATGATGAAATGTGGATACCGGATTAATACCGCTCTGCCAAGTGTCCATAATGTTTTCATATTAAATTTTCATGTTCCCCACAGCCTGCATGTTGCCATTGTATTGCAGTATGCTCTCAGCGCATACGCCACAATGTTTACGGCGCAATGAACATTCGTACCCGACTGCATCTTGTTGAGGTGTATTTTCGTTGCATCTGCCGGCTCTGCAGCAGGTGGCATGGTTAAGAAGAGGCATGGCAGCACCGTGACACTGCGACGTGAGATCGACAGAGGGCCTGAGTCTCTCTCATGCAGGGTGGTTATAAAGGTTTGAACAACAATGGCGGATGAACTCCTGAATTTTTGGGCTGTTTAGCATGTTTAGGGCTGAGCTTCCCCCGAAATCTCCGTTTTGGACGAGGCCGCGTATCCTCCCATCGGCCGTCATCTTCATGACGTCTGAATCGGGGGGAAACAATGAATTCATTCAGTAATCTAGGCCACAGGTGCCTCCATGCATATTAAACACGCTCCGGAGCCCCGTCTGCCCTTAGGTGCTGCTTCTGTCAACAACGTGCTAAGATTTTTCCCACACAGCATCAACTGCAGTGTAATTGCATCAATATCAGAAAGCTGGAGTTGTGATGTCACTTCCTGTCCGGCATCTGGTCCAAGAGCCTCCATAACTCAGTACAGTCCCTCATCTAGCGTTTTTCTCTCATCAGAGAAAATCCAATGAGTTTAATTTCCAGATTTGTAGTCAGATCAGCTCCTCTACGGGATTTACTGTTCGTTACTGAAACTTCTGCATTCCAAGTTGTGAGGACACAAAAAAAAAACTACAGCTCCAACATAAATGTACTTTACCTACGTCGTCCTAACTTGGCTCCGTCAGTCAGACAGTCATTCAGTCAGTCAGTAAGTCAGTCAGTGGACGCCGTCCTCTCTCATCATCTCTGTCGTCCCTCCGTTCTATGTTTTCCTCAGTGGACTCAGACTGAATCTCATCAGTTGACTGGTCTGCCACTGCACATTAGCCCTGCCGACCCCCCCCCAGGGAGGAGCCGCACATGGGTGAACAGCATCCACAGGCACACACACAATGTTGAGCAGACATCCTCAGAGCCCACAGATGCATTTATTCTGAATGGTCCTTATCTTGGCTGTTGAACCAGCGGTGTTATCATGTGCTTCCTAAAATTGTCAGAAATCACCGTGTTTACAGGTGAATAACTGGTCTGTGTGTGAGTGTGTGTGTGTGAGAGTGGTCCTTGCTTAGTCATACACTCCCCACAGCTCACAGCGACTTGCCCTGACATCAAAAATACACACACATCCCCACACACAAGCATTCACGGCGGTATTTTGGCCCAGTGATGTTCACACGAGCGTCGCATTGCTCAGTCGACTGGATGTGATGAATGTTAAAAACGGACATACCTATGGGTCATCAGGGGAACAGCCCCCTGCCCTCAGGTAACACTGGTGGTTTGTTAGGGGACATGGAAAAATGGGGTCTGATACAACAGCTGGAAAAAATATACTATTGTTTTATTTCTTTTATAGTTTATGACTTATAATTTTCTGAGGCTCATAAATGAAACATTGAAGTGATGACAGTGATTTTCCTAGTCTTTTAGAGTTTTAGTGAACTGTTCTGTCAAGACTGGGCGGTTCAGACATACTTTATATTCACTTATATTCAGTGTCACTTGTATTTCCTGAGGACGCTATTATTGCTGATGTCTAGTACAAATAAACGTCAATAAATTCGCTTAGAAACCAGAGGAACAAGAGGCTGCAGAACTCCATTCAGAATCCTGCTGTTTTTAGGTTTCCTCCAGTGTCTCAGTGATCCAGTGACAGTTGTCTGTACATCCACTGCTACACTGCAGACAGGAGCTGCAGGCGTCTACTGTCTGAGCAGGCTGGTGTAGTACAGCACGGTGTTGATGGAACAGCTGCTATCGCTACTATATATATATATATAAATTTATATAGTGGATCGGGTTCTGCTCTATTCTTCTGGAAGTCTAGAAGGAGTCCTTTGTATTGGTTTCAGGATGAGCCCCACGCTGCCAGTCTCTGGACCTCGTCCCAGTCTCGCCTCCCTCTGAGACGAGTCCAACCACGGCCATGTCATCTGCAGACTCGATTAAGGTGTAGGTGGGAGGGGAGGGGACACAGTCATGAGTGTAGAAAGCGTAGAGAAGGGGGCTCAACACAGAGCCCTGTGGAATGCCAGTGGAGGAGAGGTGGGGGTCTAGTCTAAATCAATTTGTTTACAGCAGTTCTTTGTTTTCTCAGCTGCATGTATATCAGAGTCAGTTCTCCTCCGGTCCAGAGGGAGGCGGTAGTGCAGCTAACAGTTAGTGATAATAACCAGCCAACTAACAACTTCAGCCATGAACTAACACACATACATAAACACACGTGGATGAATCGTATTCAAGAACCACAAGCAAAACAAAAGTTTTTTCATCCGCTCTCTCACCCACACAGAACAATGCTGTCTCACCCACACATCACATATTCTATTATAATCTGTCTCGGATGCATTTGCGCGTCTGATTGGATGAAGAGACTCTCTGTCAGTACGGCTCTTGGCAGCTGTTATTGTGTGCTGTTCTCAGGCCAGAGGGAACTGCCACCGCCCTGCCTCGGAGTGTGTTTGGGGGGGGGGGGTCCCGCCATTGTTTCACATGTGGGCCTTTGATTGAATATTCTCCCTCAGCGGCTAGAGAGCTGACGGCTGCCGGTCTGGTCCTCCTGTCTCACAAAATGAATCTAATGATCGATGAGGACGAGGGCCGCTAAAGGGCGGCGGAGGTAAGAGGAGTGGTGCTACAAATACTGGTGAGTGTGGGTGGAGCAAAGGGCTCTGATTACACCTGCACAGGCCCAATGTCACACGGGAAACGCTGTCTTCTCTGTTGCTTCCTTTGACAACGTTTCCTGCACTAATCAGGCAACAGAAAAGTAATGTTTAGCTCATTAGGTTGCAAATGTAATCAAAATAACAGAATGAGTAAATCAATAATGGTATTTCGGTTCTCACCGAGAGCTCACATGGCTCAGGATGAACTGGCTTCTCACAGCGTGAGGACTGATGAGGCCTCACATGGAGCCTTTACAATCCATTCATGTCTGCACCGACACCCACTGTCAGAGCCCCCCCCCCTTTCGCTCTTTAGACATGTTGGTTTTCACGTAGCCTCTCTTTTTGGACAAGCACTTTTGGACAAGTGCAGGTTGATTGTTCAAGAGAAACTTTGGACAGAGAGTCAATAAGATTGCAAGGTTCCATTACATCTGCTCATTTTAACCCATCCATTAACCCAGAACCTGATGGTTCCTTGCAGGGTTTCAGGAAGTCCAGGCATGTCTGGGATCATGACTGGGATCATTTTAAGCCCAGGATGAAATGTTTTTTAAAGAGGGATCAGCTATGAATGAGCCAGTGTGTGTCACTTAGTTGTATTAGAAATTTCTTGTGTCTTTGTTTGTGTTTCTTGCTGCTTTGTATCAATGTACTTTTTGTATAAAGGCCCATGTCAGAACAAGATGAACAAACTAGTTTAGGCTTAAAAACGCAGTGTCTGAGGTTAGAGCTGAAACTGTTTGTCGACGTAACAATTAGTCATCAACAGAATATTAGTCTGTTGAAAACTGATTGATGGTTAAAATATTTTCGAAGCAAACATTCCCAAAAAAACCTCCTGGCTTTCATGGTCTTTTGTGATAAACAACTCAATATCTTCAGGTTTTGGACGAAACAAGACATTTGAAGGCATCAGCCTGGGAAAATGTGACCAGAGAATTGATTAATCAAAAAGTAGATTGTTAGTAGCAGCCCCCACGTGAGAGACTGGTTGACGCTTGTTCATAGAAAATTAAATAGCTACGTAGCAGGTCATGTAAACACATCTCTTCACTGCTGCTTATCAACTGCAGAACTGAAAAGGTTCAAGAGGACGTGTTGACGGATGAAAAAGATCCCATTCGCATCCTGTTCGGCGTCGGTCGTGTAACCAGAGGGATGCATGCGAACAATGTCAGTCAGGATCCCGGTCCTGCAGCTGCTCTGGCCAGCTGTGGCGTTCCCATTCTTACTAACAGAGCCAAATCACAACTGCTCTCTTAATTTGAGTGAAAGATGGTAATTTCTCTCTGAGGAGTGAAATTAGCCGATGCCTCCAACTGTAGAGCAACTTTTTGTGGATAATGAGCAGATAAACACCGGAGAGGACGTGTGGTTTTAGCTGAGCCGTGCAATACGGGATCCAGAGGATTAGGTGGGAAGGTCAAGTAACACGCCCTCCGGAGTCAGCATCCGCCATCAAAGTGCCCCTGAGCAAGGCGTTCAGCCCAGATGTTAACCGGAGCAGCTCAGCGATGAGAAGCAGGAGGCCCTGCTGCGCCTGGGAGGCGTCGACCCAGCAGAGGTCAAAGGCCTAATGTGATCCCCCCTGCGTCCTGGCGCCTGTTGTTGTGGATCTAACGATCTGGTACAGGATGCGATTTATTTCGAGGCCACAGCTTGCGATGACGACCCCAGACGGGTTAGTCATCATCATCTACATCACTGTCCGTGAATCTATTTACGGTCTGTGTGTCATTGCGAGATTTGGTAACGAATACGGTAAATGTATCAACGGTTGGTGTTTATCACCACTGTGTTGGCTTCAAACAAGTTAAATATAGGCCCAGTTTACTCATGTGACATAGTCACGCTGCTCATGTCCCACATCAAAGGTGCTTAAGCTCTGCTGAAGCATTCAAGTCGTTCGGTCCTCACCAAGTCCAACAGCCGTCTGTCCTCTCGTCCGTCTGTCCATCCTTCAATCCATCTGTCTGTAGTATCGTTGCTTTATGGACAGTGGCCAGAACTTATGAGAGTTTATTGTAAATAAGTATTTTTCGGCCGACTGCATGAAGTTTAAATGAGAAGGAATCAGTCCTATTTGTCTTTATCCACTGATTGATTTTATTTCCCACCCGTGGTAGGGATTTTGGGGACATGGCTACAGTGTCATCGGAGAAGCTCATAGTGACACTTGGAGCCGGATCATTCATCACGGACATCATCAATAAGTTCACAGTGTAACAGCAGGACTTGGGTGGGACTTAAACAGCTGTCTGTGGAGAGGGCGCTTGAATTAGGAAATAGCCCCCCCCCCCAGACTCAGAGAAAACCTGTTTGGCCATGGGCGGCAGGGGTGTCAGCGTAGATTGATATATTAAATGGAACCGAGGTGTTCCTGTTCTGTGATATGGGCGAAACGAGAACGCTTCCGGAGCGAATCCTGAGAGGTTGATGCAGAACGAATCCGTAAACCATTAACGGACAACGTGTTCATTCTCCGACCGAACAGCTGATCCTGTGGAGCGACATCCGCCCACAGCGACTCCGGCTTCGTTATGCTGCCGCTCCTCGTCTGGACCGCCTGACCCTTTAATGTCGACAAAACCTTGAAAAGTCCTGGCAATGAGGAGCCGAACGGCTGTTCCATTTTGTTGTTTACGTTTGCTAAACAAGGCCAGATGGATTATTTAATCCGTATTTACTCTGATTTCTTGAGCTTTATGTAGTAAATGTGTTTGCCAGTGATTTATGCATTTTGTTTAGATGATTAAGGTCTTAGGATTTGACTCTGGAAGTTGCTTTAGTTCCTTCTCTAAGTTTTGACTTTTTTTTATTTAAAAAATGTCCCTCTGGCTCTGATGTTCTGGCTTTTATGAATTCCTGGTGTCTTGTAAACCCATGTTCTCCCTAAGTCTGGTCCCATTGAAAATAAATGCACAGTCTGAGGCTCAGACATTCACGGTCCCTTCAGGATGATCCATAGCGACTCTGCTGATCCTCTGACTTTTCCTCCAGCGCCACCATCAGGTCAAAATTATAATTTATCCAATATTTTGGTGTATGACCAGACACCTGTGGAAGTCACGTTCATTGTGCCTACTGCTAATTAGCAAATATTAGCATGCTAACATAAGTTGTTGAATTTGCTTCTAAACAAAATGTAAGTAAGATATTCTAAACCAAACTGAGACAATAACAACTGAATTTACGCTGCATATCGGTCCAGCTGTGATCAGCTTTGCTTTCCACTGTCAGTCCAATAATGACACATATGAGAGTAACACACCTGCTCGTCTTTGTGGACTTTTTCCTCTTTACATCCACTTTTATGTACATAATATGACTGCTGAGTATTTAATATCATTTTTCATAATGAATAAAAAAAACTACATGAGGTTTATCAACAAGTATCATAATGAAATGTCCCAGTATAACCAATATGCAGCTAAACATTTATAGTAAACCGAATAGATGGGTAAAACATCTTGTAAGCACAGTGAAGTCTGGTGGGAAATATGAAAATACGCTTAAACGGCTTGTTTTTTTCAGATGTTAAAATTCGAATTTGCTATATCAGGCAATACATGACATCTTTGTGCAGAAACATTTCCGGTCTGCTCGGATTCAGGGCGGTAAGCCGATCACATGCACCCACAACTAGGTGATATGTTCCGGCTCTGCCGTGCTGTTGGTACAAATGGGGAGTTGTCCGATTAAAAGTTACTTTGCCGTTTGCTACGATGAGCGTATGCAACTGGGTCAGAGAGGCTGAGGGGGAGGAAAGAAAGGGGGATGAGGAGAAGGAGGCCAGGATGGAGGGAAGGAGAAGGAATGACGGTGGGAGGCTTTAGGAAGCATCGGTCGGCGACGGGCTTCGATGGGATACAGCTCAGTTTCCAGCCTCCTGATTCTGCTGAGTCAAAGTGAGCAGCTCGCGAGGAGCTGGATCTCGATTGTTTAATTCGCGTCTATTTCCTGGTGAGTTAGCGCTGTGGCGGTGTGTGTGTGTGTGTGAATGTGTGAATTCAGCATCTGTTGTTTTTAGAGCGTTAGCCTCAGGGCTCAGGCCTGCATACTAATAAAACTGCTAATAGTGATGGTGGGCAAGCGAATAAAGATAGAAGGGGAGAGGAGGGAAGGCAAAGAAGAGTAGAGTTGATATAAAGAAGGGGAGAAGGGAGGACTGAATGGGGGGGTGGAGAAATTTGGAGGTTGGATCGAAAAAGGAAAAAAAAAAGCTAAGTTGGTGTCGTTGAGCCGACTAATGATGACGAGGACAAAACAAGACACAGATGTTGTGCTCTGTTCTACATTCTGTCCCTCACATGGATGCAGACACCCCCCCCGTAACGCCCCACCGCTGCCAACAAGGCCCAGCGTGGCCTCCGTGGACAGGGACCTGCAGGGCAACCTCTCTTTTAAATTAGCGAGAACAGGCAGCGAAATTGAAGGGAGGCGATTACGAAAACCTGGACGCTTTGCCAGGCAGAGCGGGACTGTCCGCAAATGGCCGGGCTGGGCCGGGCCGGGCCGGGCCGGGCCGGGCCGGGCCGGGCCGGGCCGGGCCGGGCCGGGCCGGGCCGGGCCGGGCCGGGCCGGGCCGGGCCGGGCCGGGCCGGGCCGGGCCGGGCCGGGCCGGGCCGGGCCGGGCCGGGCCGGGCCGGGCCGGGCCGGGCCGGGCCGGGCCGGGCCGGGCCGGGCCGGGCCGGGCCGGGCCGGGCCGGGCCGGGCCGGGCCGGGCCGGGCCGGGCCGGGCCGGGCCGGGCCGGGCCGGGCCGGGCCGGGCCGGGCCGGGCCGGGCCGGGCCGGGCCGGGCCGGGCCGGGCCGGGCCGGGCCGGGCCGGGCCGGGCCGGGCCGGGCCGGGCCGGGCCGGGCCGGGCCGGGCCGGGCCGGGCCGGGCCGGGCCGGGCCGGGCCGGGCCGGGCCGGGCCGGGCCGGGCCGGGCCGGGCCGGGCCGGGCCGGGCCGGGCCGGGCCGGGCCGGGCCGGGCCGGGCCGGGCCGGGCCGGGCCGGGCCGGGCCGGGCCGGGCCGGGCCGGGCCGGGCCGGGCCGGGCCGGGCCGGGCCGGGCCGGGCCGGGCCGGGCCGGGCCGGGCCGGGCCGGGCCGGGCCGGGCCGGGCCGGGCCGGGCCGGGCCGGGCCGGGCCGGGCCGGGCCGGGCCGGGCCGGGCCGGGCCGGGCCGGGCCGGGCCGGGCCGGGCCGGGCCGGGCCGGGCCGGGCCGGGCCGGGCCGGGCCGGGCCGGGCCGGGCCGGGCCGGGCCGGGCCGGGCCGGGCCGGGCCGGGCCGGGCCGGGCCGGGCCGGGCCGGGCCGGGCCGGGCCGGGCCGGGCCGGGCCGGGCCGGGCCGGGCCGGGCCGGGCCGGGCCGGGCCGGGCCGGGCCGGGCCGGGCCGGGCCGGGCCGGGCCGGGCCGGGCCGGGCCGGGCCGGGCCGGGCCGGGCCGGGCCGGGCCGGGCCGGGCCGGGCCGGGCCGGGCCGGGCCGGGCCGGGCCGGGCCGGGCCGGGCCGGGCCGGGCCGGGCCGGGCCGGGCCGGGCCGGGCCGGGCCGGGCCGGGCCGGGCCGGGCCGGGCCGGGCCGGGCCGGGCCGGGCCGGGCCGGGCCGGGCCGGGCCGGGCCGGGCCGGGCCGGGCCGGGCCGGGCCGGGCCGGGCCGGGCCGGGCCGGGCCGGGCCGGGCCGGGCCGGGCCGGGCCGGGCCGGGCCGGGCCGGGCCGGGCCGGGCCGGGCCGGGCCGGGCCGGGCCGGGCCGGGCCGGGCCGGGCCGGGCCGGGCCGGGCCGGGCCGGGCCGGGCCGGGCCGGGCCGGGCCGGGCCGGGCCGGGCCGGGCCGGGCCGGGCCGGGCCGGGCCGGGCCGGGCCGGGCCGGGCCGGGCCGGGCCGGGCCGGGCCGGGCCGGGCCGGGCCGGGCCGGGCCGGGCCGGGCCGGGCCGGGCCGGGCCGGGCCGGGCCGGGCCGGGCCGGGCCGGGCCGGGCCGGGCCGGGCCGGGCCGGGCCGGGCCGGGCCGGGCCGGGCCGGGCCGGGCCGGGCCGGGCCGGGCCGGGCCGGGCCGGGCCGGGCCGGGCCGGGCCGGGCCGGGCCGGGCCGGGCCGGGCCGGGCCGGGCCGGGCCGGGCCGGGCCGGGCCGGGCCGGGCCGGGCCGGGCCGGGCCGGGCCGGGCCGGGCCGGGCCGGGCCGGGCCGGGCCGGGCCGGGCCGGGCCGGGCCGGGCCGGGCCGGGCCGGGCCGGGCCGGGCCGGGCCGGGCCGGGCCGGGCCGGGCCGGGCCGGGCCGGGCCGGGCCGGGCCGGGCCGGGCCGGGCCGGGCCGGGCCGGGCCGGGCCGGGCCGGGCCGGGCCGGGCCGGGCCGGGCCGGGCCGGGCCGGGCCGGGCCGGGCCGGGCCGGGCCGGGCCGGGCCGGGCCGGGCCGGGCCGGGCCGGGCCGGGCCGGGCCGGGCCGGGCCGGGCCGGGCCGGGCCGGGCCGGGCCGGGCCGGGCCGGGCCGGGCCGGGCCGGGCCGGGCCGGGCCGGGCCGGGCCGGGCCGGGCCGGGCCGGGCCGGGCCGGGCCGGGCCGGGCCGGGCCGGGCCGGGCCGGGCCGGGCCGGGCCGGGCCGGGCCGGGCCGGGCCGGGCCGGGCCGGGCCGGGCCGGGCCGGGCCGGGCCGGGCCGGGCCGGGCCGGGCCGGGCCGGGCCGGGCCGGGCCGGGCCGGGCCGGGCCGGGCCGGGCCGGGCCGGGCCGGGCCGGGCCGGGCCGGGCCGGGCCGGGCCGGGCCGGGCCGGGCCGGGCCGGGCCGGGCCGGGCCGGGCCGGGCCGGGCCGGGCCGGGCCGGGCCGGGCCGGGCCGGGCCGGGCCGGGCCGGGCCGGGCCGGGCCGGGCCGGGCCGGGCCGGGCCGGGCCGGGCCGGGCCGGGCCGGGCCGGGCCGGGCCGGGCCGGGCCGGGCCGGGCCGGGCCGGGCCGGGCCGGGCCGGGCCGGGCCGGGCCGGGCCGGGCCGGGCCGGGCCGGGCCGGGCCGGGCCGGGCCGGGCCGGGCCGGGCCGGGCCGGGCCGGGCCGGGCCGGGCCGGGCCGGGCCGGGCCGGGCCGGGCCGGGCCGGGCCGGGCCGGGCCGGGCCGGGCCGGGCCGGGCCGGGCCGGGCCGGGCCGGGCCGGGCCGGGCCGGGCCGGGCCGGGCCGGGCCGGGCCGGGCCGGGCCGGGCCGGGCCGGGCCGGGCCGGGCCGGGCCGGGCCGGGCCGGGCCGGGCCGGGCCGGGCCGGGCCGGGCCGGGCCGGGCCGGGCCGGGCCGGGCCGGGCCGGGCCGGGCCGGGCCGGGCCGGGCCGGGCCGGGCCGGGCCGGGCCGGGCCGGGCCGGGCCGGGCCGGGCCGGGCCGGGCCGGGCCGGGCCGGGCCGGGCCGGGCCGGGCCGGGCCGGGCCGGGCCGGGCCGGGCCGGGCCGGGCCGGGCCGGGCCGGGCCGGGCCGGGCCGGGCCGGGCCGGGCCGGGCCGGGCCGGGCCGGGCCGGGCCGGGCCGGGCCGGGCCGGGCCGGGCCGGGCCGGGCCGGGCCGGGCCGGGCCGGGCCGGGCCGGGCCGGGCCGGGCCGGGCCGGGCCGGGCCGGGCCGGGCCGGGCCGGGCCGGGCCGGGCCGGGCCGGGCCGGGCCGGGCCGGGCCGGGCCGGGCCGGGCCGGGCCGGGCCGGGCCGGGCCGGGCCGGGCCGGGCCGGGCCGGGCCGGGCCGGGCCGGGCCGGGCCGGGCCGGGCCGGGCCGGGCCGGGCCGGGCCGGGCCGGGCCGGGCCGGGCCGGGCCGGGCCGGGCCGGGCCGGGCCGGGCCGGGCCGGGCCGGGCCGGGCCGGGCCGGGCCGGGCCGGGCCGGGCCGGGCCGGGCCGGGCCGGGCCGGGCCGGGCCGGGCCGGGCCGGGCCGGGCCGGGCCGGGCCGGGCCGGGCCGGGCCGGGCCGGGCCGGGCCGGGCCGGGCCGGGCCGGGCCGGGCCGGGCCGGGCCGGGCCGGGCCGGGCCGGGCCGGGCCGGGCCGGGCCGGGCCGGGCCGGGCCGGGCCGGGCCGGGCCGGGCCGGGCCGGGCCGGGCCGGGCCGGGCCGGGCCGGGCCGGGCCGGGCCGGGCCGGGCCGGGCCGGGCCGGGCCGGGCCGGGCCGGGCCGGGCCGGGCCGGGCCGGGCCGGGCCGGGCCGGGCCGGGCCGGGCCGGGCCGGGCCGGGCCGGGCCGGGCCGGGCCGGGCCGGGCCGGGCCGGGCCGGGCCGGGCCGGGCCGGGCCGGGCCGGGCCGGGCCGGGCCGGGCCGGGCCGGGCCGGGCCGGGCCGGGCCGGGTTCAGTTACGTATTGTGCTATTAAAGTGATTTATCTTCTGTTTTACATTTCTACAGTTGCAAATTAATTATAGATCACAGCCGTCATCACATGGCTGTGCCCCATGGAGACGGTGGACATGTGTGTGTGTGTGTGTGCATTACTGCAAGTGTGTGTTTTCTATCATTGTTGCTTAGTTCTCTGCAGTGGAATCATCCAGAAAATCAGGTACGCCGAGAACAACTATATCATGTCGGAGAGGCGGCAGACCCCAGTGTAGACCGAGTCAAATATAGCTCGGCTGCCTCCGGCTGAATTTACATGAGCACACAAAGAATTCATTTTCAGGCTCCGCGGCTCAGATCCGATCTTTTCGGGGCTGTAAAACTCTGAGAAATGAAGAGGAGTCCGACATTGTAACACTCGCGCTGTAAATCAGGCCACTGCGGAGCTTTTTCTTAAATAAAGACCGATGTCGGATTCTCGGGCGTCGCTCTCCTCTCGCAACTCCGTTGCTTCCTGTTATGAAAAGGATCCATTACGCTGAAAAATGTCTCTGAGGGTGCGGCTCTTTGGATTATTTCGGTCCCTCTTCTTGTGGTTCCCGTAGCTTCTTCATGATAAAAGCTCGATCTACGTTTGTATAGGCGAGGCGTTTTGATGTCGATCGGCGACGGCAGTGGGAAGCGGCACAGAGTCTAAATCCAGCTCCGACGCGAGGCTGACACGAGATCAGGTCAAGTTCTAATGCTGGATTGAAGGCTACATTGTCAGGCCACACTGAGGGCGATGCCGGCTTGGACCCAGAGCGGAAATGGCGAACCCTGCGACTAACAGTACAAACTGCCTCCCTCATGGGAGGTCATACACGGCGTAAATACTCTGGAAACAGTCTGATGCCTTAAAATCTTGCTTCTTCTGAGCTCAATTTGTGCATTAAAGAGCCCGAGCGGCCGGCACAGTCGGCGGCGTACACCGCTGACAGGGGGGCGGCGGCCGTACCAGCAGCTCGATACGGATCCAGAGGGCAGTGGTAACTGGAGGTCAGAGGCACTGTGACACATCGGGGCCCAGTGTCTGCGCAGACAAATGGTCCTTCCCTCTAATGTGGCGGGGGGCGCTGAGCGGAGCGCTGCCTGCTCGGCCTGGCATAAAGAAGGTAATTATACTGACATCTCATTGCCTCTGAATTTATGTGTCTGTAATGGCCCAGACACACTGAGGCACTGCCACGGATACCCCCCCCCCCAGCCCAAAACACAGTGATGTAAAATGATACCAGGGCCATTGTCTCTGTGACTTTATTGTTATTGGGGCTGTTGGTAAGTGAAGAGGCTTTAGCTGGACCGTAATGATAAGCACTCAACTCACCTGTTCTGACTGATGCGATGAATCTTTGAGTCTGTGATGGCTGAGATGTAAATGTGATTGGCTCACACTTGCAGAGGGAACAATTGCCGGTTCATGCACAGAGCACCTTCGTTTGCAGCGGCGTCGTGTTAGGACTTGGCGCGTCAGTCAGGCAGCTCCTCCATCTCTCATTATTTCTGTACTGCAGAGCAGGGGGTTTGTGTTTGTGTGTGTGTGTGTGTGTGTGTAGAGGGGGGACTGGAGACCAAATTATTCTCATGTAAAATTCTGCTAATTACCGGATGTGACCCAAACAGGGATTTGTGCTGAGTTACATTCATTACATCGACCTTCTTGACCTGAGTTCCACCTCTCAGGCTACACGCAGTTGTGTAAATAATGTGGTTGTTGTGGTTATGGTTGTTGTCTTTAAAAAAAAAAAATCATCCAACAGCAGCAGTCCTCACTAAGACCAGGAACCTGGATCACATGAGTCCAGTAGTCAGATCTTAACACTCACTTCCTGTTTGTCAAAGAACTGATTAATAATAATAATTACTGACTATAACTACAGCGTGCCCTCAAATGAATGGTTGAGGGCACAAATGTGTTTCCAATCTGCTGCTCTGTTGAACTGTCCAGAACTCTCAGGTGGTCTGAGATCAGGTCTAATTACTTTGGTCGGGGTCGAGAACCCTCAGGTGGTCTGAGATCAGGTCTGTTTACTGTCTCCAGAGTCCAGAACTCTCCGTTGGACTAGAATCAGGTCTGGTAACTGTTCCTGGAGTCCAAACTAAATCTGTAGAGAAAGCTTTTGTTTTCATGGTGCACATACCTGAACAAAGTCCCAGAAAACCTGATCCAGGTCCCAGTTGTCCTAAAAACAGGAATTAAGAAAGGTGACTTTCTAGCCGAGTCCAGCCAGGTTTCAACCATCACAGTGAGAGTTATCAGAATGGCGTGAGCCAGAACTGTGCTGGGGAGTCGGCTACATTCTCTCTTGGTGGAGATTTGGAGCGTTGGCAGGTGATGGCTGTTTTACTCACTTTGCTAATTAGTGCACGGTGTATTTCTGGTGAACAAGCAGTGATGAGGACACCATGAAGGATCTGCATCATAGACGCTTGTCAAACGGGTGTGAAATGTACTTTGGACACACGTGGCGCAGCATTTTATTGTGTCTCGTTCGTCCTTGTCGGCTCTCAGACAGCGGGAAAGCAAACGCCGACACGGCGGACCCCCCTTTCCCCCTCACAACTTGAAACACCGCGTGAGACGAATTACACGAACAAACATTTTTGCTTTTGTCAGGCCCTTCACCTGAACCTCTCGCTGCGTCGGCAAAAATAACAGCCAAACTGTGCTGTAGACACGTTTGGCACAGGATGAGCGTTGGCACTCGGTAACGGGCTCAATTATGCTTCGCTATGACTGAAACTGAAAGGATTCCGTCAGTCTGTCAGCCCCGTTTTGACATCGCTGCCTACATGTGCACGGACCCCTTCACAAGTACTTACAAACCTGAAAGGCTGGTAATTTGCACAGGGGGTTGATCGTGTTATGAAACTGTCTGCGTTGCTTTGTTAGTCTTTGAACGAAAACAAGGCCGGTGTCAGGAATAAATAAAACATTTGATGCAATAAATCTACTTTATCTGAGACCCCCGGGATTCGACTCAGAGTGGCTCTGCAGCAGCGTTTTCCTGAATTTCCTCCTCTCCTCCGCCCCTACTCTCCGTGACTGCACACAGGCACATAAACACATGTTCTCCAACGTTTTCGTCAACGGTGGGGGGGCTGCAGCAGAGCCCCCATCTCCCAACCTGTCTGCTTACTCAGGCAGATAACTATTAAGTATTGACGTGTCGGCAGCCAAAGCTGCTGGTGACGTTTTAGCTTGTCACAGCCGTCTAGGTGTGTGTGTTTGGGGGGGGGGGGCACTAAGGGCAGGGGGGAGGACAACGATGCAACAGTCACAGTATCTTCAGTAACAATCAGAACTATATTTATATATATATAGATATAGATATATAGATATATATCTATATCTATATATATATCTATATATATATATAAGAACATCAGCTTGCTAAAACACTGACAATGACAATGCTAGTTTGTGTAGCAGGTATTAGCACGCTAACATTTGCTCATTAGCACTAAACACGTTTCCTGCCTGCACCACGTTTCATTAATGATTTAAATATTTCAGTCTGGACATTTATGTTTACAACAAGACACACATGCAGATGCATTTTCTCCAAAATAAAAGAACAAAACAGAACAATTGAGGATGCACATCCTTTATGAATGAACAAAGACATTCATATCATTCATTCATATAATTAATGACAGACATTGATTTGGTAGTTGTACTTTCACTCTGAAGAGCCTGTCCTCTAAAATTTATGTTCATATCCGACAAACCTGCAACAGCTGATATGATTTGTAGGAAACAAAACTGAGACCGCATCATGTTTTCTATTAACATGATGATGACATGTTGTTGATTTACATATTTGACAAGTCAGAAATACGATGATATTGACAATTTCAGTAAAATATTCACAGACAACGTGTTTGTTTTCCCCCAAATCTCTGATCCTGCATCTCAACATCCACCTGCAGTGACTCCAGCTTCATTAAACCGGTTCATGGTTCTGTTCAGACCCTCACGGAACCTGGTTCAGGTTCAGGAAAAGATCCTGGTTCTGGTTTAATACAGGAAAAGTTCCCGGTGACTCTCAAACACAACCTCTTTAGTTAGACTGAACCTGAACCTCCATCTTTCCTGAACCTGAACCAGAGATGGGACTGTGGATGTGGACCTGGTCTCTGAACCTGGTCCCCGGACCTGGTCTTTGGTCTGAAAGTCCGGACATGATCCAGTCAGGAGAGTGTTTCCTTACTGTTGCAGTATCGACGCGTATGAAGCTAATTTTCCAGGTGTGGCGTCGACTGTTATCTGTGTCAACTCCTGTCTGAATATCGTGGGTCTTCTGCTCGGCATTGATTTGTGCGTGGATGTAATAGCTTTTCTCTCTATATTAAAATCATGTCAAGGACGCCTCACATGATTACGGGCACTGAGGAGACTACAAAAATATTCTACATCCCACAGGGAAGTTTAAGGTGAGACAGCAGAAACAGTGGTTTCTGGTCCCTTTTTAAGATTTTAGGTCATTTTGCTTCCATAACATGTCATCTCTCAGACTAGTGGAAAGAAAAAGAAAATCCAAGATACATATTCAGGTGTTTATTTTACTTCACTTTGCTATTTGCATCTGTAGATTTCAAGTACAATACATAAATCTAAATGTCATTATCTCAAAACAAGTTTTCTTCTCCGACTCTGAGCCAGATATCTCCACTTCAGTAGCAAGAGCAGCGACCAAACTTTCCACTTCTGTTCCGGACTATAATCTGAAGGTTTTCATGGAGGGGTTTATTCATTCATCATTCATAGTCTGGTTGGTAGAACATTTATTCCTAAAAACAGGGTGAAAACTGATTTTTTTTTTATGGTAGCTGAAAGTATTGTCTGATTTATGGATTCATAGACATTTCCAGAATCCCCACAGCAAAAACCTGTGACTCTGATGTATCAACAAAATTAAACAAGAATTTTGAACCTGGTTCTATCAAATGTTCAGATCCTGAAATCTGAACATTTGATAATTATTTGTTTAAACATCACATTTCAGAAAACTTGAAAAACTACAAAAAAAAAACTACAAAAATTAATTATCTTAATTTAAGTAATCAAGTTTCATTGTGACATTTATTGGTTAAAATTTTCACCCTGTTCACCTTAAATGTCTCACCTTAAATATACAAATTGTAGATTATATATATATATATATACATGTATGGTTCTGGACCAGTTACCGTTTGCCGTTTGTCATGCAGTGCAGATGTTGTCGATTTTATATTTCTACATTTGATCTGGTAGCGTTTAACAATGTCACTAAGAATCACTGGTTGTAAGCCACTGACTTGGTTTAGTTCAGTGCATCAGTGACAGGTTAACTTTACCCAGTGTCAGCGGCTAGAAAACCATCCAAGACAAAGGGCCGTTTCGATCCATTAACCCAACGTCAGGATGGATATTCACGGTATTACGATGTCAGATCCAAGTTTCCCTGCTTTCAAAGCAGAATAAAATGCTCTGGTAGAGATCAGATTAAAATATAGACCTGACAACATCAGCGAGGAAGAAAGGAAGAAGATCACGTGATAAATGGGTTTGATCAGGAAAGAAGAAGGAAAACCAAAAGATGAAGGCGAGGAAGAAGAGCTGGGTGAGAAAAGATGGGGGGGGGGGGGGCTGAGTGACGAGGCAGACATGTTGACCGGTTGTTAGTGCCGGGGTTGTTTGTGTCAGAGCGGCTCCAGGTTAGACGTCCTCTGAAACATCATATTTCCTCACCTTTTAATTGGACTGTCACGCTGCTGACCAACCCCCCTCTGCCGGATGTGGTATTGCACAGCATTTTCACGGTTTGTCATAGCGGGAAAATATGGAAACAGCACATTTTCAGAAGTCGAGGCAGCCGAAGTGATAAATTCCTCCTGTGAATGCTGACCTCTGACCTCCAACCTCCGACCTCTGATATGAAACAGCCTCCATTAATGACATGTTCTTTACCTGAGCTGTGCTTCACATTTCCTGACAGGAAGCCACTCATGGTCATGTGAATAATGATGGTCTCTCTGAGTATGAAAGGCAAAGGCAGCATGACATTATGCTGCTGGGAAACCTCATACGGAGAGGTCGGGGGGGGGGGGTAGATTGCATACAAAGTCTGTGACCATCCATCATGTCCCGTCTCCGACCAGGAGTCACTGTGGGTTTCTCTTCATCATGGAGGAAACATGCATCCGACCTTGACCGACTAGTTTTGTTTTCCTTTAACTGAACAAAAGCTTCAGAAAAAGCCGGTGAGTTGTTGGTTAAACCTTTTAAAAGGTTCGATGAGGGCAAAAAAACCTGGTGAATGGTAAATGTACTTATCTTGAGCAACCACTCAAGCTCTTTACATTGCTGCCACATTCAGCCATTCAGCTCTTTCTATACCAGTGATACATCAGGGCAGTTTGTGGTTCAGTATCTCTCCTGAGGACACTTGGTCATGTGGACCGGAGGAGCTGGGGATCAAACTGCCGACCTTCTGTTGGCGAATGCCCCGTTGCACCTGTTCTGAGCCATGGCCCCCCCGATGTGTAAAACATGATAGAGAACCGGTCAGAAGGGAAGAACCGGTGGATCTGTTGAGTTTTGAGAGTCCACTTTCCCTCCGTGCTTTATTTTTTCCATCTCTTCTTCATTTTTGTAGATTCCAAACAAGCTGGAGCCAGTTTTCCGTGATGCTTGACCCAGCGTCGTGTTTTAAGTCCCCCACACACACACACACACACACACACACACACACACACACACACACGCTGCAGTATCTCTCCAGCCACCGGGTATCACAGCCCTTCATGCCTGCATCAGAGGAGAAACGCACGGATTCATTGAGGATTTTGTCCAGAGTTCGTCCGTGCGACCTTTAGTGAAGACAGTTTTGATCACGGCACGTGAAGATCAGAGTCCGTCCCCAAAGCAAAACTTCATATTTCCCAAAATGTGTGTGAATGTTGAACTATACAGTGCCCCCCCATGTCCCCCCCCAATCTGTCTTGTCATTGTGGGTAATTTCACTCAGTCGTTCACTGAAACACGTGTTTACACACACTTTGTGTGTGTGTGAGTGTGCATTCATGACAGAGCTACTGGAAGAGTGGGTTGTGCGTTTCTCTTTGTGTGTGTGTGTGTGTTTGTGTGCATGAATCCATGGATCTTGTGACTTAAAGAGGTTTGATTGCGTTGCACATCTCTCTCAGCACACTTCACTCCTTTTGTGAAACCAAACAAAAAGCCTGGGAACGTGGCGAACCCTGCTCGTTTTGTGTTCGGTGTCTCTCTGCCTCTCTCTCTGTTTACCAGTGACTGCTGGTAAGCCTCTTGTTTTGAAGATCAGGAAATGCATGGCAGCAGAATTTATCCTGCGGCACTGGAGGGAAGGAGGTAATGACACCCGGCTTGGTGCGGTGTGGGTGATTTACCCGGCAAGCAAGGCCAGTTTCTTGTCACTGAGCGGCGTCCGCCTTCGTCTGGACGACCGCTGACTGGACCTCAGTCGACCTGTCGTGTTCGACGCTCACCAGAGACAAAACATTGGGTCCTACGTTCACCGTATGAGAAACTTATCAGGGTTGGCTGTTAACGATTGATCAAAAGGACCTGAACGATATCACCTGATCTGGATCCACTGGAGAGTCTCTTTAGGCCGAACAGGAACCTGGACATCAGAGCTTCAAATTAAAAGCATGGCTCTCAGTTGTCAGGATTATCTGTGCTCTTAGAGGCCATTTATATGAGTATCCCTTTTGATATTATAATGCAACAAGTTTGTCGTTAAAATCTTCCGTCCAAGGATAAATGACTTCATGTGGGAGACGTGAGCTGCGTTTTAAAAACTGCCTCTGCAGCGTGGTTCCGGAAAACGTGATCCTGTCAGGAACCTGTGAAGGAAACGCTGGTGCGGAGACATTTCCATGGACCCTCCTTTCTTTTTTTCTTTTTTTTTCTGTGACTTGCAGCTTCCGCCGCCGCCAAAGACAGAAGCTGCACAAGCCTCGCCGACCTTTATTTATTTATCAGTACAGCAGGACAGTAAAAAGCGCAGGCTTGTATTTTCCATCAGGCCGTTCACACCCATCGTGCTCCTCGTCATCGCTGCTCCGACCTCTCGCTCCGATGAAGCTCTTGTCCAACTAGTAACGGGAAAGAAAAATTTAAATAAAAGGCTGATTCAACATTCTGGCTACGCGGCACCTGCTACGGATGTGATGTGTAGGAGTCCTCATTAGTGTATCGCCGTGCTGCTGAAATTAATTAAGAGATGAAATATTCTACGCTACCATATGCCAGGCTGATAAGTCATGCATCAGAAGCGGGGGGGGAGGGGTTAAGGAAACTAATGTATAAATTCTGACAGTGACAGTTATGTTAGTGAACGTCCAACCCAGGTTCACCGTACTTACATAGTTTTGTGTTCTACTGTGACGTGAAGTGACAGGAGACACGGGTATCGTCATATGGGGGGGGGGGGTCCAAAAGTTTGGAGCCAACTTCTCATACTTATCGGCAGATTTTCCCCTTTCGCAGCCTCCCAGGATTTTGCCATGTTGTTCGTTCTCTCCCTGTTTTTACGCATTTAAGTTGCTCAAGCTTCCACTGTCCCACTGTGGAACCATGTGAGCTTTACGTGAAGGGTCGGAGCCGAAAAAAACGAATAATCCTGTGAGGAAACAGTTGCAGAGTAACGTCACCCAGCGTTGGCAGCATTTAGCCACATATCAGTGGATCCTCAGTGACAGCAAAGAGGTATGATAATGACATGAAACCAGACTCCAGGGATGTGACTGTCCAACACAACATTTCTGTCCATAGTTGTGTTTCTGATCAGGCCCAACAGTCACTGGCGGTGAAGGATCTCAGGAGCCACCAGGAGCTTCAGCCTCTGCGTTTCTAAAATGATTGTCAATGTTAAGTCAGTGACAACATACTGTTTACGTCCTATTACGTTGAGGTGCCTCCAGTTAACATGAGCCATGCACTGGGGCTGTAGATGTGTGTGTGTGTGTGTGTGTGTGTGTGTGTGTGTGTGTGTGTGTGTGTGTGTGTGTGTGTGTGTGTGAGTGCGTGTGCGTGTGTCGGGGTGGGGGTGTCAGGGACGATGCAGGAAGGCTAAGGGCCCCTCAGGTGTGGAAGAAAAGAAATAGTCATTTGTTTACAACTGAAAGAGTAATTAACAAAAGCAAAAGATGATTCATAACAGGAAAATAGGTCAGAGGAAGGAGCGTCATAATTATGTAAAATTATAGAGGCATTGATACTGTAATGAACAAAGCAGAAGCATAAGCTGGTGTTTTAACAGAAAGACAATGTTTCCTGCGAATCCTCAATATTGTCAAAAAGCTTCTTAGATACATTTACAGTTACAGAGATGCTGAATAAAATGGAGGATTAGCTGCGTTTTGATGCCAGTGAGCTTTTTATGTACAAAAGCATGAAGAGACGTGATGCTCCCTGTTACTGGGACTGGTTTCCTCATCACACCGGGCCCTGCTCTGCACATGTGCCTGAGCTAATTCCAGCTAGGACAAGCCTGGTTACTCCCACTCAGCCCGGTCGGTGGTTTGATGGGCAGTAGGACATGGTTCATCCGGTCGGTCCTAGACTCAGGGCCTGTGCCCCCCCCCAGGCTGACAGGCTGACCGGCTGATCAGGGGCTAAGGCTTCAGCCATGTTTGTCCCTGTCTGACTGGGTCTGGGAGCGACGGATCCGTTTAAATGTCGTCTGATCCTCGTGAAAGACTTCAGTGCTTTGTTTTGCTTGGTCTGAATATAAACTCAGGACCAACTGAAACCCTTCATCAGGCCCCTGTCCCTCCACCCTGGGGGGAGGAGGATCGTGGACGGACGAGCCGCTAAATGTTAAAGTTTGATGGGGGTTTTTTTATATGTTTGATTTTTTTCTTCCAAATTTGGCTTAAAGGTGATTTTAAATCCGAGCCCCATTTTATACAATTTAGCTGCTGCCACTCAGAAACTGAGTTTCAGGTCACGTAATCCAGAAGAAACTCAAATGTTCATCGACTGTTGTTCCTCCACTCGTCTCCCCATGTGTGTGTGTGTGCGTGCGTGCGTGCGTGCGTGCGTGTGTGTGTGTGTTAGAGGCCCTGAGGCCTAAAAACCCGGCGTTGGTTTGAGAGTCGTTATAAACGGGTTTTACCTCTTTACCCCATCAGAGGTTACAGCAGCTCTGTGTCCCAGTCTATAAAGACCATCTGTGGCTTTATCGGGGGGAGATGCAGGAACATGAATGGATGAGTGAATGAGTCTGTCCTGGTAGAGCTCTGACAAACTGCATCGCTCTGCTGTGGATCCATGTTCCTCAGTATCAGAGAGAAAACCACAGATGTGGTTAAGGGAGGTTTGGAAAAGAACTCAGTCAATAAAAGTGCGTCCATTGTCCATCAGTAAACTCCTGCCTTCAAAAACTTCTTTAAATGATAAATCAGTAGTTGATGGAGGCAGAGCTGATTTTAGCGACTTTGTGCTAAATCTTCAATCTAATAAAGACATTTTATCAATAATTGGGTCATAAAAAACAGTGATGATTTGTCAACTTGTCAACCAGTGTCTTGTGAAAGGTTGCCCCCCCCCCCCCCATCCCCCCTTTAACTGGACTCTGGTTACACTCTGGTTCGTGAGAAGTCATTAAGTTTAATCTCGTTTTGCTTCATCTGTGAATCTGTTTAGTGCCAGTTTGTGTTTCACAAGGTTATTTTCTGCTGTGATAATGTATGGTTTCTGTGTGTGTGTGTGTGTGTGTGTGTGTGTGTGTGTGTGTGTGTGTGTGTGTGTGTGTGTGTGTGTGTGCGCCCTTCTATATATTATATTACCAAACAATTTTCTCCAATTATGTTGCGGCGAGGAAAGTATCATCTGATATTTAGAGGCAGCAATTTTTTGAATGAATGACGCAACAGGTTGATGAACTAAACCAGGACGTGGTTTGATACTGATACGTTCAGTATCAATATATTTGCAACGCAATTTTCATAATTTCCTCTTCATGTCAATAAAAACATCATCCAGCTGCAGTTGAACGTATTTGCTGTTGCATTTATGTTGTATGGAAACGTCATTTCTGGCAGTGAGAGACATAACCGTCGACTTGAGGGAGTAAAAGTAAAACTCTTCTCTAGTGGAGGAGTCTGATAAGTTATGGGTGTTTGCACGTGTGTCCGTTGATACATTATTATTATTATTATTATTATTATTATTATTATTATTATTATTATTATTATTGGCAGTAACTAGGAGACATTAGGTTAATGCTCTGTTGATAGTTCTGGATGACTTGACCACTTACATCTGTTAAACTAACCTGTGCTCACCTGAGCAAGTGTTGGGTTCCGGGCAGGTAGAACGTGACATGACATCAGGAGGGAGCAGGTGGGGGTTTCACCGTGAGGCTGCAGATTTTATTTGTTTGCTTTGTTTGTTTTCCAACTTAAGTGTTGAATTTTGTTGAATTTCCCAAGATTCATTTTTAGCTGTTCCTTTATTATTTGTATGAATAAAAACCACTGACTTACAAACACTGTAAAGTTCTCCAGCACTACACAACATCCTCAGACCTTTATGTGCTTCAGTGGCAAATCACATCAGGAACAGGAAGAACGAGAAAGTGTCGCCGCGCTACAGTAATTAAAAACATGAATTTAAGAAGGTTCTTGACACAACTTGTTAATTTACATTAACATTCCCAAATATTCCCACTAAACCACCGGGAATAAAACTTTAAAGACTCAGTTTCAGACTAAAATCGCTCAATGACAGAAAGATTAATATTCTCTAAACAATGCTTCATATGTTTTGTATCAGTCTTAATCTAAAAAATGTGCAAAATAACTAGTAACTTCACATCAGGTCAAAGCAGTGAAGTACAAAAGTAGAGTGTTTCTCAAGTTTTAAACCATTATGAAGTAAAAGTACTTAGTTACTTTTTAGCATTAGCTAAAAAAATCAGTTTTTGCCCGTTTTATTTGGGTCAGTTGTTCGTTTCCTCTTGTTTTGCTGTGAGGCAAACAAAGTGTGCAGGTGTCATTACTGCCCCCCCCCCCCCGGTTGATCCTCGGGGCCTCTGACCTGCTGTTCTTTACTCAGAGAGTTTTATTATTATTATTATTATTATTATTATTATTATTATTATTATTATTATTATTATTATTATTATTATTATTATTATTATTATTATTATTATTATTATTATTATTATCATTATTATTATTATTATTATTATTATTATTATTATTATTATTATTATTATTATTATTATTATTATTATTATTATTATTATTATTATTATTATTATTATTATTATTATTATTATTATTATTATTATTATTATTATTATTATTATTATTATTATTATTATTATTATTATTATTATTATTATTATTATTATTATTATTATTATTATTATTATTATTATTATTATTATTATTATTATTATTATTATTATTATTATTATTATTATTATTATTATTATTATTATTATTATTATTATTATTATTATTATTATTATTATTATTATTATTATTATTATTATTATTATTATTATTATTATTATTATTATTATTATTATTATTATTATTATTATTATTATTATTATTATTATTATTATTATTATTATTATTATTATTATTATTATTATTATTATTATTATTATTATTATTATTATTATTATTATTATTATTATTATTATTATTATTATTATTATTATTATTATTATTATTATTATTATTATTATTATTATTATTATTATTATTATTATTATTATTATTATTATTATTATTATTATTATTATTATTATTATTATTATTATTATTATTATTATTATTATTATTATTATTATTATTATTATTATTATTATTATTATTATTATTATTATTATTATTATTATTATTATTATTATTATTATTATTATTATTATTATTATTATTATTATTATTATTATTATTATTATTATTATTATTATTATTATTATTATTATTATTATTATTATTATTATTATTATTATTATTATTATTATTATTATTATTATTATTATTATTATTATTATTATTATTATTATTATTATTATTATTATTATTATTATTATTATTATTATTATTATTATTATTATTATTATTATTATTATTATTATTATTATTATTATTATTATTATTATTATTATTATTATTATTATTATTATTATTATTATTATTATTATTATTATTATTATTATTATTATTATTATTATTATTATTATTATTATTATTATTATTATTATTATTATTATTATTATTATTATTATTATTATTATTATTATTATTATTATTATTATTATTATTATTATTATTATTATTATTATTATTATTATTATTATTATTATTATTATTATTATTATTATTATTATCATTATTATTATTATTATTATTATTATTATTATTATTATTATTATTATTATTATTATTATTATTATTATTATTATTATTATTATTATTATTATTATTATTATTATTATTATTGTTATTATTATTATTATTATTATTATTATTATTATTATTATTATTATTATTATTATTATTATTATTATTATTATTATTATTATTATTATTATTATTATTATTATTATTATTATTATTATTCGTTTTTTATTATTATTATTATTATTATTATTATTATTATTATTATTATTATTATTATTATTATTATTATTATTATTATTATTATTATTATTATTATTATTATTATTATTATTATTATTATTATTATTATTATTATTATTATTATTATTATTATTATTATTATTATTATTATTATTATTATTATTATTATTATTATTATTATTATTATTATTATTATTATTATTATTATTATTATTATTATTATTATTATTATTATTATTATTATTATTATTATTATTATTATTATTATTATTATTATTATTATTATTATTATTATTATTATTATTATTATTATTATTATTATTATTATTATTATTATTATTAATATTTTTATTATTATTATTATTATTATTATTATTATTATTATTATTATTATTGGCAGTAACTAGGAGACATTAGGTTAATGCTCTGTTGATAGTTCTGGATGACTTGACCACTTACATCTGTTAAACTAACCTGTGCTCACCTGAGCAAGTGTTGGGTTCCGGGCAGGTAGAACGTGACATGACATCAGGAGGGAGCAGGTGGGGGTTTCACCGTGAGGCTGCAGATTTTATTTGTTTGCTTTGTTTGTTTTCCAACTTAAGTGTTGAATTTTGTTGAATTTCCCAAGATTCATTTTTAGCTGTTCCTTTATTATTTGTATGAATAAAAACCACTGACTTACAAACACTGTAAAGTTCTCCAGCACTACACAACATCCTCAGACCTTTATGTGCTTCAGTGGCAAATCACATCAGGAACAGGAAGAACGAGAAAGTGTCGCCGCGCTACAGTAATTAAAAACATGAATTTAAGAAGGTTCTTGACACAACTTGTTAATTTACATTAACATTCCCAAATATTCCCACTAAACCACCGGGAATAAAACTTTAAAGACTCAGTTTCAGACTAAAATCGCTCAATGACAGAAAGATTAATATTCTCTAAACAATGCTTCATATGTTTTGTATCAGTCTTAATCTAAAAAATGTGCAAAATAACTAGTAACTTCACATCAGGTCAAAGCAGTGAAGTACAAAAGTAGAGTGTTTCTCAAGTTTTAAACCATTATGAAGTAAAAGTACTTAGTTACTTTTTAGCATTAGCTAAAAAAATCAGTTTTTGCCCGTTTTATTTGGGTCAGTTGTTCGTTTCCTCTTGTTTTGCTGTGAGGCAAACAAAGTGTGCAGGTGTCATTACTGCCCCCCCCCCCCCGGTTGATCCTCGGGGCCTCTGACCTGCTGTTCTTTACTCAGAGAGTTTTAATCTTGAACGAGCCACGCATGCAGCCCGAAGAGATATGAAAAGGAAAAGCGTGAAGGAAGTCAGACATGGAAGCCCAGAATCACGGCCGAATAACTGGAGGGTGAGGCGTGTCTGTCTGGAGAACCCGGAGAGCTCCATCCCGTCACTTCGTCAAAAGGACAACAGAGGAGGACATTTGTCCCGTCTGAAGCGTCTGGTCCAGCCCACCCCTCCCCTCCCCCCAAGAGAGACAAACAGCCAGTACAGATGCTGAGTGGTCGCTCAACAGGGCTTAAATGTGAAGAGTTAGTGGGGGGAACTCAGGAGTTTGCTGACTGGCCCGGCTGAGGGACTGTTGCTGATTTGTCAGTGGATGTTTTCCAGACCAGTATCTCATGGGGACTGCAAGCTTGCAAAATTTAAACCGCCTATTCAAGGCTACTGCGCTTTACAAAGGGTTTTATGGAGTGTAATATATATACCATACTGTAGGCCGCTTTATAGTTAGAGGTGATGAGATGGGACATAAAGGTTTTTCTTTACCTTTAAAACCAGTGTTCACCAACTTTTTTTACAAGCATTTAATGTAATTTTTCAAATCCAAATACTAGCAGAAATATTAAAATTTAGCCTCATCCTGAAGGTGAATGTTTCCAGTTCCGCTCCAGGGTTTATCAATACCCATCTCAGGTAGATGTTAAAAGGGTTTGTCTATGTGAGGGCCGGTTCATCGCACCTGAACTGAGGTCGGTCTTTGACCGGAAGGTCATGGGATTAAACCCCCGAAAAACGGCTGAGAATTGTCCGCTCGGCGGAAGTGGAGGAGGGCGGCTACCGGAGCCTCTGAGGGGCCGGAGGCCCAAAACGTCCGTGTCGTCATTAATGTACAGGGACAGAAATATGCAGACACTTCCTTTTTACATTTATAGGCTGGGAATCTCAGTCACCGAGGAAATCGGACACCGCCGCAGTTACCAGAGACAGAAGCGATGTCAACGCGACCTTGATTGACGCTTTGCTTATCAATAGCACCGGTATCATTAAATCATCACAACGTCGCTTTCACCACTAAATGTAAGAAAAGTAACTGGTGATTTACTGGGCTTTTCTTTCTTTACAAATATTTACTGAGGATCTGCAGCTTAAACATTCAAATTGCATTGGTCAAGATATTTATGAAAGGGTTGAAGCTTTAAAATGGGGGAAAAGCAGCACCACTGAAAAATGTGTTTAGTCTGACGTAACGTATATTTTAATCTCTAAAAAGTTACCGGAGCTCTGCACTGAGCAACACAACAAGATGAAAGAGCAGCAAGCCGTTATTTTCCACACGTCCTATTCTTTCTGGTTCCCTCTGCAGCTTCCTGCTTTCCTGATTCTTTTATTGAGCCGACGTCAGGCTGTTTCACATTAAACCACATCAATCGCTCATTCACATCTATAGACGTAATAAATATCCTGCTAACCTGAAAAATTAATCCAGTAATAAGTAGTAAGTAATGACATTTAAAGCTGATGAACACAGGGAAATACAATGAAGCCTCCAATTTAAATAAAACTGATAAACTTGATATACTGAAAGTAAATAAGCAAAAGTAATTTTTATAAATACAACTTTAATTGGCAGGTTGACATTTCTCTCCTTGTTGACTGCAACACAACAGCCAGAGAAAATCATGTGATTGGTTCAGAGCAGCTGTGGCCCTGTCAACACGTTGACGTGCTGACCCTTGAATTACTACAGTATTACTCCAGTACTCAGTAGTCATGAAGACAATATTCGTTACTACAGTATTACACCAGTACTCAGTAGTCGTGGTGACAGTATTCATTACTACAGTATTACACCAGTACTCAGTAGTCGTTACTACAGTATTACACCAGTACTCAGTAGTTGTTACTACAGTATTACACTAGTACTCAGTAGTCGTGACGACAGTATTCGTTACTACAGTATTACACAAGTACTCAGTAGTCGTGAATACAGTATTACACCAGTACTGAGTATTGGTTACTACAGTATTGGTTACTACAGTATTACACCAGTACTCAGTAGTCGTGACGACAGTATTCGTTACTACAGTATTACACCAGTACTGAGTATTGGTTACTACAGTATTGGTTACTACAGTATTACACCAGTACTCAGTAGTCGTGACGACAGTATTCGTTACTACAGTATTACACCAGTACTGAGTATTAGTTACTACAGTATTGGTTACTACAGTATTACACCAGTACTCAGTAGTCGTGACGACAGTATTGGTTACTACAGTATTACACCAGTATTCAGTAGTTGTGACTAAAGTATTTGTTACTACAGTATTAAACCAGTACTCAGTAGTCATTACTACAGTATTACACCAGTACTCAGTAGTCATTACTACAGTGTTACATCAGAACTCAGTAGTCGTGACTACAGTATTACACTAGTACTCAGTAGTTGTTTCTACAGTATTCGTAACTACAGTATTACACCAGCACTCAGTAGTCGTTAATACAGTAGTCGTTACTATAGTATTACAGTTTAGCTTTAGCGACTGTATCTTGCAGTTGTGACTCTACAGGGGCGACAACATCTATCTGGAGACAGACAGACAGACAGGCAGACAGATAGACAGACAGATCCCGTCACTGCACATTCAGCCTCTTTTGATGGACCTGGCGTGCAGAACACTGAGCAGAGCTTTGTGAAAAAAAATGGCACACTTTTTTGACAGACTGCAGGACTGATTTAAAAACATCATCATGCAGATATCGGCTGGCTGGGATCGGCTGGTAAGTTGCGAATATCAGCTCAGTAGAGAATTAGCCTGATACGATTTTTACACATAAGCCCTGACACTGAACGATCCTCCTGCTCCTGATTGGGCAGCGAAGGTGGACCTGGCTTGCCAAGGCTCATCTCAGAGAACAGATCTTTGCCTCAGAGGGAGATTTCAAAGAAGCCGTTAGCCATTTCCCTCCCTGTCCATACACACACACATACAACTGAAATGCATTGCCAAACGAGCCTGCCAGCAACTGCTAATGACTCCTGCTGTGCCACAATCCTCCAGAACCCACTGTCGATTATACTCACTGGTTCAGGGAGAGAAGAGAAGGAAGAGAGGCAGAGATAGAGACAGAGACAGAGACAGAAATAGAGACATTAAAAGAGAGACAGATAGAGACACAGAACAAGACATAGAAATAAAGATAGAAGCCGAGACAGAGACAGAGACAGAGACAGAGACAGAAATAGAGACATTAAAAGAGAGACAGGTAGAGACACAGAACAAGACATAGAAATAAAGATAGAGGCCGAGACAGAGAGACAGAGACAGAGACAGAGACAGAAATAGAGGTAGAACTAGAGAGATAATAGAGGGACAGATAGAGACAGAAATAGAGAGATAGAGACGAGGATAGAAATAGAGACAATGAGAGAAAGAGATAGAGATAAATTCAGAGATAGAAATGGAGATAGACAAGAGACGGAGAAAGCGACAGATAGAAATAGAGACAGAGATTGAGGCAATGATAGAGAGACAGAGTAAGAGATAGATTTAGAGATAGAGACAGTGAAAAAGATAGAAATACAGACAGACCCAGAAATAGAGACTGAGGTAAAGATAGTGGCAGATAGAGATAGAGACTGAGACGGAGACAGATAGACCCAGACAAAGAGATAGATATAGAGATAGATATGGAGATAGAGGGGGAAGTAGGAGAGAAACAGAGATAAGGAGGGAAAAGGATACACTTCAAAAGAGAGAGATGAAATACCTCCAGTGGTGTCACTCAATAATGATCACACCTGATCACAGTTGTTATCAACATAATGAGCAAACACTCTTAATTTACATATTTATCGAGCCACGAAGCCGAAAGGAGATTTGATTTGTTTTCCAGCAACATGTCGGACCTGAGAGGAGAATATCTGCCCGTAGCATCTGCAGCATGATTCAAGGAGTTCAGGTCAGAGTCAGGAGGAACATGTTCATTGAGTTTAAACCTTAAACCAGACCACCATCGTTGTCTAGGCCCAGCCGAGGTGTTTGTGCTGGCTAAACCAGAGACGTGGACCTGGTCTCTGTTCGGGACTGTCCGACTAGAGACCAGGTCCAAGTCAGGTACCTGGTCTCTGGTCGGACAGTCCTGAACTCTGCACCTCTGCCATCCAACCCAACTGCCAACGACGACATTTAAATGTAGTGCTTCCTTCATCGTGATAATCAGAATCCAGCCAGGAACCACATGAGTCAACTTGAATTTGAGAACAAGCGAGTTATAGAGTGGCTGTGGTTCAGGCGCTAGAGCAGCTCAACCACCGGCCGGAGGTCGTGGCTCATCCCAGCTCCTCCGGTCCACGTGTCCCATCGTCCTTGGGGAGGATACCGAGCCGATGTATCATTGGCTTGTGCTGAATGTATAGAAAGGAGGTGCTGTATGAATATGTGTGAATGGGTGAATTGTGCAGTAATGTAAAGAGCTTCGAGTGGCTGATAAGACCAGAAAGGCTCTACACATGTACAGTCCATTTACCGTCTCCGAAATGTTATTTCTAGGAGAAGTGGTTTAGTATGAATTTAAAAAAAAAAAAGAAAAACAACAGCAGATAGCTCCGCAACCTTGAGACATGCCGGCACCGTGGGGCGCTGTAGCATCACCACGATGGCAGGGACGGCGTCCAGTAAGAGACAGCTAGACCTGAACAGAACCAGAATCAGACGGGACCAGGACCCGGCAGACGATCCTGCTGCTGCGGATCTGCAGCAGTGACAACACGTGTCGGCCGGAGCAGGGAAGCGGCACCATAACGTATGGCCTCTCTCACTGGGGTCTTCCCAAAGGAAAATCTGGGGGGTGGGGGGGCACCTGGAAAGGTGCTACAGAGCTGGGAGCAGCACACTAACTGATTCTAGGGCATTATTCCTCACATCCCTTTATTCACTGCAGCTGTCCATCACCCCCCTGTTATTTCTAACAGTCCCATGCTCTGGCTCATTAATTCCTTTCAGGTCTCTAAGCAGCACAGGAGCAATTAAATAGCACCTTCATAAGACATATACATACTATCCATCTATCCATCTGTCTATCTATCTATCTATCTATCTATCTATCTATCTATCTATCTATCTATCTATCTATCTATCTATCTATCTATCTATCTATCTATCTATCTGTCTATCTATCTATCTATCTATCTATCTATCTATCTATCTGTCTATCTATCTACCTGTCTATCTGTCCATCCATCCATCCATCCATCCATCCATCCATCCATCTATCTATCTATCTATCTATCTATCTATCTATCTATCTGTCTGTCTGTCTGTCTGTCTATCTATCTATCTATCTATCTATCTATCTATCTATCTATCTATCTATCTATCTATCTATCTATCTATCTATCTATCTATCTATCTATCTGTCTGTCTGTCTGTCTGTCTGTCTGTCTGTCTGTCTGTCTGTCTGTCTGTCTGTCTGTCTATCTATCTATCTATCTATCTGTCTATCTATCTATCTATCTATCTATCTATCTGTCTATCTATCTATCTATCTGTCTGTCTGTCTATCTGTCTATCTATCCATCTATCTATCTATCTATCTATCTGTCTATCTATCTGTCTGTCTATCTATCTATCTATCTATCTATCTATCTATCTATCTATCTATCTATCTATCTATCTATCTATCTGTCTATCTATCTACCTGTCTATCTGTCCATCCATCCATCCATCCATCCATCCATCCATCCATCCATCTATCTATCTATCTATCTATCTATCTATCTATCTATCTATCTATCTATCTATCTATCTATCTATCTATCTATCTATCTGTCTGTCTGTCTGTCTGTCTGTCTGTCTGTCTGTCTGTCTGTCTGTCTGTCTGTCTATCTATCTATCTATCTATCTATCTGTCTATCTGTCTATCTACCTACCTGTCTATCTATCTCCCTATCTAGCTGTCTATCTATCTGTCTGTCTGTCTATCTGTCTATCTATCCATCATCTATCTATCTATCCGTCTATCTATCTACCTACCTGTCTATCTATCTGTCTATCTATCCATCTATCTATCTATCTATCTATCTATCTATCTATCTATCTATCTATCTATCTATCTATCTATCTATCTATCTATCTATCTATCTGTCTGTCCATCTATTTATCTGTCTATCTACCTTTCTATCTATCCGTCTATCTATCTATCTGTCTGTCTGTCTGTCTATCTACCTGTCTATCTGTCCATCCATCCATCCATCCATCTATCTATCTATCTATCTATCTATCTATCTATCTATCTATCTATCTATCTATCTATCTATCTATCTATCTATCTATCTATCTATCTATCTATCTATCTATCTATCTATCTATCTATCTATCTACCTGTCTATCTATCTGTCTGTCTATCTATCTATCTATCTATCTATCTATCTATCTATCTATCTATCTATCTATCTATCTATCTACCTACCTGTCTATCTATCTCCCTGTCTATCTATCTGTCTATCTATCCATCATCTATCTATCTATCCGTCTATCTATCTACCTACCTGTCTATCTATCTCCCTGTCTATCTATCTGTCTGTCTATCCATCTATCTATCTGTCTATCTATCTATCTTTCTATCTATCTATCTATCTATCTATCTATCTATCTATCTATCTATCTATCTATCTATCTATCTATCTACCTGTCTGTCTATCTATCTGTTTATCTATCTGTCTGTCCATCTATTTATCTATCTACCTTTCTATCTATCCGTCTATCTATCTATCTGTCTGTCTGTCTGTCTGTCTGTCTATCTGTCTGTCTATCCATCTATCTATCTGTCTGTCTGTCTATCTATCTATCTATCTATCTATCTATCTGTCTATCTACCTGTCTATCTATCTGTCTGCATTTATTTTGTTTCAATCTCCATCTTTTTTGTCCCACTCCATCATTCACTCATCCTCCTTCCTTCTTTCCCTTTTTGTCTCTTGCCCCCCCCACACTGAGGCTGTTTGTATTCTGATCAGCTCCTTTAGAAGCAGCCCACCAGGATTTCCATTTCCAGCCTGATATAAAATTTATTGCTTGTTGGCCGCTGAGATCAAATGCTTGTTGCATGCTTGGCTTGGTCTTTGTTGGGCACAGAGTAATTCAGACACACTCCTCTTTGCACACATACACACACACACATACACTCACAGACATTCACACGGCGCACATGAACGTGAACACACCAGCAGCTTTCACAAACCACACATGATGTGGTGATAAAATAGAGGCAGGTTCAAAGCCATTTCACGCCTCCTCTCTTTAACGGCGTGTTTTTATCACACCAGTGACTGGAGCTGTGACATCCGGTCCTCACATGTGTGCTCGTTCCTCTATGTCAGGTTTTGTTTGTGTGTGTGTGTGTGTGTGTGTGTGTGTGTGTGTGTGTGTGTGTGTGTGTGTGTGTGTGTGTGTGAGTGTGTGTGTGTGTCCATCAGCATTTGTGCAGCTCTAGTTTTTTTTTTTTTTTTTTTTATACCTGGTCAGTGGGATGTTGTTTCTCTTTCCTCCAACGGGAGGAATCTGTAAGTTATAATAAGATATAATGTCAGAGGATCAACACAACAATCTCTCACTCTGGTGCTGGACCTGGTTTTGAGGCCCGGACCTCAGAACCGGACCAAGAGTCTGGGACCATTTCGGGAGCTGCATGAGGCTGGACTGAGACACAGCGGCGCTTTGAGCTAAATGATAACATCGGCCTGCCGACAGGCGCGGCGATGTTCACCACGTTCGCCATCTCTGTTTGGCCTGTTAGCATGCTAGTGTTAGCTAATTAGCGGTGAGGCTGGTGGGAGGGGCTCTAGTTCTGCAGGTATCCTGGTTTAATCCTCAGTGTCTTTAGTAAAACAGCATCAGGGAGAGAAAGAAACACGTGAAACTGTTCAGGTTAAACACACCATGTCTGTATCGTAGTAACAGTCTTGAGGCACACACAGAGTCACCAGGTTGTAAAGTGAGTGCGGAGGAGAAATTAATAAACTGTAGCGCATCTTACACTTCTTTGGCTCAGGATCCAATTATGATCATTTATTCCCAGACAGTCACCGTCACTATAACATGTAACAGATTGTCTCTGGTTAAACTACAGAGCAGCGTAAAGGCTCCATCTTGACCGAGTACAACACTAAAGGACCGAAGTGCTTCATCTCCATTAACACATCAGTTGTTATGATAAACTAGTGCGATGATGTGTGATGTTAAATCAATATTACTCGCTCCAAGTATTTTTACTTTTCAGTACATTTTGCTAAAGTACCAACACGAGTCCTTTCACTTGTAATCAAGTATTCTCACCGTTTTGTATCGACAGTTTATACTGTATAATATAATGTGTATTGTAAGAGTCCGAGTTAGAATGTTCT